>OU896718.1:39288190-39888190 GCA_918026855.4 Phaedon cochleariae | reverse complement strand
ATCTTGTTATAATAGTTTTATACTGCTAGGGTGAGAAGTGAGCTATTATATAGCAAAGCAAGTACAATTAATTATTATATTGCGAAATATTTAAACCTTATGAATGTCACACATGATACCATTGAACAATCATTGAAGTGATACAGAAATCTCAAACATATCTTAATCATATCGTATCGACCGCCATGGCTGACACATGACAGTGACAGCTCACGTATGAATTGAAAAATCCAAGAATACACCCCTTTTTTTTATGAATATGATACCAAAAGTTTTTTCGCAAACCATATCCTAAATTCACGCCAAAGTTTTGATCCTAATCAGCAGGACATTAAAATTCTACATGTCTGTCCAAAAGGTAGGTTATTGAATTTACTGGAAATATTCGAAATTAACTCTTCCTTAAATAATAATTCTGTCTTGTCTCTTAATGAACAAACACATTTGACTGTATTAAATTTTCCAATGCTTTGGATTTTATTCGCTGTTAATTTACCTACCTTGGTCTCAACTCTTATTCCGTGGTACATTCATAGATAATGGTTTTCAGGTTTGCTCAACTCTCCCCTAAATGCATCCCGCATCCTACCTCCACATTATTCAAGTAGTTGTATAATTTATTGTTACATGCCTGTGCTCATTGTCGGAATTTCATGTTTCGTCTCTTGACATTGACTTTGACTCATGTGAACGTCTTATCTACGTCATTATTTGACATTATTTTCAGTGGTTTTGTTTTCTAACCCCATTAGTTCAGATTTAAACACCTGCTGGATGTTTGCCCCATCAAGTGTATTGATATTTTCTTTCAGTAGTGCTTTCGTAAGGGCACGGGGAACCACTTTTCGAAAAACCCGTTTATGGTGTTGTCAAAAAAACAAAACCTCTTGGCAAATACCCTTCATATACCATTTTGATTTTTGAAATTTCGATAAGATGAATTGTATGCCCTTCAATTATTGGGAACCCGTTTTTTCATTTATAAACTCGATTTTTCGACTATAGGCATTGACAACAATTTCACAACTAGTACCATCACATTTTTTCAACTCCAATTAAGTCAAGAACAAATTACATAATTCTTTTACATCAATCTTTCTGTATTGTAGAACTTTCAATTAGGCTGAAGATGGTCTTTTATAAGACCGAAACATGTCCCTTCTGATTGTGTAACAACACCATTGAACTTCGAGCATTCCTTCCTTTGGAAAATACAGGGTGTTTCATTTGAAAAATTCCTAATTCACGTGGCCCCGCATTCAAAAAACATCCTGTAGAGATGAAAATAGTTTTGATTTGTAGACCTTACGATATAGTTCCATAACCTCAAAAAATGTGTGTGTATCTCTTATTGCAATGGAGCTATAGAGCTTTTCCACACTACATGGACAACCGGTGTATATACCAAAAGGTCCGTCAGAATCACCAACTTCATTTATACTGAGAGATTAAAATACACCTCGAAATAATAATAATTTATTATCTTATAAATACTCTGATATCAACTGAATATGGCAATACAATAAATGAAAGAAATACTTCAAGTGATTAGTTTTGATTGCACACCATTTCAATAAGAGAAAGTATATGTCATACAACGGTCATACCCAGTTGATACGTACAGTACAGGGCGTTATTCAAATTCTTAGAAATATTTTGGAGTGATTTCAATTTTTTTCTACTTCCGTATTATATCCACGCATTAAATATCTGCTACCGGATTAATAATATTTAACCCGAATTTTCGGTATGAAACAGATTTTGTCCCATTAAAAACAGGTATCTTTCATTATGAAACCAATTTTTGGCCAATAAAAACACATACTTGGGTACAATCAAATGTGTCCATGTTTTTACATACATGCTTGAGTTGTTGAAATCAAATTTCAATTGACATTCAATCACAATATATCGCAAGTAAACGGAACTCAAGGATTGTAGATGGAATATGAATGTTTTTGTTTTTATTTCATTATGTATTGGTGATAGAAAAAAATAGTGTATACAACGATCAATTAATGACTATTATTTACTATTGTATCCGCATGTTTAATGTTTATTTGATTGATTTTCCAGACTTCTGAAACATTTCGTCTTCCTCGAGTAATAAGTAACACCCTGTATGGAGAGAAGATTTGCAGACTGTGCAATCAAAGACAATCGAATTAATATTTTTTGCATCTTTGAGATAGAAAGCGTTTTCAATACTAACTATTTAAAAGAATTTTTGTTTCTGTGGTTGATTCTCTGATTGGTAATTGAATTTATTGTTAACTTTAGCAACACCTTGATACCTATGCCATACCAGGATCCTCGAGAGCGCCATCTTCTTCCAGTTTCGTTATGAATTTCACTACTCTGATACGTTCGTCCGTTTGTCTTGCCATGTCTATTAGAGCCAACAATTTCTTGATACCAATGAAGATCCTGAAAAAAAAAATGGATGTCATAAGTGAGTGATAATCTTTTCCCACTTGATTAGAAAGTATCCAATATCTACGAGTTTTTTAATGTTCTGATAATGAAACAAATTTTTCTCACTACCAGCTTCAGAACATACAATTATTTCACAAACTAGGTAAATAATGAAAAACTATATGTAGTACGCGTGTATATCGCAGAATGCCTATGCAACTAACAAAACATTCATTGTCGATCTAATTGTGAACCAAATATCAAAATTGAAAAATGGAATATTAGCTTCAAGTTAAAGGAATCATTGAAATTATAGAATAGTACTTATATGAATAAATTAAATTACACTCATGACAAATTAACTCATGATAGGTGATTCTCTACTCAATTGAATTGAAAATATGATTCTATGAAATATGTTGGTACTGCAGTATTGGTAGTAGATAATATATATATATATACCTTGGATGATAATGCTATTGTTGAACGGGTATTATTCTAACAACAAATGTTAATAATCTTGGAACACTTTAATGTCGATCATGATACGTACAACAAGTCAACTCATAGTGAAACAATGACTATAACTATGACTAGCCGTTTCCACCAATGGTATTTCTATGATTAATATTCATGTTTCCATTGAAAATCTCACCTTTTTCCGTGAATCTGATGAGTTATTTGCTTCAATTCCTGATTAGAAAACACGTCACATGCTTCCAAAACGTTCAATAAATGCTCAGCTTTGGACAAGTTCGGCACATGCAACACTGCTGTGAATGCCGATAACATTTCCATTTCTTCTAAAACTTGCCTAAAAAAAACACAATATTATACAGGATGTAGGGTTCCACTCAACATCCTATGTACGTTGCCTCCTATTGATTTTTCATAAAATATCACATCTGATACCGAAAATCGCAAGTCAATCGATCATGATTCCTTCAGAGAACACAGGGATTTAAATAAATTTTTTTTTTACAAAAGCAAAACTTTATCCTCTAGGTGTATAATGTACTATGATCGTCCGATTCTTAGTGTGTTACTAACATTGACCCATGAGGAACAAATGGATAGACAGTACATGAGGATTTGTGAAGTACTTTCTAGACCAACCAGCGGTCATTAAAATTAGTTGAGGCAGCTGCCTAGTATGTTCCAACGTCAGCACTGCATGTGTTCTATCTTGGAATGTGATGAAAAGGAATTGATAAGAGGTCTCCCTCAGGGCTCCATACTAGGGCCGCTCCTCTTTACTATTTACATCAATGTTCTACCACACTTCGTAAACTCATCTAATATAAAAACTACAATGTATGCAGATGATGCCACTTTGAGTATAGCTTTAGACGATTTTGTAACTCCTCAGTAAATTTTGAATATAGTAGTAGAGAAAGCAAGATATTGGTTCACTGCAAATGAGCAGATATTGAATGAAAAAAACACTAAAACATCAACTTTTGAAACGAGAAACATGGATCAAATAGAACAAACAGCTGTTCAATTCTTGGGTGTGCAAATTGATTCAAATTTAACCTGGATAGACCACATAATAACCTTTGTACCAGACTAAGCAGGTCAACATATGCAATCAGACTGATTAAAAAATCTATGAACCTTAGTGCAGCTCTTTTATTCAATATTCCATTCAGTTCTTAGGTATGGAATAATGTCCTGGGGTTGTGCATCAGAAATTAATTTGTAAAGAGTATTCGTGCTACAAAAATTTGACATAAGAAGTATAACATCTGCTAAACTTGATGAAACGTGCAGACCAACCACTATTAAAAAATCTCAAAGTAATGACATTATATTCAGTTATTGTCTACGAAAATCTATAGAATATTTCGATTGAATTTGATCAAATATTCCACTCACACAGATGTGCACCAATATAACACAATCGCATTTTCAGATTCTCTCTGAAGAGCTGATTTCATCGATGTATCACACTTGGGGTCTAGCGGAAATGATTATAGAGATATAGGGTGTGAAAAATCGACATTCTTCAACTTAAGGAATTTTTTTTGTCGAAACTATTCATTATTGGTCAAAACGGCTTACATGTCATCTCAACTTTTGATTAACTATCTACTGATATTTAATTGGGACATATACCGGGTGATCAAGAATCTGAATTCTGCACCACCCTGTATTTGTTTCAATTAAATGTCAGTAGATAGTTGATCAAAAGTTGGGATAGGGACATGTGAGCCGTTTTGACCAATAATGAATAGTTTCGACAAAAAAAATTCCTTAAGTTGAAAAATGTCGATTTTTCACACCCTATATCTCTGTAATCATTTCCGCTAGACCCCAAGTGTGATATATCGATGAAATCAGCTCTTCAGAGAGAATCTGAAGATGCAATAAAATACAGGGTGTTCCGTTTAAAATAACAAAGTTGTTGCTACTTTTCGATAGAAGCGGCAACGCCGCAGAGCTGAAAATATTTTAGATCGATAGATCAAGAGCAATTACTTGAGTAACTAAATTTTCAGAATGATCTTATGTCCCGTTCTCCGTAAACGTCTAAGGTGCCATCTACCGTGAATCAGCCTGTATGTACCTACCTATACCTATTTGATATCAAAAGTGGGAATAACAAACCATCTTGAAGATTAGTAGCAGTTTCTGCGTCTACTTCCACTGTCAGATCTTCCAGTTCGACCTCATACATTCTTCCAAAGTATTTGAAAATAATAATTTATTTTTCATTAACTCTAACCAGATCTTGATCATAACCTAACATTTCATGAATACTGGCACTACATCACCATTTCTGCTCCAGTAGCCAACAGTAAACTTTTAGCCTTTAGATAATAATAATAATAATAATAATAACATTTATTGATCCCAAGAAACACACAAAGTTTATAGAGGGAAACAACAAAAAAATAAAATAAAATCAAATATGCAATACAATGAAAGATAAACAGTTCAATCAGAATTAATTGATACAAGGGGAGAGTTAAATTATTGATAAAATATATTTCTTCAGTTCATACTTAAATTTTGTGACGAATCTTATAGATTTTATTCTATTGGGTAGACTATTATAAATATTTATTCCACAAAAATACAATGATTTTTTTGAATTGGGTTTTTATTTTAACAGTTTTCAAATTTTCACTTTGTCTGGTGTGATGCTCATGGTTATCAGAATTGATATTGAAAGTGAGATTCTAGTGCTTTTTTTTTATTTTTAGTGAAATGAATGAAAATGCATACTTTCATTTTGAAGAGAGAGTCAATATCTAGTAGATCTCTTGGTTTGTATAGTCTAGATGTTGATTCCAGAAATGGTAGTTTATAAATACATTTTATGGCTTTATTTTGAAGAGATTTCAGAGGTTTCAAAACAGATTTTGCTGCAGTACCCCAGAACGATATCAGATACTGCAATTTAGAGTAAATCAAACTGAAATAAATTAATTTCAAGTATTTAAGAGGTATAAAAGACCTCAATTTGTATAATATACCAATAATGGGAGATATTTTTTTCCTGAGCAATTGAATATGCGATGACCAAGATAGAGTCTGGTCTATAGTTAAACCTAAGAGTTTGGAGTTTTTTGTAGGATTCATACAAAAACTCCCGAATTTTAACGGATCTATTTGGTTATCAGGTATAACTCTTTTCGAGATGAACATAAAAGAAGATTTATCGAAATTGAGTGTCAATTTATGATCTTGTAACCATGATGTTATTGAAGCGAGATCTTGTTCCATTTGGTTTTTTATTTCTTGTATATTTTTTCCGTAATAAATGAGAGTTGTGTCATCGGCAAATAATTTTAAATTCCCTTGTAATTTCAATCTTGAGATAGAATTTATATAAATTAGAAATAAAATGGGTCCCAGAATTGATCCCTGGGGTACACCATAAGAAGTCAACAACCCTATTGTGAAGCCCAAGCCACTAAACTGAAAACTATGACGCGGAGAAATCTGAGATTCACGTCGAATAATTTGTTTGAACTCATAAGAAAAGTACCTTCTGCTCGAGGTGCAAAGAATCAAGAGTTTTTTGCCTGGCGGCGGCTGTTTTTTCAGCAGCACCAGCAAAGCTTGCAAAGTCAAATTGGAATAGCGCGGCCCGATTGGACCGTAATCCAGCAACCTCTCGATATTGTCTACCAGGATACAGCTCAACGTCGAGCGATATGCATCATCAAATACCTGTGAAAAAATGAAAAGAGTGAGACATGAAATATTCCGCTTGTTCGAACAAAAATGGGAGAGCCGACTGCAAACTTGGACCGTCATCTGATAACGAGATGTTATATTATATACTAGCAGACCTCGCAAACGATGTTTCGCCATAAACACTAATTCTAGAAAATATTTTCTTAGTTGAATATTCATCAACACACTTTTGTTATTTCATTTTCTACTTCTTCTTAGTTTGACTATCCCTAAAATCGTGTTCCTTCAGTTTTTCAAACTACTATCCATTTTCTACTTCTTTTTGGTTCGATAATCTATCTCTTTAGTTTTCAAACTATACTATCAATTTTCTACTTCTTTTCAGTTTGGCCTCGAGTTTGGCTATCTATTGAAGCGTGTTTCATCATAGTTTTTCAAACTAATATTTATTACAAAGCTAGTTCGTCATATTGGATCCGCCATCTCGAATTTCCCAATTTCGAAGAAAAAGATCATAATCTCCGACCCCGAAAACCCCAGGATTCAAATTTTGAATATGTATCATAATCACAAAACTCGGCCGCCATATTGGATCCGTCATCATCAATTGCCTAATTGTTACGTTGGAATCATAATCTCCTTCTCCGCAAATCCCAGATACCAATTTTGAATAGAATTGGATCATAATAACAACTTGTTCGCTATATGTCGGTCGATCTTGAATTTTCTCAATTTTGACGAAAGGATCATAGTCTCCTACCACGAAAACACCCATATACAAATTTTGAATAGAATCGGATCTTACTCACAAAACCCGCCCGCGATATTGGATTCGCCATCTTGAATTTCCAAATTTTGATGAATTAAATTTTTCTGAACTGAAAATTTTCTAGGAGAACTAAGAATAGTTGGTAAATTGAGCGTCCTGATTCCGAATCCGAAGTGATTTTCAACCTATTTTGACTCCTAATATCATTTTCCAGAAATTGGGATGGTTCCATGACTGTTGGCAAGCAGTGTATATCACTGAAGATGACCCCTCTTGGTCATAGAGTGCATTTTTGGTATATCTCTGGCTCCAGCAAATTTCAGGATCCTTACCCAACGATTACGTAAGATAGAGGGGTGTTTCCATTAGAAGTGGCTTACACTGTATATTTTTTCAGTTCAATGTTCATCATTTAGTTCACTTGAATTTCCCAATTTTGACGAAAGAATCATAATATCCGACTCCTGAAACCCCAGATGAAAATTTTGAATAGAATCGGAACATAATATTATGGACTCATTTTTCGGAACTATAGCACAACAAAAGTCATCAACAGTGTATATACAGTGTGTCCCACTTACCATGCTCACCATGGGTATCTTTTTAACGGTGAGAGATACGAGGTTGGTTAAATTACACCAAATGTGGAGTTTGTCAAGGCCAACTATAATGTGAAAAAATATTTTGATAAAATCTATTCGCTTTTGTTTTATACGCAAATAACAGATTTTGATCATTTTCATGTCTCCTGCTTAACTTCTTTATTCATGAAAATATTCAAATAGGAATTTCACATTCTCATGGCAGTTTTTCAAAGTGATTTCTAAAAAAATATGGCATTTATACCAACTCTTCTAGAATTTGTGATATCAGCACCAACTTTAGTTTTCCAGATGTAGGTCCTAGCTCACTATGACTTAGTTACAAATAACTGTTTTTTTTCTTACAGATGATATGTCGCAGTAATAGTTTTGAGTTGATAACAACGGAGTTATCGTCATTTATACAAAATCAAATAATTATTTGGAAGTCGCCATCTTGAATTTGTCAATTTTAACAAGAAAATCATGATCTCCGACCTCAAAAACCCCCACTTACCAATTTTGAATGGAATCGGACCAAATCTTGTCCGCCATCTTGGAGCAGCCATTTTTTTTAATTTCAACAAAAATTCCATAATGTATTGTCACCGAAATCATGAACACCTGCCAAATTTCTAGTTAATCGGAGCCATGGAATTTTTGTTGAAATTAAAAAAAATGGCTGCTCCAAGATGGCGGACAAGATTTGGTCCGATTCCATTCAAAATTGGTAAGTGGGGGTTTTTGAGGTCGGAGATCATGACGATAACTCCGTTGTTATCAACACAAAACTATTACTGCGACATATCATCTGAAACAGAAAAAAAAGTTATTTATAACTAAGTCATAGTGAGCTATGACCTACTTTTGAAAAACTAAAGTTGGTGCTGATATCTCAAATTCTAGAAGAGTTGGTATAAATTTCATATTTTTTTCGAAATCACTTTGAAAAACTGCCATGAGAATGTGAAATTCCTATTCGAATATTTTCATAAATAAAGAAGTTACGGAGGAGACATGAAAAAGATCAAAATCTGTTTTTTGCGTATAAAACAGAAACGAATAGATTTTATCGAAATATTTTTTTACATTATAGTTGGCCTTGACAAACTCCACATTTGATGTCATTTAACCGACCTCGTATCTCTCACCGTTAAAAAGATACCCATGGTGAGCATGGTGAGTGGGACACACTGTATATGTGATATATATTCGGGAAAAAATTATTTTATGAAGTGACATTTTATAACCTGCCAACAGAGATGAAATGCTGAACTTTTTTCCCGTCACAGAAAAAGAATATTAGTAATAGATAATGAATGCATATTGATACACGACACACACAAAAGTATGTTAAAATATGAAAATGAAAATAGTGTTTCCTAACCGATTATGTAATGAAATACAAGGTGTTCCAATGAAAATCGAAAGTTGATGTCATTTCCAGAGAGATGGATAAAAATCCAAACATTAGGTGCCCTCTCGTGAGCATATTGGACGTTTCAAATTTTAGAAATGTAGGTAAAAAACCAAAGGAGAAAAGGGCGAGGAAATACCATGAGTCTGTAATGTGTACCCGGCATATAGATGATCATTTTGTTATCAGATGAAATCGATATTTGCAGGCGGCTCTTAAACTACAGTGTTTCATTACTTTTCGGATTGTTAGACATTTGGCGGTTTCAGTGTATCCAACCATTTCTTCTGGAGAGCACACCTTGACGAACGGGAAATCGGAATTCCTGGCCAGCTGAGCAGCCAGGGCCGTCTTTCCAGAATTCGGTGGGCCTTCGATGAGAACAGAAACCAATCCTGCAAGACAGAGTTTGAAAAATGAATCGGTCGGTCAACCGATATACAAATGTTCGGAAATATGTTGATGTATAGAAATTCAAATGGTGTGATTACTTCCTATTTGAAGACATTTAGAAATAAGTCATGGAAACCATCCATTCTCAAAGTGGTCCAGTATTTTTCAATAGGAGAAAAAACGAACTCAAAGTCGGTAAACCACAATATTTAATATGAAAATAATCAGGCTCAGGCTCTACGGCCATCTTCAGACACAATGAAAAAGTACCTAGAAAGTTACAAGTAGTTTGTAGATTGTAGATGGGTCGTATAGGCTGAGAGACCTCTCGATCACTGCGACCTAGAAGATCTATTGTGATTACCCCTATCTAGTTTTGGTCCTCTAACCCTAGACTTCTGATGAAGCCAACGATTTTCCTGACGGTTGACTTTTCCACTTCAGCAGGGGTGAGATAGACCTGTTCTAGGTGGTTCAGCCTTTTGCGGACTAATACTTCACATGAGCAAAGTATGTGTTCCGCGGTTTCGGTCGCATTGTTACATAAGCGGCAAGTGTCAGTCTCCGCCAGACCCATCTTTTTGAGGTGGTACTTCAGAGGGCCGTGTCCTGTGAGAAAGCCTGTGATAAGCTTTAGCTCTGGTTTGCTGAGGCTGAGTAGCTCGGAGCTTGGCTCGGTTCTGCGAATGGTTGATGATCCTTTTCGCTTGTCGTTAACCTGGAGTTGCTCTCCAGTAGGAGGACTTTTCAATTTCTTCCCATTTCCCGAGTTCTCCCTTTAGGTGACATTTGCTTATCCCACAAAAAGGCTCAGGACCAAAAAGTGCAGATGCTGCACCTTTTTTTGCAAGGCGATAAGCTGCCTCATTTCCTTTGATTCCTTCATGCCCTGAAACCCACATAAGTGTGACTTTGTTGCCCTTTCCCAGTTGCATGAGTGTTTCAAAGCAGTCCCATGTAATCTTTGATGTGAAAACGAATGATTTAAGGGCTTTAGTTAGTTACAAATAGTACAGATGTAAAACAAAATGGTAGCTGAGAAAGAGTTGGCATACCTGTTATGTAGAAAACATCTTGACAATAAAAAATATATAGTACAGGGTGATTCAAAATTCGATGTAAATATTTCAAGGGCGTATTGTTGGGATCAAAATAAGACTTTTTCTTCAAATCAACATGTGTCCTAAAATGCACCCCCTCCGAGCTACAGCCCCTGTAAGTTGGGAAAAAAAACAAGATTATCTAAAACTGTGACTATAATAACGAATCGAATCTTCTGAAAATTGGCATACCCCTGTTTTTTTAGGCACTCTATCCTTTTTTTGCTCCAAAAATTATGTGAACCCAGTTTTGGGGGAGTTGGAGGGGGGTCCACACTCTTATTGGCCCAATTTTTATGTTCAAAAAGAGAAACTATGAATTCGAATAGCATAATCTTATTGGCCATAAAAAAAACTGAGAATTCGGTGTTTTGCATTTTTGTCATACAACTAACCGTTTGCCAGAAAATCGTAATCAACGAAAGGGGGGTACTTTCACAATATCAAACTAACTTTATTGGGTAATTAAATAATTATTAATCTCATAATAAATGTTGAAAATGTCCTCCCCTTGCTGCTATACAACTTTCCATTCTTCTTTGCATAGAACGTCGAACACGTTCTAAAATCCCAGGAGTGGTTCTTATGTTTTCAGAAGATTCGATTCGTTATTATAGTCACAGTTTTAGATAATCTTGTTTTTTTCCCACCTTACAGTGTAGCTCGGAGGGGGTGCATTTTAGGACACATGTTGATTTGAAGAAAAAGTCTTATTTTGATCCCCACAATACGCCCTTGAAATATTTACATCGAATTTTGAATCACCCTGTATAATTATCGGGTCGTTATAAGCAATGATCAATCCAGCCTCACATTCAACAAATTTTGTAAAGGCTGAAAAGCCAAAAGAACATTACTATAAGTAAGTTCAGCATCAGGAACAATGGAAAAATTTTATTTGGAAATCTACTCAATGAGCTTCATCTGACTGCAATCAAACCATCGAAAGGAAAGACACAGAAATGTGAAAATTGAAAGTGGTAATTTGACATTGACATGACAATATTGACAATTTCAAACACAGAATGAAACATTTTTGAATGACAATCAATCATATGAAAAATAGGGCTCGACACCCAAAAGAGACTTAATAATGAAAATTCGGAAATTATATAACATCGAATAACAATGCAAAAAACATTTGGGTTGTTGACAGAGATACACGCGGAACGGTTGGCAGGCCGTTACAAAATTTGTTGAATGTGAGGCTGGATTAATCATTGCTTATAATGACCCGATAATTATATATATTTTTTATAGTCAAGATGTTATCTACATAGCTGGTATGTCAACTCTTTCTCAGCTACCATTTTGTTTTACATCTGTACTACTTGTAACTTTCTAGGTACTTTTTCATTGTGTCTGAAGATGGTCGTAGAGCCGAAACTATAGTCACACACTGAGTATTTTTACATTGAATATTGTGGTCGACCGACCTTGAGTTCGTTTTTTCTCCTGTTGAAATTTAGAAATCTCTCAATAACGCCTACTTTATGGAAATGGCGACGCGTGGGAGAATCATATACGTATTAATAATCAATACGGATAATCTCTATCTGTTTCCATCGCGAAACATGAAGCCGATTTTTGAAGACCAATGACTATCCATAAGGAAAAGTTTTGAAACGATCAGAGACATACTGCTTTGATTGAAAGGCTAGTAAACGTCATTGTCCACCGAAACGCATGTCTTTGATGACTACTATAATAGCGCATGGCGCATGCGTATCATGCCACCAAATCCTTATGGATATTCATTTGTTTCATATTTTTGGCTTCATCCTGGCAGCCGTTATGATCCGTATTGTTTATTAATACGTATATGGGGAGAATCTGTATTCATATAATTATTCTTACCTCAATTTTATAAAAAATGTTCACCATTAGGTTTATATATTAACACTTCTTATATTCTACATATATTGCGAATAAACAATATTCTATTCTAAAAAAAAATCCATCTTCCGAATATTATCCGCTTTAGATTACCTGATGTATCTGTAGCACGAGCCTGTTGAATGAATAACATCCCGTCTTCCATGATGCCTGTCACAGGAGGACCCCAATTGATCACGCCTCTGGTCAAGAACTGATTTATGATTTCTTGAGCAGTACCAAAGGCCTGCATTTCAAAACAGTCAAGTCAGTTATTGGTTGAGAGGATAAGAGAAATTATGTAAGATACATAAACACGATTCACATGCCAAACTAATTGTGAAAAACTATTTTAATCCTTTGTAAACAAATAAGAAAAGTGAGGTTGTGTTTCAATGTTTCATTTCCAGGATCGGTCATCTGACTGATCTTGCACACAATCCATAATTGGCAAGGTGATCGACCGTTGAGGGCGCTGTATCAAAAACAAGATGGCAGCGTTATCAGGGCACTTTGTTTACATATTTTGTGTGTTTTGCATACATTTTATTCCTGCTATTTAATCGTGTTAATTGTGTTAATTCTCGAAGTTAACACAGAAAATATAAAAAATCATTGTTGAATCATCATTACATCGTGTGTGTGATTGATATAATACTGTCTTACGGACAGTATTACATCAAACCTGTGACATTCTGTAGGATATCAAAATGACCCAAACATTTCAACTATCGGTGAATTAGAAAGAAGCTGATATATTTGCAATGGCAATGGACAATCTCAGCACAAAAACTGACCAAAAGCGCTGTGCTAATCTGTCTACTGGCGCATGTTTACACTTCACTCAGCTCTGGACTCAGCTTGTGCTTCAGATCCTTCATACATTCCATACCAAGACCAGGCAATATTTCATATGACCACAACATGCTTATAGTTGCAGCCCCAGAGAAGCCCTTTTAAGCCAATATGAAGAAATAAACATTACAACTCACAGAAGTTCCAAGTCTATCAGTGATATGGGAATTATATCTCTCACAAAAAATAGTACAAGGTTCCAATGGAAAAATGTAGGACCTATAATGTCTTTTAAAATGAATTTCCTGCACTTAATAAGTATTTTCTGATGATGAAAAATCAGTTCTGTTGAATGGAAGAAATGGATAAACGTTGAGAATCAAATATGAATTTGAAAACTGGATGCTGGCAGCTCCAACAAAAACTTACTACCTTTCTTCACTTCATTGGTCCAATAATGAAAACAACAACAGTTTAGTTTTTTTTGTGTTTTTGTAATGATTTTCTTGTAGGTTTTCAAAATTCATATTTCAATTCCACAACTACCTCAATCAACACCTCATTCTTTATTGATGCAATTTTGAAGTTTCACTTTATAATCTTCATTGATACATTTTAAAATAGGTACAAGTATGACCTACCTTTTACCTAGCAGGTAGATAAACCTACTTTTCTTTATTGTTAATTTGTTTGTAGGTGAATGAAAGTCCTGGTTTTCAAATTCATTCATAATTTTCAATTTTTTTGAAGGTATCTTGTGAAATAATTCAGGGAAAAACAGTATACAAGAGCACTGAGGGGAAAGTATACTGGTAGATCAATGGTGGAATTTTCAGCATGATTCAAAATGTACATATTTGAATCTGAAACACCCTGTATGTCTCCTTGTGCATTTTACACTCTTCGAGAAATTTGCTAGAGTTTTTCACTACTTCTGACTGTAAAATTCGTTCACTAGAGATTTTCGTGAAAATTATGTTTATAGCCTGTGTTTAATTTTTTCAAATCGTTAGACTTTCGAAAATAATAGTGCCAGTATATCCGTGTTCAATTCTTCATCTTATATCTTGTATACTATATATCTGTTCCCCCTGTATAATTTCATTATCGTCATTTAGTCATAGATAACTCATTTGTTCGGAGATTAATCGGTTAGCAGCATATGATTCAACCTATTAGTCATTCATTCGAGACCAGGTGGTGAAGCAAGACAGTCTTATATTAGATGTCATCACGTACAGTCGAATTTTGTGTTCGCAATTGAAAAATACGCGAAAGGAATTATTTATCGTTCCAAACGTAGTGTTCACTTGAAAATGAGTGCAAGTGTAGTGTTTTTGTATCCCTCATTCAATTCAGTGATCACATAATTACATTATCGCGATCGTGTGTGTGTTTTGGTGTTTCGTGTTGTTTCATCAAAGCTTCGCATTTTTCACGTTGGTGAGTGAATAGAGATTCTGTTTTTCCTCATATTTCCCTGTTTATATTCAACTTAATTACCTTATATGTTTTCAAAATAAGAAACGTCTGTTCGTTGAATACTTTCAAAATAATAATTCGAAACGAGCAAACCAGAAGAAAATAAGACGATTCGAAATTTTTTCATGGATAAATACCTTTTTCCTATACAGGGTGTTTCAGAGTTGAATGTACATACTAAACCTGTAGATAGAGGAACTTTGGTGGTTCCAATCACTATGAAATGTGTCTTCCTTCTTTTACTCGATCTTTTATAATCAATATACAAGGTAGGCCACCAGTAACGCCTCGGTCTCTAGAAGGCTAACCACTTATCTTCTTGGAATTCTTCCTCTCTAGGAAGTTGCATGTCAACATAGGCTACCATTTGAAATTATTTTGAAACATACAGGATGTCCTCAAAAATCACAAAACACTGAAGTTGAACTTTTTTCAATCGCACACCCTATATATTATTGCATTTTGAGATTCTTCCTGGTGAGCTGATTTCAACAATCCATCATACTTGGGGTCTAGCAGTTATAATTACCGAGATATAGGGTGTGAGAAATCGAGATTTTCCAAGTTCAAGAATTTTTTGTGTCTAAACCATTCATAATTGGTCAAAACGGCTCACATGTCCTTATCTCAACTTTTGATCAACTATCTACTGACATTTAATTGAAACAAATACAGGGTGGTGCAGAATTCAGAATCTTGATCACCCGGTATATGTCCCAATTAAATATCAGTAGATAGTTAATCAAAAGTTGAGATAGGGACATGTAAGCCGTTTTGACCAATTATGAATAGTTTCGACACAAAAAATTCTTGAACTTGGAAAATCTCGATTTTTCACACCCTATATTTCAGTAATTATAACTGCTAGACCCCAAGTATGATGGATTGTTGAAATCAGCTCATCAGGGAGAATCTCAAAATGAAATATTATATAGGGTGTTCGATAGAAAAAAGTTTAACTTCAGTGTTTTATGGTTTTTGGGGACACCCTGTATGTTTCGAAATAATTTTAAATAGTAGCCTATGTTGACATGCAACTTCCTAGAGAGGAAGAATTCCAAGAAGATAAGTGGTTAGCCTTCTAGAGACCGAGGCGTTACTGGTGGCCCATCCTGTATAATATACAGGGTATGTCACGACGAGCTTACACTATCTTTATATCGAGAATCAATCGGGAGAAATCCATGAAAATGTGCATGCTGATATTTCAGAATACGCTACCTTCATATAAATCATTTTCGACAATGCACTGTTGCCGCTTCTACTAGAAAGTAGTAGCAACATTGATATTTCAAATGGAATACCCTGTATTTCATCGCATTTTTAGATTCTGCCTAAAGAGCTGATTTTATCAATATATCACACTTGGGGTCTATCAAAAATGATTACAGAGATATGGGGTGTTGAAATTCGGGATTTTTCAACTTTAGGATTTTTTTGTGTCGAAACTACAAAACGGCTCACATGTCCCTATCTCAACTTTTGATTCACATTTTCCTGATATTCAATCGGAACAGATACAGTTCAAGATTCAGAATTCTGATCATTCTGTATCTGTTCCAGTAAATAGTAAATAGTTTCGACACAAACAAAACTTAAAGTTGAAAAATCTCGATTTTGAACACCCTATATCTCTGTAATCATTTCCGATAGACCCCAAGTGTGATGCATCGATGAAATCAGCTCTTCAGGGAAAATAAAAATACAGGGTATTCTCTTTGGAATAACAAAGTTGTTGCTACTTTTTGATAGAAGCGGCAACAATGCATTGCTGAAAATATTTCAAATGAAGAGAGCGTATTCTAAAATATCGGCATACATATTTTCATGAATTTCTCACGAATGATTCTCGATATACAGATAGTGTAAGCTCGTCGTGAAATACCGTATATATAATATGATTTCTATGGACATACCCTGTATCAGACATAATAATCGTTAAAGTAAAACTTGAAAACTCCATGGCCCACTAGCAAAAATCCATCAGAGTCTGATGTTTTAGTGTTTTTTAGGATTTCTGGAAATCCTATGTATAAAGTTTTATGCGTCATTTTGAATGGAAACAAATAACGGATTCAACCTCGGATTCAACTATGTAATAATAAAATACATGTCGTATCTCCGAAATCATAACCCCTAAAGAAAAAGAGTACGCCACTGAATTCTTCGCAAAATTCTCTGTTAGACGTAGTATTCGTAGTAACTCAGCACAACCTTATTTCTAATAACTTCGTAGAGAAGCCTGGCAGTCAGGCCATAATGTACATTTAAATCCGAAACACCCTGTATGCCTCTTGTGCATTTTACTTTTCGAGAAATTTGCTAGAGTTTTTCACTACTTCTGACTGTAAAATTCCTTCATCACATGTTTAATTTTTTCAAATCGATAGACTTTCGAAAATAATAGTGCCAGTATATTCGTGTTCAATTCTTCATCTTATATCTTGTATACTATATACCTGTTCCCCCTGTATAATTTCATTATCGTCATTAGTCATAGATAACTCATTTGTTCGGAGATTGATCGGTTAGCAGCATGATTCAAGCTAATAGTCATTCATTCGAGACCAGGTGGTGAAGCAAGACAGTCTTATATTAGATGTCATCACGTACAGTCGAATTTTGTGTTCGCAATTGAAAAATACGCGAGAGGAATTATTTATCGTTCCAAACAAAGTTTTCATTTGAAAATAAGTGCAAGTATTGTGTTTTTGGTTCCTCATTCAATTCAGTGATTACATTATCGCGATCGTGTGCTGTTCTGGTGTTTCGTGTTGTTTGATCAAAGCATTTTTCACGCTGGTGAGTAAAGAGAAATTCTCTCAAGTTTTCCTCATATTTCCATCTTTACTTTCAACTTCATTACCTTATATGTTTTCACAATCACAAAGGTACCGTTTGTTGAATATTTTACGATGAAGATATACTTTCTTCTGATTTTCGTACTTTCCGTTCAGAACGGTATTTTTTCAGAAGAAAATAATACGAAAAGAGCAAACCAGAAGAAAATAAGACGATTCGAGATTATTTCATTAAAACATATTTTTTGGCTATACAGGGTGTTTCAGATATAAATGTACATATATCGATGTGTCTGAACTTCATTAGAGTCAAATTAGGTGAACTATCGATAGTTTTCATTCCATAGAATAATTGTTGATTAGATATTTTCAAGTGCTCGTTACATTTTCAATATTTCAAAAAATAATGATAGTTGGAAAGTTATACATGAAATTCTTTTTTTTATCCTACTTTCAAGGTCAATATCTCCGAAACGAAGCGCGATATACTTTTTTTTATATGAAGTACCAACATTATTTTGGAACACTCTCATCAGTCCTATTATTCACAACATTACCTTTCCGGACATCCTGTATAGTTTGCAAATTTTTCCTAAAACCATTTTTCACTCATTTGGGATTGAATCAAAGTTGCCAATAACATTTAGATAGCTGTAGACACAACAGAAATGCCATGGAAACAAAACAGGCATTTTTTGACATCTCTGTCGGTCTTTGAATTAAAATGGGTTATTCAGCAGTGGAAAAATACGAAATAGTATAATTGTTATATTATGAAAATATTGCGGAAACTTCGGTGATGCAGCAAGAATTTAGTCTAAATCGGATTTCTCTTCCAGATTAACAAGCAAACAGATAGATAGCGAAGTGTTTGATACTTGCCACTAAGTCGGAGGAAACCATCCAGTCAAGACGAACCGAACAAAAGATCCGCAAAGAGAACTGACCAGAGTATACTTTTCAAAATTCTGATCCTTATATTCGTATGGAAGGCGATATATTGAATTCCTTTCCAGATTCTCAAGCAAACAGATAGACAGATATTCACCTTTATGTCTCTATGGAAACACGACAGGTACCCTTACGAGGGGAGAGTATCAACTCGGCGTTCATAAACCCTCTCTGCAAAGGAGGTCGGCGCATGGTGGGTTAGGTATATACAGTGTTTTTCATTGCAGAGAAAATCGTTGTTTATCTGCCTACCTCGTCTGCATTGAGAGAGTTGATGAATAATCATAAAAATATATCGCGTTTTAGTTACGAATGTTGAAAAGAATATTCAAACTTTATAGATTTATATTCTATGTACGTCTCACGATTCAAATTTCAAATTGATGCTTAGTTTTAGATCCGAGCAGCACACTGTTTGGCATTCATGGTCCTTATTATGACCCACGGAATTCAAAATGTAGCAGATGCCTACTGGGAAAACCACTATTCGGAAGGAGAGCGAATATAAAGCATTCCAGTTACGGTTGTTGGAAATATTATTCAGGTATGTTTCAGATTCAACATCAATTTTAATTCACATGGACTTTCTGATATGTGATGTTCAGTTGCAGATCCGAGGAGAAAAGTGTTTGATGCTTGTCAATAAATTGGAGAAAACCATCCAGTCAAGACGAACCAAACAGGAGATCCGCAAAGAGAACTGACCAGAGTATACATTTCAGAATTCAGATCCTTATATTCGTACGGAATGCGATATATTGAATTCCTTTCCAGATTCTCAAGCAAACAGATAGACAGATATTCACCTTTATGTCTCTATGGAAACACGACAGGTACCCTTACGAGGGGAGAGTATCAACTCGGCGTTTATAAACCCTCTCTGCAAAGGAGGTCGGCGCACGGTGGGTTAGGTATATACAGTGTTTTTCATTGCAGAGAAAATCGTTGTTTATCTGCCTACCTCGTCTGCATTGAGAAAGTTGATGAATAATCATAAAAATATATCGCGTTTTAGTTACGAATGTTGAAAACAATATTCAAACTTTATAGATTTATATTCTATGTACGTCTCCCGATTCAAATTTCAAATTGATGCTTAGTTTTAAATCCGAGCAGCACACTGTTTGGCATTCATGGTCCTTATTATGACCCACGGAATTCAAAATGTAGCAGATGCCTACTGGGAAAACCACTATTCGGAAGGAGAGCGAATATAAAGCATTCCAGTTACGGTTGTTGGAAATATTATTCAGGTATGTTTCAGATTCAACATCAATTTTAATTCACATGGACTTTCTGATATGTGATGTTCAGTTGCAGATCCGAGGAGAAAAGTGTTTGATGCTTGTCAATAAATTGGAGAAAACCATCCAGTCAAGACGGACCGAACAGAAAATCCGCAAAGAGAACTGCCCAGATGAGTATACTTTCCAGAATTCTGATCCTTATATTCGTACGGAAGGCGATATATTGAATTCCTTTCCAGATTCTCAAGCAAACAGATAGACAGATATTCACCTTTATGTCTCTATGGAAACATGACAGGTACCCTTACGAGGGGAGAGTATCAACTCGGCGTTTATAAACCCTCTCTGCAAAGGAGGTCGGCGCATGGTGGGTTAGGTATATACAGTGTTTTTCATTGCAGAGAAAATCGTTGTTTATCTGCCTACCTCGTCTGCATTGAGAGAGTTGATGAATAATCATAAAAATATATCGCGTTTTAGTTACGAATGTTGAAAACCATATTCAGACTTTATAGATTTATATTCTATGAACGTCTCACGATTCAAATTTCAAATTGATGCTTATTTTTAGATCCGAGCAGCACAGTTTGGCATTCATGGTCCTTATTATAACCAACGAAATTCAAAATGTAGCAGATGGCTACTGGGAAAACCACTATTCGGAAGGAGAGCGAATATAAAGCATTCCAGTTACGGTTGTTGGAAATATCATTCAGGTATGTTTCAGATTCAACATCAGTTTTAATTCTCATGGACTTTCTGATATGTGATGTTCAGTTGCAGATCCGAGAAGAAAAGTGTTTGATACTTGTCAATAAATTGGAGAAAATCATCCAGTCAAGACGAACCAAACAGAAGATCCGCAAAGAGAACTGACCAGAGTATACATTTCAGAATTCAGATCCTTATATTCGTACGGAAGGCGATATATTGAATTCCTTTTCAGATCCTCAGGCAAACAGATAGACAGATATTCACCTTTATGTCTCTATGGGAACACGACAGGTACCCTTACGAGGGGAGAGTATCAACTCGGCGTTTATAAACCCTCTCTGCAAAGGAGGTCGGCGCATGGTGGGTTAGGTATATACAGTGTTTTTCATTGCAGAGAAAATTGTTGTTTATCTGCCTACCTCGTCTGCATTGAGAGAGTTGATGAATAATCATAAAAATATATCGCGTTTTAGTTACGAATGTTGAAAACAATATTCAAACTATATAGATTTATATTCTATGTACGTCTCACGATTCAAATTTCAAATTGATGCTTAGTTTTAGATCCGAGCAGCACAAGATTTTGCATGCATGGTCCTTATTACAACCAACGAAATTCAAAATGTAGCAGATGGCTACTGGGAAAACCACTATTCGGAAGGAGAGCGAATATAAAGCATTCCAGTTACGGTTGTTGGAAATATCATTCAGGTATGTTTCAGATTCAACATCAGTTTTAATTCTCATGGACTTTCTGATATGTGATGTTCAGTTGCAGATCCGAGAAGAAAAGTGTTTGTTACTTGTCAATGAATTGGAGAAAATCATCCAGTCAAGACGAACCAAACAGAAGATCCGCAAAGAGAACTGATCAGAGTATACATTTCAGAATTCAGATCCTTATATTCGTACGGAAGGCGATATATTGATAGATTAAACGACTTACCTGAAGGAAGTTCAATCTTCATTATACGATTGACCACGTTCGTATAGACCACCATGTAGTTTCGCTTCGGAACGTCGAGTGTGTCACTGTTATCAAGCAAAAACAAGTTTTTGCTGAGCCCGGATACCTGAGGCTCACCGATATTTCATCAATACGTTTGAAGAACAAATCTGATACATTCTTCGGGGTTATCACACAGGGAGGGTGGGGTGGTCTATACGAACGTGGTCAATCGTATAATGAAGATTGAACTTCCTTCAGGTAAGTCGTTTAATCTATCATTATACTTCTTGACCACGTTCTACTAGACCACCATGTAGATGTTTAAAGGCCAATCTGTATCAGATTTGTAAGGTTGATGAGCATTCTTTCATTCGGATATCATAATCATCATCATATTGAAATAAAACCCTGGAGAATCTAAACATGTAGGTATATTCTACTAAATTTCTAATATAAAGGTAATTTTTGAATATAATACAACAAAAAATATATATAGTCATATTCGAAGGAAACCATGTGAGAATAACAAAAAACATTTAACAGGTACCCCTACTTCTGACGAACAACACTTTCAGCAAAATCGTCTTCTGTACAGAGAGGCTTATTATAGAATTTTGCAAATACATTCGATTTTTCTGACCATCCAGCCGCATTTCTGATGCATTCAATGTTCGCACCTGAACGAAGTGCTGCTGAGGTCGATGCGTGTCTAACACTATGTGCTTTGAAAATACTGATGTCTATTCCTGATTTCTTTAATACTTCTTTGAGCCATCTAGATATAGACTGTGCTGTTGCACTATGATGTGGTTTTTTATACGTCAAGAATAAGAAATCATTATCTGATTTTCTAAGAGGTGTTGTTATTTTTAGGTAATGCTCTAATGTACGGGCAACACATATTTCTGGATTTTCATGAAAAAATGGTAATACAAGGACAGGCTGTGGCCTTTTTGGGGAAGATGTCTTGATTAATTCTGAAATGAAGATTTTGTAATTCGTGCCCCACAATTTTATATCGGATAATTTGATTTTTGATAGTGTTTGAACTCTGTGTGAAGTAACCAGGGACACTAACATAGCTAATTTGTGTGTAAGTAATTCAAAATTAATTTCCTCTAAGGGAAATAATGTAGCCAGATAACTAAGGACTATCTGAGGGTCCCAGGTTACCTCATACCTAGGATATGTGGGTTTTTCTTTGAAAATTCCTTTCATGAATCTTCGTAACAAGTCTTCATTTTCTTCGAAATTTGCAATTACTCGCAGGGCAGATTTATGACAATTTAATGTATTGTACTGAGCACCTCTATTATATTCTTGATTAAGGAAGAACAAAATTTCATTAGTTGAAGGATTGAAAAAATCATAGTTATTCTGAAGACAACAGAACCACCATTTTTTAAAAGTACAATCGTACTGTTTTAGTGTACTCCTACTGAAGGAAGATATCATCGTCGGAATAACGTCTTCGATGACGCCTTTTCTCCTGAACGCTTCCCGGACAGTTTCCCTGCAACCAGGGTAATGTTCGGCCATATTGGATGGCTTTTCCTAAATGGAGAAAGGATAAGGTCAGGTCTTGGATTAAAAACAATAAGTTCTGATATGAGGTATTCCATAAAAATTGGAAACCAAGGTTGGTTTTTCCATAAGGGGACCACGATTACTCCTTCCGCCTCATCCGAAATTATTTTATTGATAGTTTTAAGTATCAAGGAGAATGGGGGGAAGGCATAAAAGTTTAAGTCTTTCCAAGTTATCGAAAAAGCGTCAACCGATACAGAACCTGGATCTATTTTCCATGAAATATATGTTTCACACTTTTTGTTCGCATATGAGGCAAAAAGGTCGATGGACGGATTCCCAAAATGTCTAGTAATCGTTCTGAACTCCTGATTACATAAAGAGTATTCAGTCTCTGTTTGTCTAGACCGAGATTCCGTGTCAGCCTTATTCTCCTTTGATTTTACATAAGAGGCAAAAATGAATATGTTTCTTCGTTCACACCAGTTCCAAATAGATTTTGCTAACTGGGATAAACGAATATTTTTTGTACTTCCCATTTTGTTAATACATGCTATAGCAGTGATATTATCTACTCTTAACAATATATTGATGTTCAAATCATTCCTAACGAAAGATTTCAAAGAATAAAAAATAGCTAGGAGTTCAAGAAAATTTATGTGCGATTTCACCTCCGACTCATCCCAAAATCCACCTGATTTTTTATTCTCACAGCAAGCACCCCAACCGGTAGTGGATGCATCTGAGAATATTTCATAATGATATTTCCTTTGCATAAGTGACAATCCAGATTTATATATGTTATCACTCCACCATTTCAAGTCTTGCAAACATTCATTTGGTAGTATCATTTTTGAATCAAAATTTCCCTGTGAATTCTTTAATGCTTTATGTTTGAAATATTCGAGGCTTTTCGTATGCACCCATCCATAAGTAAAGGCTGGACAGATTGATATCAAATATCCTATGAGTCTGGCGAAATCGCGTATTTTCACATTATTGGCTTTCTTAATCTTGGAAACATATTCAAGTGCTCTCAAGGCTTTGTCTTCTGGTAAACTGAGGAACATTTCCCTACTATCCCACAGAAACCCCAAAAATTTTATTTCTTGAGTAGGGTCCAAGCTGGATTTCTCAAAATTTATTATGAATCCTAATTTGGAAAGTAAGTCAACTGTAACTGAGACATTTTCTGAGCAAGATCTTTTTGTATCCGCCAAAAGAAGAAGATCATCTAAATAACTGACACTCAGAAAACCTCTCGATCTGAGATAATTCAAAATGGGTTTAAATATCTTACAAAAAACATACGGTGCAGTTGATAAACCAAAGGGCAAAGCATTAAATTCGAATAATTGACCCTGGAAGGAAAATCTCAGATATTTCTTAAATTTTTTATGCATAGGAATGAAATAGTATGCCTCTTTCAGGTCCAATGTGCACATATAACAATTTTGAAAAATTATGTATTTGACCGTTTTGAAATTCTCTAACTTGAAATGTGACTTTTCAATAAATGAATTCAATAACTTCAAGTTCAAGACAAATCGATAACCACCGGAAGACTTCGGAACAAGAAAATAAGGCGACAAAAATTCACCTTTTCTATGGGAACATACTGAAATGACTCCCTTCTTTAGGAGGCTATCAATACTTTCCTTCAAAAGATTCTTCTCTTTATTGGAAAAATGTCTAAGTATCGGAATCCTAGACTGAAGTGGTTCACAAATGAAGGGAATTTCATAACTGTTAACCCATCTAAGAATATTAGGGTGTTTTGTTATACGCGTCCATGCCTAAAAAAGATGAATTCTTCCTGCGTATTCTTCTGTTGTCTCTACCTTCAATGTCTCCGTTGGTAATATTCCTGGCGATATGGCCTTCCTGGTGGTTTCCGTGATGACTCGCCCCTCCTGCTGTATGCTGCTGGGATTCTGCTGGGATTCTGTGATTTCATTTTGAATAGTGGAGCCTGGCGCTGGGAGTTTAAATAATTCGAAGAACCTTGCAAGTATTGTTTCTTCACAAACGCAGATTTCTTGAGTTTTATATCGATAGTGGTTTTTTCCACTGTCTGAGCGGCCTTACATTTATCGTTGAAATCTGAACCGAAAAGACTAGCATCTCTTTTCGACTGTTCCGCAACCTTTTGAATGGTGGAGCACATATAAGGGTATATTTGATGTTTACGATGGTTTGAAAGTAAATAATGTACTTCACAAAAAACCTTGGCCGACTGCGCCGTCTTAGGGGTTAAGAGTGCTTTTAATTCTATCGGAAGTCCGTCTGAGGATAAAAGTAGTGAAATTACCTCTCCCAACAACGTTAGACCCCGTCCCAGTTTATCTTGGATGGCGGACAGTGTAGCATCTTTTTTCCTCTCTGGGATAGATAATAGTTTTTCAACTTCAGCATTGAGAGTTGGACCTGCTAACTGGGTACAATTTCCCGGGAATAGAATTTTCGAAAAATCTTCCCTAGATAATTTATCGATACCTTCGGTTAAGTAGCTTTGCCAGCGGCTAACAATTTCTTCATCTAATGGTGGGCCAGCGGAGGTTAACTTTTTTGGATCCATGCCCAACAGAGAGTCCACAGTTGTAACGGGTGAGGCTAATTCTGCGGTAGGAGGCTCGTGAATTTCCGCAACAGTTATTATTTGGGACCCCCCCTCCTGTTCATCATCCGAAGATGACGAGCTGATCTGACGAATTCTCCTAGGCTTTCGTACAGGTGGTGGCGACGATGAACTTGTATTTGTTTCACTTCCACCTGAAAAGATGTCCACGAAATCAGCCACCTGCACCTCACAGGTAATATTATTCGCTGCATAAACAGCCGAATACTATATGCTATGGCTTTATCGCTATCGTGTCATATTCGTATTATATTTCTTTTTCAGTTAGGTCCGTTGCATAAACAACGCCCTGTATAGTTTTTATAATCCATCATTGTTATGGTATTCTCATAGATCTGTATTCTAAAAGATGATGCGATCGCTGCATAAACAACGATCTACTTGCTGGGGACTGATGCATAAACAACGCCCTGTGTGCTCGAACAGCAAAAATATTGTATTCTAGATTTTTTAGAAATTGAGGTGATCGTCGCATAAACAACGATTTTCTCAGTGTAACTGTATCGGAAATTATGACTACTCCAAACATTCGAAGGATATAATAATATAGGTCCGTTTGAAAAACTCACCTGAATCACTCAAATAATCCATTTTTAATTTTTCCATTGTTTCCTGGAGGCATTTCATTTTCTTTGCCACATATCTCAATTGATCTTTACGCGTTCTTTTTGTCATTTTAACAGTACACACACTTCTCGCACTGAAAACGTATTGATGAAATATCGGTGAGCCTCAGGTATCCGGGCTCAGCAAAAACTTGTTTTTGCTTGATAACAGTGACACACTCGACGTTCCGAAGCGAAACTACATGGTGGTCTAGTAGAACGTGGTCAAGAAGTATAATGAATTCCTTTTCAGATCCTCAAGCAAACAGATAGACAGATATTCACCTTTATGTCTCTATGGGAACACGACAGGTACCCTTAGGAGGGGAGAGTATCAACTCGGCGTTTATAAACCCTCTCTGCAAAGGAGGTCGGCGCATGGTGGGTTAGGTATATACAGTGTTTTTCATTGCAGAGAAAATCGTTGTTTATCTGCCTACCTCGTCTGCATTGAGAGAGTTGATGAATAATCATAAAAATATATCGCGTTTTAGTTACGAATGTTGAAAACAATATTCAAACTTTATGGATTTATATTCTATGTACGTCTCCCGATTCAAATTTCAAATTGATGCTTAGTTTTAAATCCGAGCAGCACACTGTTTGGCATTCATGGTCCTTATTATGACCCACGGAATTCAAAATGTAGCAGATGCCTACTGGGAAAACCACTATTCGGAAGGAGAGCGAATATAAAGCATTCCAGTTACGGTTGTTGGAAATATTATTCAGGTATGTTTCAGATTCAACATCAATTTTAATTCACATGGACTTTCTGATATGTGATGTTCAGTTGCAGATCCGAGGAGAAAAGTGTTTGATGCTTGTCAATAAATTGGAGAAAACCATCCAGTCAAGACGGACCGAACAGAAAATCCGCAAAGAGAACTGCCCAGATGAGTATACTTTCCAGAATTCTGATCCTTATATTCGTACGGAAGGCGATATATTGAATTCCTTTCCAGATTCTCAAGCAAACAGATAGACAGATATTCACCTTTATGTCTCTATGGAAACATGACAGGTACCCTTACGAGGGGAGAGTATCAACTCGGCGTTTATAAACCCTCTCTGCAAAGGAGGTCGGCGCATGGTGGGTTAGGTATATACAGTGTTTTTCATTGCAGAGAAAATCGTTGTTTATCTGCCTACCTCGTCTGCATTGAGAGAGTTGATGAATAATCATAAAAATATATCGCGTTTTAGTTACGAATGTTGAAAACCATATTCAGACTTTATAGATTTATATTCTATGAACGTCTCACGATTCAAATTTCAAATTGATGCTTATTTTTAGATCCGAGCAGCACAGTTTGGCATTCATGGTCCTTATTATAACCAACGAAATTCAAAATGTAGCAGATGGCTACTGGGAAAACCACTATTCGGAAGGAGAGCGAATATAAAGCATTCCAGTTACGGTTGTTGGAAATATCATTCAGGTATGTTTCAGATTCAACATCAGTTTTAATTCTCATGGACTTTCTGATATGTGATGTTCAGTTGCAGATCCGAGAAGAAAAGTGTTTGATACTTGTCAATAAATTGGAGAAAATCATCCAGTCAAGACGAACCAAACAGAAGATCCGCAAAGAGAACTGACCAGAGTATACATTTCAGAATTCAGATCCTTATATTCGTACGGAAGGCGATATATTGAATTCCTTTTCAGATCCTCAGGCAAACAGATAGACAGATATTCACCTTTATGTCTCTATGGGAACACGACAGGTACCCTTACGAGGGGAGAGTATCAACTCGGCGTTTATAAACCCTCTCTGCAAAGGAGGTCGGCGCATGGTGGGTTAGGTATATACAGTGTTTTTCATTGCAGAGAAAATTGTTGTTTATCTGCCTACCTCGTCTGCATTGAGAGAGTTGATGAATAATCATAAAAATATATCGCGTTTTAGTTACGAATGTTGAAAACAATATTCAAACTATATAGATTTATATTCTATGTACGTCTCACGATTCAAATTTCAAATTGATGCTTAGTTTTAGATCCGAGCAGCACAAGATTTTGCATGCATGGTCCTTATTACAACCAACGAAATTCAAAATGTAGCAGATGGCTACTGGGAAAACCACTATTCGGAAGGAGAGCGAATATAAAGCATTCCAGTTACGGTTGTTGGAAATATCATTCAGGTATGTTTCAGATTCAACATCAGTTTTAATTCTCATGGACTTTCTGATATGTGATGTTCAGTTGCAGATCCGAGAAGAAAAGTGTTTGTTACTTGTCAATGAATTGGAGAAAATCATCCAGTCAAGACGAACCAAACAGAAGATCCGCAAAGAGAACTGATCAGAGTATACATTTCAGAATTCAGATCCTTATATTCGTACGGAAGGCGATATATTGAATTCCTTTTCAGATCCTCAAGCAAACAGATAGACAGATATTCACCTTTATGTCTCTATGGGAACACGACAGGTACCCTTAGGAGGGGAGAGTATCAACTCGGCGTTTATAAACCCTCTCTGCAAAGGAGGTCGGCGCATGGTGGGTTAGGTATATACAGTGTTTTTCATTGCAGAGAAAATCGTTGTTTATCTGCCTACCTCGTCTGCATTGAGAGAGTTGATGAATAATCATAAAAATATATCGCGTTTTAGTTACGAATGTTGAAAACAATATTCAGACTTTATACATTTATATTCTTTGTACATTTCGCGATTCAAATTTCAAATTGATACTTAGTTTTAGATCCGAGCAGCACACTGTTTGGCATTCATGGTCCTTATTATAACCCACGGAATTCAAAATGTAGCAGATGCCCACTGGGAAAACCACTATTCGGAAGGAGAGCGAATATAAAGCATTCCAGTTACGGTTGTTGGAAATATTATTCAGGTATGTTTTAGATTCAACATCAGTTTCAATTCTCATGGACTTTCTGATATGTGATATTCAGTTGCAGATCCGAAATGCAAAGTGTTTGATACTTGGCAATAAATTGGAGAAAACCATCCAGTCAAGACGGACCGAATAGAAAATCCGCAAAGAGAACTGACCAGAGTATACTTTTCGAAATTCTGATCCTTATATTCGTACGGAAGGCGATATATTGAATTCCTTTCCAGATTCTCAAGCAAACAGATAGACAGATATTCACCCTTATATGTCTCTATGGAAACACGGCAGGTACCCTTACGAGGGGAGAGTATCAACTCGGCGTTTATAAACCCTCTCTGCAAAGGAGGTAGACGCATGGTGGGTTAGGTATCATACATTCCATATCAAAACCAGGAGATATTTCATATGACCACAACATGCTTATAGCTGCAGCCCTAGGGAAGCCCTTTCTAGGCCAATATGGAGAAAGAAACATTTCAACTAACAAAAATTCCAATTCTGTCATGTGTAGAATAATATTTGCAAATTTGGAAATATCCTTCAAAACAGCTCCTGAGGTTACCGTGGATTTATAGTAGATATCATCAATGGCCCAACCTAAGCAAGATTACTTCTAGCATCTTGGAGAATTTTTTATAGTACCACAGATATATTGAAAACCTGCAAAACTCTCACAGGTACCTTCTTCATGAATGGTGCTCCACTGCAACAATAATAGCAAATTGTCATGATCCTATATGTGTGTGATATGTATCCTATATCCTATATTTTTGATTTTGATGAAATCTGAGTAATCTGGAGTTCCACAACATAAAACTTTGTTCAGATGACCCAGATTATTTTCGTGAGTGATTATAGGTAGATAATTATTTCTTGGTATCATTTTGTTATGCTGAATTCATATGAATAAAAATATCTATATATGTATTTTATGGTCTGGAACTGAATTAATTGATTAATAATTTTTGAAAATGAATGTAGACATTGACATGTTTTTCACTGTATAAGTTCAATGCATTATAATGAATTAATATTTTGATCAAAGACCTACTTGTGTCTCTCCAAAGAAGTACTAAGAGATGGATCTACCAGTTTTCTTCTCCCCTCAGTGCTCATGTATAGTGTTTTCTCTCCTCCCCTTACACTTCAAGTGAAGATACCTTCATGAACATGTAGAATTATCGATGAATTTGGAATCCAGGACTTTTATTTATGTAGGAATAAATTAGTTATTTACGTGGTAGCTAATAGGTAGATATACCTCTTGTTGATTGAGGTACTTATGGAATAAAAATATGAACTTTAAAATCCAACAGGAAAATCAATACAAAAGTGAGATGGGCACTACAAATAGTTAATAATCAGTAATGATATATATCTATGAATCACAACTTTATCTTGTTTTCATTAATTGGAGCAATAAAAGTGGAAAAAGGTAAAGGATATAGGAAGTTTTTTCAATTCATCCATCAAATTCACATTCGATGCTCCACGATTATCCATTTTTCCATCCAACTGAACTGATTTTTCATCTTCAGAAAAGACCTCTTGAGTTTACTAGTGCAACCATCAACAGAACACAGTAAATTTCTTGGTTTCTGAGTGATATGTTGATTCATGATTTATGAAATAATGTAGAATTGTGTCACTAATTAATATAAAGTTCTTGTCCTATACTCAAGAAAATCATGAAAACAAAATCAAAGTGATTTGTAGAATGAATTACATGAAATATCAAATAAATGAACAGAATAACAAACAATAACAAAAATGACCTTGAATGCCCTGATAAACTGGTTCAAATGTGCCCACCAGATGACGGATCGGAATCATCACCTTGCCAATAGGTCACGTGCACGATGACCGACCCTGGTGGTAAAATATTGAAACACAACCTCACTTTTTTTATTTGTTTACACAGGAATCAAAGGATTGAAATAGTTATTCACAATATTTTGGCATACGAATCGTATTTTTGCGCTATTCATCAATTCCAAGTATGCCTTCTCATTGTGCCGTTGTACAATGCACAAAAAATGCAGCGGGAGACGAAGGAATATGATTTTTCAGGTAAATAGTAATCTTACATAGTTTTCATTATGAAATTTTGTCATTTCTTATTAAAATGCATTCTGCCACATCTGCAATAGAAGCTAATACTGCTAAAAGATTGTAAATGTCTACAACACACACGATCATATTTCGTCAGCATGTCAGACCAGTCCTCCCGTTTGATTGCATGAATCCAATCTTCTTGCATTCTTTTAGAAACGTCACGAGCATTTCTATCAGCTCCTATTGCAGAAGAAATCAGAGAAGTTACCAAATTCCAAAATGAAAACTATATGTGAGTGACTATAATAGTAGGTACTTACTTTTGAATCATAATGTACCAACCAGATTCCTTCGTCTTTCGCTGCATTTTTTTGTGCATTGAACGACAGCACAATGAGATGGCATGCTTGAATTAATGAATAGCCGAAAAACTATTTCAATCCTTTGTGAACAAATAGGTCGCGTGCAAGAACTGTCAGATGACCGACCCTGGAGGCAAAACATATTTGTTTACAAGTGATCGAAATAGTTTTCCACAATTATTTTGGCATATGAATCGTATTTTTCCGCTATTCATCAATTCGCTAATGCCATCACATTGTGCTGTTGTAAAATGCACAAAAACTGCAGCAAAAGATGAAGAAATCCGGATGGTACATTATGATTCAAAAGTAAGTACCTACTATAGTCACTCACATAGTTTTCATTTTTGAAATTTGGTTATTTCTCTGATTTCTCATCGGAATTCCTTCTGCAATAGGATCAGCTAATAGAAATATACCTGAAATTTCTAGAATAATGCAAGAAGATTGGATTCATGCAATCAATCGGTAGGACTGGTCTGACATGCTGACGATCGTGTGTGTTGTAGACATTTTCAATCTATTAGCAGCATTAGCTTGAATTGCAGAAGTGGCAGAAGGCAGAAGGAATTTTAATAAGGAATGACATTTCATAATGATAACTATGTGAGATTACTATTTACCTGAAAAAAGCATATTCCCTAGTCTCTTGCTGCATTTTTTGTGCATTGTACAACAGCACAATGCGAAGGCATGCTTGAATTAATGAATAACGCAAGAAACACGATTCGTATGCCAAAATATTGTGAAAAACTATTTCAACCTTTTGATTCCTCTGTAACCAAATAAAAAAGTGAGGTTGTGTTTCAATAATTCACAGAAGAATGAGGTTGTGTTTCAATAATTCACAGAAGAATGAGGTTGTGTTTCGATATTTTGCCTCCAGGGTCGGTCTTCGTGCACGCGACCTATAAGAAAAGTGAGGTTGTGTTTCAATGTCATAATTATTTGTTCTCAAGTCAGGTTAGGTTATGTTAAGTCAATTGTCATATTTGGATTGTTAATTGACAAGTATGAAATATGAAGGTCTTTACTTGATTCCACAATATTCCTAGAAGTATAAGAAGAAGAATATAACCAGAAGTCTGTCTGTAGAATAAGTGTTAACTCATAGATGAAAAACCCCACTTCACTTTGAGTTACCATGGACTCCTTCCAAAGATCAAGCGTTAACTGTTTGAGGTTATGATATAATATGTGAGAAAAAACAAACTAATACAAATTGATTGGGACTTTTCTACAAATTATATACGAGACAAGGGAAAGTTTATGTTCTTGAGAACAACGACAAAGGTCTCTGCAAATTCCGTACTTACCGGCTTGATGTCATTGTCGAGAGCATGTAAGAAGTCCATCCGGGAAACCAGCAGTTTTTCGATGGCCTCGGGATCAACTTCCACCTTAGTGGCGGCTTTTATTAACCGGTTCATGGCCGTAGACTGAGCGGCCCTTACCAAACCTTCGATTTCGGCACCGGAGAAATTCTTTGTCAACGTTGCCAATTCCTACGAGACAAAAACGTTTTCAATATTGGTTGAAAATCCACCTATCACAATGGAATGATACAATACGATTCACTACCAGATAACTTGAAACTGATTAATAGGATTGAAAAACTTGAAAAGGAATTTAAGAAACATCTACTCCTGTCATATTGACATCTTATCTCATTTTTATAGTTTTCTCGTACAACTACTATAGTTTTCCATTGGGTACCTAACAGCTGAGTCAATTAAGAATCATTTTCAGTTGTAAAAATATATACTCATGACACTATAAACGGAGCAATTTATTCTCATTTGAATACTTGGAATGATTTTATTTTAATATTATTATGTTATATTGACATATCTTGTTAATTAGCTTTTTTTATTGTTATATACAGTCTGTCCAAGATAAGGTTGAACAGCATGGGGATCTCGAAAACGGTAAGAGATACGAAATCGGTTAAATGGGGAAGAAGTTGCGCATTCGGAGGCTCATATCAAGAGCCTTCGAAAATTTTGAAAATTATTTTTAGTTTTTGAGTTATATCGAAAAAAGTGAATTTTTGGAATTTCTATTTTTTTTTTTTTTTCTCCATTATTAGAGATACAGCAGAACTGAGAATACTTTTTCATAGCAACTTTTGATGACGGTCAACGTGGTGATACCGATTTTTTCATGCGACGTTTCGTATTCGTGGAACCATCATCAACTTTTGTTTTTTAAATACGGTCCTGATAATTTTTTCACAGATTCTAAAAGGTTTTTTTATTCTGAATTCAACCATGTATTATACAAGGTGGTTCATTTGTGTTTCGACCTATTTTTGGCCATCATCAATGTTTTTTCGAAACTCCAAAGGAAAAATGCCATCAGTTCCACTTATTTTGAAGGAAAATTAGTCAACACACTAATACCTCATCAACTGGTTTCAATCAACAACCCATTTCATTTTGCAGAAACAAAAATTCCATCCATACAAATTCAGAATATGTCAAGCGCTAAAACCAGGCGATGACGAAAGGCGCAAGACATTCTGTGAGTGGTATACCAGGAAATGTTAAAATTTTGCAGATTTCTTTCGAACAATCATCTGGACTGATGAAAGCATGGTCACTAATCATGGTAGCTTCGATAGAAAAAATACACATTATTGTTCACGAGAAAATGAACATTTATACATTACAGCGAGACACCACACCAACACCGTTTCGACTTTAATATGTGGGTTGCAATATTTGGTACACGAATTATTGTTCCTTCTATTTACCATGAAACACAGACTTCCGAACGTTATAGAAATTCGCTTGAGAATCATCTTGATTCTGGATGATTTACCGATTGCGGAAGTTCAGAACTCTGTTGGTTTCAACAAGATGGCGCTCCGGTACATAATTCCAGAGAAGTCCGTGCGTTTTTATCCCTTGGCCGGCGCGGTCGCCTGATTTGACACAGCTGGATTTTTTCTTAGGGGATATATCGAACTTTGTCCACGCAAATAACTTTGAGGATGAAGAAGAACTAAGGGACAGTGTCTTGGAAGCATTCAATAGAATAACCCCAGAAATGCTTAGCAATGTCTTAGAAACAACTGTGAGAAGAGGATATCTTTGTTCAGAAAATAATGTTTATCATTTTGAACATTTCTTATGAATGTCTCTGTAGGTATTGTCAAAGTTAAGTTGTTAAAGTAATTCGTGTAAGAATTCATCAACAATTTTAAACGCTGCATTGATCGAATGATGTAGTGAAATATTTTTTATTCACTTTTCAGTATTGAATAACTAATCCATCAAGTTTGACACTAAATGATAAGAAATAAGTGGAACTGATGGCTTTTTTTCTTTTGGAAGTTCGAAAAAACATTGATGATGGATAGAAATAGGTCGAAACACATTCGAATCACCTTGTATAGTACATTGTTGAATTCAGAATGAAAAAACCTTTCAGAATCTTATAAAAAATTATCAGGACCGTATTTAAAAAACAAAAGTTGATGATGGTTCCACGAATACGAAACGTCGCATAACAAAATCGGTATCACCACGTTAAACCTCATCAAAAGTTGCAATGAAAAAGTATTTTCTGTTTTTCTGTATCTCTGATAATAACGGAGAAAAAAAAATAAAATAGAAATTCCAAAAATTCACTTTTTTCGATATAACTCAAAAACTAAAAATAATTTTCAAAATTTTCGAAGGCTCTTGATATGAGCCTCCGAATGCGCAACTTTTTCCCCATTTAAGCGACTTCGTATCTCCTACCGTTTCCGAGATCCCCATGCTGTTCAACCTTATCTTGGACAGACTGTATATACAGGATGACATAGAAAACAGTACATTGCATAGTGCCACACTATAGAGGACACTAAAATAAGGAAAAAAGTTCCTATGAACATGGGTCCGCAAGGCCTTCGGTTAAAAGATACGTGTAACAACACAATATAATTGTTGACAAGCTGTGAAAAACAGTATAATTTCAAAATTATGATCAGCACTGTTCATTTATCTATGTCTCTCTCACCTTGAGGTCGACGTCGGGACTAATTTTCTTATACTGCTTCATCCTATGAGTGTGTATATCTAGAATCTGCAATCTGCCTTCTTCGTTAGGCAAACTGATCTCCACTTGAACTTCCAATCTGCCTGGCCTCATCAGTGCCTCGTCGATCATGTCTCGCCTGTTGGTCATGCCTTGAAAAGAAATGAACTGCCTGACAAAAGCAAATTTGGAAAAAAAATCTTTTATTCATGAAGTCAAAAGTCAAAACCATCACTTTCAATAAGAGGTCTTAATTTTGTCTTTGTAGCTCTTACACACGGAACCCCATCATAAAAAGTTATACATCATCTTATTCCCCCCCATTTGGTGTCAACTAAAGAACTATTGATATCAAGACAATATTATTCAATTCTCAAATCCATCCAACTAACTGTCGAGAAGAATTCGAAAAGGATAGAGGGATATGGGAGGTAGAGAAACGAATAACATTTGCCGATTTCAGATCAAAGCTTCGAAAGACTGAGAAATGAAAACGATCAATTACAAATAACAATGCTTTGTGAGAGTTATTTATTAAAACATTCTTGTGCTAAAAGAGAAGAAATCACGTCACTCTCTGATGCATCAAATTGTTGGAGTCGTCAGTGTTGAGACATGACAATCACAACTGTTTTTTCCTTTATTTATTTTTCTTTTCGCGATTTGATGGGGATTTAGATTGTTGTCAATTGAAAGCTCAGAATTGGCGAAAGCTAATGTAAAATGGAAAATGATGTTCTAAAAGTGTTATTGGAGTCCTTGTCTCTAGATCCAGAAGTTCTAGCAGTTCTTCTTATAGTTTCCAGGATGAAATATTGTTTATTTTGGGGTGTAGACGAGATAGGTTGACAATTCTCAACAACCTATATACAAAACATTGCATTTCTGTTGGTACTCAAGTTTCCTGAATGTTTGCACTAATTTCTTCAATTTCTGTTGGTGTCAATAATGCAGTTATTCTTTTATTTTTATATTCTAGGCTGGTTTCGATCAATTTGAGTTGGAATAATTTGATCACCCAACGAATTATGAGATGATGAAATAACAATTAAACATTATATTCACAACCTTACAATATGAAAGTCTAATTTTAACTTTGACAGAACAACTGTCACAACATGCACGCGCTGCCAATAACATGACATCATGCATAGAGAACGAATTTTCATTTAAGGAATAGCACATCACATTATCCTCACACAATGACCTTAACTTTAATCAGGTCGTGAAAAAAGAGAAGATGTGCATGAGCGTCCTAGAACACCTTAATTAGGCCATGAAATATCATGAACAGAAGTATTTGTACCCTTACAAACTAGTGAGAGTATTGGAGTTTGCATATTTTTTCATTAGTGATATAAGTGTGAAAGTTGGTAGTGGGATTTGATGCATGAGGTGGTAGACATAGCGCACCGATGACATCTTTTAGACGATGACTTACCGATTACCAGAATGTTGTTGAGTTGTTCTACGCCATCGATTTTCGATAGCAGCTGGTTCACAACTGTGTCATGGACTCCAGTGTTGCCTGCCACCGAGCCTCTTTGCTTGCAGATGGCATCTATTTCGTCGAAGATGATTATGTGCAGTCCGCTGTTCGGACCTGCCTGTATATGTATCAATTCATTTTATTTAGCTAGCAATAATTTGTGCACATGTATCAGACAACAATTTTAGAACAATTTTTTTTTAAAAGTGGAAGGCAAAGTTATCTTCGTCAGACAAATTAAATGGAGTAGTAGTTTTGGGAACTTGTACTTTCGGAATTAACTCAGCACAGAGAAAGATGCACTTGCAAGGAATTACAGGATTGAGGCAAGCCAAAGATCTCCTCGGCATTTTCAAGTGAATACCGCACCCATCCGTTACCACCGATACAACAAGGCCTGCATGCTCCGTGGGTGACGTCACTTAGTGAGGCCTAACCAGCGGCTCGAAACGACAAGCGCTTATAGCGCTATAAGGCGACCGCGTATTTCGATTTTAGTTTTAGATCATCATTGAGCCGATTTTGCTGTTTTTTGAAGGGCTTCCGGTTAAAAAAGGATGCCAGTCGTCAACTGAGCCCTTCTTCGCACCCCATTCGATTTTATTATGGAAAAACGAAGTTTTAAAGCAAGAACCAGGATAAAACACAAATATCCACCTACAGCAACCCATTCGAATTAAATATATTTGCAAAAATTGTGGTGAAGGTAAACTTCACACCTACTTATACAGGGCCCGCAGAACATAAACTTATCGTGAGATTGATGCATTTATCATGCGATAGTTGAATTATATATAAATTGTCCAATATGATGAAAAAAGAAGGGAAATTTGTTCTAAATGCCATCCAGAAGACAGGTGAAAAAGAAGGTGAAATTTGGAACTTTTTAGTCAAATATCTTCATGATAAATATCATGATAAATGCAGTTTTACCTTTTCAAGTAGAGTGTTTGTAGTTCATGTTAATATGATAGTTGCAATTTGATCATTGGAATGAATTCTGCATTCATTGCCACGAGGCAAATGACCGTTTTCAGAAAGAAATTTGAGAATGAGAATTAAAAATGCCCGTTTATTATGAACATTCAAGAAAATTTCCTCGAATCAGGAGATGATTTTGTTGACTATAATATACGAATACAAAACTACCTGCACAATCAAAGCTTTTCTATTTTTCCTCTACTTATACTTTTTATGAGAGAGTAATTGTATTCTATTATTAATTGATCATTATAAATTAAGCTCTGTTTACTACTGAACTTAGATGGAGTAAAATCCTCGCGGTGAATTGCATATACCCACATTTTCGATAGCTCCTCGTCCAACGGGAAACTAAAAGCATGAACTTTTGAACCACCCACATAATTCCCCCGACAAAAGGGAACACAACACTTGAAAGGCATTGTTATTTCGCCGATCACAACACAAAATATTTCACAGAACAGTAATTTTTCCGCCAATTATTTTGATGAATAAACAACAAAAGAATTCGGGACCGTTTCAAAAACATACGTGAATCACCGATGAATTAACACGAACTGACGCGTTAGTCGACAAGCGATAAAATAAAACACTGGCCTCTCTTGGTGACGTCACGAGCTGTTTACGTCAGAGTCTGCTGGCCTTGTTGTATACAAGCGGAGAAAGTACTCCACACAGACCCCTCAAAATCCTCAGATTCCTCAGGGAACTGCAGTTGAGTTGGGAGTTCTGCTATGAACAAGCATCCTTGACAAACAGAGAAAATGCGTTCTCTAGTTTGGCACAAAAGATCTAATCGAGTTGCAGCGCATGTCACCACCCTAACCACTTATACCAATTCGAGAAAATCACACACCGATAGATGGCGCTAAATGAACGTCAAATTTTGAAGTGTAGGTGGTCAGGTTAGGTTTCATTTCAAATAAGGATACAATGTAAATTGACAAATTGGTCACATCAAAATCCATATTTGAGATAGAGTCACTGGATGGTATTAGTTCGAACAGATAAATGACAACTGTTAGTTTTTTTGAATGTTTAGATTTATCAAGTTTATTGTTTGAATTTGACAATGAATTTTATGAACGTCAGAATTGAAATAAAATCTCATGTACTATTGAGAAAAAAGCTATTTGAAAAATTGCGAGACAGGCAAAATTTGTGAGGTGAGTACATTCATTAAAATTCACTTCTTATAACAGCGGATTGGGATGAAACTATATTTTAGGCCCATTTTCAAACAGAAGATTTGAAAGATCCGTTGTTCCATTGATTTACAAAACAGACTATGGAAAAAAGTCCAATATTATCATCACGAGAAATGGGAATAATGTAACTGAGGAAATTAACATGATATAATATCATTGAATGGCGTTTTCAATACCGACCAAATAAAAATTTATCAATGGAAAGTGAATGCAGCAAAAGGTGAAAAATCAAAACAATCTTCATGTTCTGAACTTTATCACTCGGGTACAGTTTTACATACAATAAGGAACAACCTATAAGTATATCCATGTGTCTATTTTGTCATATTAAAATGTTGTTACATGAATTATTTTTATTTTTATAACTATGGTTCTACGAAATGTGTATCACTGTTTGTGGGACACCCTTGTAAGGATACCTTTATAAACCAGATTCTAGGCTTTTATTAGCAAAATACAAAATAGGAATAGGTCGCGTGCACGAAGACCGACCCTGGAGGCAAAATATTGAAATACAACCTCATTCTTCTGTGAATTATTGAAACACAACCTCACTTTTTCATTTGGTTACAGAGGAATCAAGAGGTTGAAATAGTTTTTCACAATATTTTGGCATACAAATCGTGTTTCTTGCGTTATTCATTAATTCAAGCATGCCTTCGCATTGTGCTGTTGTACAATGCACAAAAAATGCAGCAAGAGACTAGGGAATATGATTTTTCAGGTAAATAGTAATCTCACATAGTTAGCATTATGAAATGTTGTCATTCCTTATTAAAATTCCTTCTGCCTCCTGCCACTTCTGCAATACAAGCTAATGCTGCTAATAGATTGAAAATGTCTACAACACACACGATCGTCAACATGTCAGACCAGTCCTACCGATTGATTGCATGAATCCGATCTTCTTGCATTATTCTAGAAATTTCAGGTATATTTCTATTAGCTGATCCTATTGCAGAAGGAACTCCGATGAGGAATCAGAGAAATAAACAAATTTCAAAAATGAAAACTATGTGAGTGACTATAGCAGGTACTTACTTTTGAATCATAATGTACCATCCGGATTTCTTCATCTTCCGCTGCAGCACAATGTGATGGCATTAGCGAATTGATGAATAGCGGAAAAATACGATTCATATGCCAAAATAATTGTGGAAAACTATTTCGATCACTTGTAAACAAATATGTTTTGCCTCCAGGGTCGGTCATCTGACAGTTCTTGCACGCGACCTATACTGACAACTAATGACAACAGTTATTGACATAATCAAAATGTCAATGATACAGAGTGAAGTAGCTGGATAACACATACAGTATCATCACAACCCTTATTGATTAATAGTTTATTTGACGCAGAGTTGGTTGATTTTGTATTGATTGTCCTATTTTCCTATATCTGAGAATATTCCTATTCGAAACCCTATCACGACTCACCCGCTTCTCCTCCTCCTCCGCATCGGCGAACAACCTTCGCACGTTCGCCTCCGACTCGCCCACGTACTTGTCCAATATCTGCGGGCCGTTGACGATCTTCGGCTCGCGCGCGTTCAGCATCTTGCCGATCTGGCGCGCCATCAGCGTCTTCCCGGTGCCGGGCGGGCCGTACAACAGGATGCCCTTGACGTGCTTGCAGCCCAGCTGCTCGACGATCTCGGGCGGGAAGACGCGAGACGCGAACGCTCGCCGGAAGATGGCGTTGAATTCGTCGGTGAGGCCGCCGATGCCCATCGTGCGGAAGTCCCAGCCAGGGTTGATGATCGATTGTCTCACGATTTTGCTGCGGACACGAATACAAGATGAAGTTGCACGGCATGATGGGGATCATCGGAAACGGGAGGAGGTACGAATTCAGGGGTGCGTTCGAATACGTACCCTGTGGAGTAGAGTTTACTCATGAGCTTTTTGGATGTATGATAAATTGGATACAGTGGAGTAATTGAATGCCAATAATTCATTATCAGTCCACTCGCCCATTCACAGTGCTGCCATGTCAAACGAAAGAGGGATCGTTGCGCCAGAACGGCGAATGCCAGTACTATTTGATTGTTTACATTTTACATTGTTTGGTTTATGTTAATTTCGTTTTGAGTTCTCAATCAATCTCAGCTTTGATATTTGTGTATTTTTTAAATCCGTGTTTTCCAGTGGTTCATTGTGTTTTGATTGAGGACAATAATATCTCTGATGTTTAACAGTAGAACACCTACCTACCTCTAGTTGGAATGTTGAACCTAAAACCTATACCAACATAATGATAAGCTGTAAGTTTTTATCATTATTGAACAAGAATTCTTATGATTTGGCCATTTAGCCTGTGCATTTCAATCTGTCTACACTTTTTCAGTGATTCAGTGTCTCCAAAATGAAGCTGAGCTCATAAATGCGGGCCACCTGATTTTGGCTGGTCAAATGGATGCAAATGATTGCATTGAAGTATAATAAGTATTATGCCTTATTATGTTTACAGTCCACTGTGTGTGTCAGGTAAGAAGAACTCTCCCTAATAATGATATTGGTAAACTCCTGAAACTCAACTCTATATCATTGTTTTCAGGAAGAATGTGGGATCTTCCAGAGATATAAATATGCTTGGTTGACACAAAAAGCAATCAACAGAGGGACTAATACAATCAGTATTCCTGTAGATGAGATGCCCTGTTTCAAGAAAAAATGAAGAGACCAGTTATATGAAACATAATGAATATTCTCAATTTTCCTATCACAAACAGGGTGGACGAGCAACTTCTTTTCTGGAAATGTCAAACCTGTCCTTGGTAGTTGTACTTTTCAAATAAATGCCACAAAGATCAACTATTTTTTTGTGTTGTATGTACCTACATGTTTGCTTCATAACTGGCACTTGAATGAAAACAGTTATTGAATAATACTTTTAACATCCAAATACTTCAAATTCCACTTTAATTAATCCCCAGAGGAACCCTGAAATCCATTCAGAAATTAGGTCTTTCTCATGTCTTTTCTATGCCTTTATAAGACTCAGACGAGACATTATAAAGATATCTTAAAGACGTCGTGATTTTTAACATCTGGCTTATAGAGGACGTCTTTCAGACGTCTCTAAGGCGTCCATAGACGTCTTAAAGACGTTGTGAACGTCTGAGAACGATGTCTTTAGGATGTCTTAAAGATGTCTTTGTGCTATCTGGGGTGGGTGTGGAAAACTACCAGCTGAGCGTGAGAGCGGGCCAATGCTGGTTAGTGGCCCTCCTCTAACGGGGGTTAACGAGGTAGCTGGCAGGCCTGCCACTGCAGCATATGGTAGTACAACCGTTTCAATTCCATTTATTCAATAAAAACATCTTTACAAAATCTTCTAAAGGGGACATTGGACATGATAAAAATGTAAAACATACAATGTAGAACACTCAGATACGCTTCAGAATTACCCTCCAAGGGAGCCCTCATAGGCAGCCGATGCAGGCCTTGCCGATGATTTTTGTCTAACAACCCTGATGGCAGTCATGAGGGAGCTGACTCCTAGGAGTAAGCCTTTAATCCAGCTCATGTCAGTGAGTTGCCCAGGGCAAAAAAGATTGATCGTCGATTGCTACCTTGTTCTCTCTAATTTAGCATTTTTTGTGTTGGAAAATAAAAGTTCTCTGTGAAAGACACTATGAGGGATGAGGGATGGGATAGGTGTGGGATCTAATAGACTGATTTCGTATCGGTAAATATAATAGTTTTGTTAGCCGATTGGCGTGCTAAGTCCTGCTCCATGGTAATGCTCCGATAGTCGGTCAGCCGGACCACACAGCGTGTAGACTATACGGCCCGGCCAAACGACTACAGTTCTCGTTCAGTTCAGCTTCTAAGCTGTTTGTTGTCTAGAGGGAAGGGTTGGGAGTTATTCAGGGGGTTCCCTGAATACATCGCTGGCCTCATATATCAGCTCATGTTTCCTACGGATGTCATGATCTGCCCTTATTCTCGTTATATCTCTTGTGAGTTCGCTATTCTGAATGTGATGTTTATAAAATTTATTTGAAACGTTAATGATGTAATCTTTAATCATGGGCAGATCATGACATTGAGCATGCATGTCAGCCACTCTCCTATTACCGTTAATAATGATTCGGAGTACCTTGTTCTGTAGCACCTGTAGCCTCTTCAGTTGAGTGGCGGAGGCGCTACAGTACACCGGACAAGCGTATGTAATCACAGGTCTTATCACTTGCTTGTACAAGAGCAGTTTGTTATCTATTGTTAGTCCTGGTAGTACAACCGAAACACTCTGAAAGAAAGTGGATGGACGGTATCTGAAGGTCATATCTTTCATTTTCCACTCGAAATTAGGGCTTTCCATCTTCATCATTATATGTATCTTTTCGGTTTAGTAACCGACAAAATTTAGGACTGACTCTTATGTATGATGGCCTTCGGACATTTCTATACAAGGAAAGACAATGCCAGACGACGAACGGGGAAATATGGAGATTGTATAGTACCAGTCACTCGAAATTAGAGCTTTCCATCTTCATCATTCTCTCTAGGTTGTTCAGAGCACTTTCTTCCACCCATATACAAAACTCCAGAACTACATGATTAAATCGTTCTGTGCCTGTGAAAAGTACCATACCGCTATAGATTGAAGTGGGTGTTAATACCCTAATTCAATTTTCAATCTATGGCTATGATTGATTTGACAGATAATGTAACCTCTAAAATCGTATCTGACAATCAGGCGCTATTAGGGAAATTGAAAAGACAAAGAGCAAGATATATGTCTTATTCTTTTATTCACTCAAGCATTGTAGTTTAGAAAATAGAAAAGGACAGAAGTTCAGCTGTATCCGAACTCTTATCTACTGATACGACACGCGCATACACGCGGTTATTTATTAGACTCAATTTTGGTTTGTTTAACGCAAAATGGAATACCTTCGTTGAATATTCTTCAAAATGAATACTAGTTTGTGGAATCTTTCGTGTTGTGTTAGGCAGAATAACTATACTTTATAAGTGTTGTCTACTAGAGTGCCGAGAGAATCATAAGAATGGTTCAAAATTTCATTTTTTTATAGTTTCCCCTTGGCTGTCGACCTGTCTAGGAAGTAGATAGCAGCCATTCACTGAAAGGTTTTCATTCCATCCAAGTACAGTAAGGTCTGTGAAAACTGATATATTTTTACAATTTATTTCAACTGCAATTTATTTTGGTTTTTGCTTTCAAACTGTTTTTTTTTTTAATAAAATCGAATGGGATGCAAAGAAGAGCTCAGTTGACGACTGGCATCCTCTTTTAAACTTCATAAAACAGCGAAATCGACTCAACTAAAATTGAAATACAGGGTCGCCTTCAGTACCATAAGGTGCTTGATCCTCTCAAGTTGCTTTTAGCCGGCCTACCTGAGGTGACGTCACCGAGGAACGTGCAAGCCTTATTGTATTGGTGGTGAAGCTCAGTGGCAGTTTATCAATGGCAGGTCCAATTTTTATCCAGCAGTAAAACTGTCTAGTAGTTATTGGTTAGTTTCAACTGACGGATGTCAGATAATTGCAGGCTAGTCCATATTAATACACAAACAAAGAGCCAAAGGCCATTATAGGTTGAAATTAGGGTTGGTTTACCAATGTCATGCTAATGCACACTAACTATATCTTCTAGTTGTCAGCCAAAGTGATTATGCTTAAAAAAATTAAACTGAAGACTATTTCAGGATTTTAACTGTTTTATGAAGTCAACATGACCAATGAATAAAGATGTATTAGATATTGCTTTATGGTGTTTTATTTCAATTTTCTGTCTTTGTGTTTTATCAACAACATGATCAAAAACTACAAGGACAAAAAGTGTTGATGATACTTGCTAGTGTTCAAGGATAATCCTTGGCCAGTGTTCACATGCTTCAGGGTCGGAGTCGTCTTCTTCTGTTTTTTATACAAAGATGATGAGACATAAGCTACATAATATAACATTAACTGACAAGATACTTAGAATCTCCTCTATGTTACTTGACCAAAAGCAACACTTCTGATTCAAGCATATTTTGAAATTTTGGTAAAACTGCATTTAGCATGCGATGGATTTTTTTTCGAAAAATTTGTTTGGTACTTACGTATTTTTGTCTGAAAAGCACGAATTTGATAATGAAAATGTGAACACACCACTATTTCTCGGGATATTTCAAAAAGTTCCTTTTTCCCCTTGTGTTGGATGCATTTTCAGGTACTTGCTCTTCTTATTTTGTCATTGGACACTTTATATACTCCTGATGTACTTCAATGACACATTTTTATAAAGAAAATTCAACAGGAAATATGATTTTTATGGCAAGTTTTTCATATTCAGTGAACAAGCATACCAGATGACGGCCATTTAATTAATAGTCAATCCAAATACGAGATGTCAAATGTCAACAGATTGCTTTTGAATGACATTACACACGCCATTGTTTCAAATGATATTCTTCCTTCTTTCCAATAAATATGGATAAATCACAAGAAAATCATATTTCTAGTTGACTCAATAATAGAAAAAAATGTGTCTTGCATTGTGATATATATAAATTGTCCCTATGATGAAAAAAGAAGGGTAAATTGTTTTAAATTCAATCCAGAAGACAGGCGGAAAAGAAGGTGAAATTTGTAACTTTATAGTGAAATATCTTGATAAATAATGGTTTGTTCACATTTTCATTATCAAATTCGTGTTTTTCAGACAAAAATACGTAAGTACCAAAAAAAAATTTCGAAAAAAAACCCATCCCATGCTAAATGCAGTTTTACCGAAATTTTTATTGGCTTGAAAATATGTCAGCAAGTGAACAAATTAATTTTGAAGTAAATGAGTTCAGCAATGTTGATGAAGTAATAGTAGAATCATAGAACATGAAAGAACACAGCAAGAACATATTATGTCAAATGTTTGTGTAAAGAATTCCCATTAGAAACAACAACCAATCATATCCATCACATCTATTCATCACTAATGACAACATTATTTACCTGTAACCTGTAATCTGGGTATCATGAAATGCATGCAATCCCCCTGTACATAAACATAATACATAGAAGCAGGAGACATATTAAAAAAAAATACAATTTTGTTTATTACTGTAACTAGTAAATAACTAAGGATGAATGGAACAAGGCATTTTAATCATACTTGAAATTGTAAAAGAACTTCTATACCAACTTGATTGTGCCCATCTAGAACCTTTGATGTATTTTTGTAAAAAAAGATTCATACCCTTTAGATTTTCCTACAAGGTTCAGTGCAGAATTTTCAGCTTTCTCAAACTGGATAACAGTATTAGGTATGAGTTGTCCCAGCTTTGCTTTTCTTGGTTTTGCATCACCCCCAGATTTTATTGTAGCAGCTTCAACCACTGAATAAATAAATGATTAAATGAGTAAATATGTGAATCAAATATTAAAATTAGTTCATAAGGTAAAATATTCACTGAAAATTTTACCTTCTATATCTTTTATGACTAGCAGAAGCAGTTTTTTGTCCTTGAATGAAAAAGCTAGCTGTTGACCAACAGTGAACATCTGATTAGGAAACATTGATGTGAACTCTGTGGCCATCTCATCAGAGTCATACTGATCCTGTGAAGTTCTAGATATTGAAACATAAAACAATTATTAAATCCCACACATAAATCATCAGTATTTACGTTTTTTTCTGCATATAATCAGCCTCAAGAACAATGGATGATATATATTCTGTAGGTTGATAGGGTTCAACATTGATTTCTTGATTGAGGGATAATACTGCCCACTTTCTTTGGGGTAAACTGAACCCCACATGGTGTGAAGGAACACTGGAGTGGCTTTTGATGGAGAAGAGGAAGTTTTGACCACCACCTGTGTGCACTTTGATGTGCCTACAAATATAATGTTGAATGAAAATTGCATGCCACAAATCCCCAAGAGTATTACTTGGCCCCAGGGAAATCAGCATCATTGACTATGGCACAGTTAGACAATGATAATTCATCTGTTGGACACTTGGAAACTTTATAGACAGCCTAAAACAGAAAGAAGACAAGTGAAACTATCACACTACATACTTAATATTCAGGAACATCCCATTGCATAGGATTTATTGAAATATCAACTTAGAAGGAATATATGCCTACCATTTCTTCAGTAGTGTTTAAAAAATGGAATAAAGTTTTATACACACTGCAAACTGCAATGCAGACTGGGCGAAACTAATCAATACTAAACTGTCAAGTTTCATATGATTTCTTCTTTTAGAGCTAAGGATCTTGCCAAATTCTATTTTGCAAATTACATATCAGGCTACGTATATTTAAATGATATGAGTATCTGTAGTTAGTGGACGTGGAAACACTGCTATTATTTTGAAATTAAAATTCATTTATTTTCATTATTATGAATTTATGCAGTTCAGCAGCTGTTTTCAGGTTAGCTTAAAAATCAACCCAACTGTCAAGTGTCAAGTAATTTTCAATTTTCAGTGTTGCCACTGTTGCCAACTGCTGCAATTGAAATGCAAAAATCCATGAGAAAAGAGAAAGTGGCTAGCGAGCTAAGCGTACAAAAAAAGCCCAGCGCAGACCAAATTTGTGAAATTAGTGACTCCTATTCGTGATTCAGCATTAGCGTGATACATTTGATGTCATCAGTTACATGTGTTCCCTTCGTTTTCATGTCAACGCAACGTCAAATGATGACCTTGGCGACCGCGCCAGTGAATAACGTAAAATTATGAAAATTTTATGTTGGCAACACTGAAAATGAGAAGAAATGGGGAAGAAAAATAAGAAGAAGAACTGTCTCTTCTATTTCTTCTCATTTTTAACAACACTATCAAAACTCGTTCGTCGATAGAACTGCGAAGCTTTGAAAATCTTTGCCAATGGAAGTATATTACCAAGAACTTAAATCCTCCAAAAGTTCAAAAAACTTTCCAACACATATTTCCTCTCCCTGTCATTCCTGGGAATGCCTGATGTTCCACGAACATTATAGGAATTTCCTTTCGTGCGCTCCAAGAGATAAAAAAACATCTCACTCTATATATCTAGTTGAACTTCTCTATGTAAATTCATCAAGTACAAGGGACGACAAGGGCGTACATATTTCATTTTTCTGGGTGTGGAGAAAAACGGTACCTTGCGCTCCAAGATTTGAAGTGAAGTGACGTGGAATATTCCACCCGAAATGAGATGAATCAATATTGAAGCATTATTCACTGTCACGACTCCCAATTCCTCCGTATACCTACGAAATTGACTTTTTGCATGCGATCTAGAGACATAGGTACACTATATGTGTCCGTAAAGTATGGAACAAATTCATTTTTAGCTAAACAGGTCATTTTAATCAATAATCCTGAAACACGTCGATTTTTGATGTTAATTCACCGTATTTGAACATAATAATCTAATATACAGGGTGAATTACGTACGAGTAATGACGTCACCGTCATTTTTTTTAATGGAACACCCCCATTTTGTCTCAATTTTCGGATTACTCTAGCTGATCTCGTTTTTTCGTTTTTCATCGAAAACGAAGCGTCCTATCGGGTATCAACAAGAGCATCATTTCTGTACAAAATTGAAATACTTTTTATAGCCTTGTATTAAATTTGGCAATATATCTTCGTTGCTCAAGCATAGTATAATCAATCATATCCCCCTAACGGCGCCACTGGTAGAGGAAAGGAAAATTTGTATACATCAAAAAATGCACCTTGATGCATAGAAGATATGTACTACCAAATTTCATAAAGATGTCTACAATATTACCCCAGTTATTATAGAAAAAACTGATTTTTTTTCAAAACTTCATCACCCTGTATCTCAAAAGGTAAGACGTTCAGGACATACGTTAGTGGAAAGTTTTTTTTTTGAAATGAGTTAAAGAATCACCCCCTTGAATATTAGCATGTCATTAAGGAACGCCCTGTATATCCCACTAAGCAAATTTAGAAGCTATATATGTTGATGCAAGGTTGTAGCAATTACGGAAACGGATGTTCAGCAATATTGCAAATGTTAATTTCTAAATGTAAAGTTCCAGCAATGTCACAGCAACATGTAATATTGCTGCAACGCTACATTATCAAACTGATGTAAACCGCAAATTGATACCTCTTGAGGAACCGGTGAAATACTCGAAATAATATTACGAAAATATTCACCACAGGAATCTAACTTCAATAATCGCAATCAGAAATATCCTAAATCTATGAAATTATGATTTCAATAATTCATTTATTTTGGTTTCACAAACTGCTGTTATATCTCACAATAGTGAAGGAGACTCTTAGTAATGACATAGCTAATTAAAATGTAAGTATAGTGAGTATATATAGGTTCAGGAATAAAAGAAAACGTCAAAATATAATTGAAGTTCCAATCGAAGTTTTCACTGTGGATTGCTTATTTGTCAAAATGCCGATAACGAATGAGGAGGCATTTGACATGCTAACAGTTTAAATTTTAATATTATTACGGGTATTTCTCTGCTTCTTCAAGAGGTATCAAGTCGCGGTTTTTACCATTCTTCTTCTCGTTTACTTCACTTTCATATCATAGCAGGAAAAATATATGGTTCCATCAGTGGCGTAGCGAGAGGTGTCGGGGCCCCGGTGCAACGAGGGTTGATGGGGCCCTAATTCACTGAGAACATTTTCCAACCCTAGAGTTGAAGGTAGTTGAAGATCGAAAAAAAAAAAAGAACAGAATTGTTAAAAATGTATCTCTTGTAGTGGCGAGTCGTTATGAGTTTGATATTTGAGAAAGCTGATATGAGCAAAATTGCGCTTCAGGCAATTCTTTTCGAAATTTCAAGGTCAAGCTGCCTGGTTTAGAAGTTCAAAATGAGAATCGATTATATTTGTCTCTTGAGTATGAATCTAGTAGCCTCATCAGTTAATTTAATTTCCAATGTAAACAACTGAATGTACCTAAGTATTTTTCTGTTCTCTCGAATGAAGTCACGAAATGACAAAGTTTAAGAATTGTATTTGCAAATGTTGACGAGCCATGGCAGCCACCTGATACCTCCGCTTGTTTTCTGCAATCTGAGTGAAGCTATTTGTCCATCGCCTCACCTCCGTTTGTATCATACTAATTCATACAGTGACTTTTGCAGAAATTTCAATCTAACGCGGTATTTAGTTGAAACAACTAATGTATTTTGAATCTGACAGTTATTATCAATGAGTACCATTTTATAATTCAAGATTCTGGTGGCATGAAAATGACTTCAACAGGGCAACCAAATTAAAACAATCAAAAATTTAGGACGCGTGTATAAGGACGCAAATTTTCATAGGTAAGTATATTCAGCCTGTGACCGTTTTGATTAGCTTCCAACCGTGAAAGCTCGGTTGGACTGACGATTATGATATGGTCTCGCTGCTGGCAGCAATATTTCATATTGTAAAATCACAGTTGAGTTCAACATTCATAATATACACTCATCGGCAAAAAAAACCGGCCACCATAAAATTTCGCCCTGTAACTTTTTTAATTCTTGTCCGATTTTGGTGAAATTTCAACCAAACCGCATATTCATGTTTCGGAATATTTTCTTGTATATTAGGTCCCGAGGAAAGCTGATGGTTTGATCATTATACAGGGACGAACAAAAGTTACTATTTTACCCTTAACTTCCTATTGCCCTGTGGAAAAAGTGAGTAATTAAACTTGGCGTCATTATGTTTAGGATTGAAATTTGATCCTTTTTCGTCCTTTCTCAGCATATTGGTGCAAGATTCACGTCAATATCTCCTTTTAAAGAGAATATACAAGTGTTCGAAGAAAGTATGGAATTTTTTAATTTTTGTCAGCAATAATTCAAAACCTCTAGAGTATCTTAGGAATGAACTTCAGAGGCTCATTCGCATTCGTCCGGCATTGTCAGAGACTCCTCAAGAGCTACAATTGAAAAATTTCAGTTATTCTCCAAGTCCACTTGAGAAATTCGATCAACTCGATGACAGGACGGTTAAATGCTGTAATTCAAACTCGAGGTCCTCGAGGAGAGCATACTGGTTATTGACTACAGGTCTGCTTTTTGTTTGTTTTTTGTATTTGAGGTTTTTTTAGGTAAGTGCTATAAAAATGAGGTAGAAATTAGTAATATTGATTCCTCAAGTTGTTAATCAATAAGTTGATGTAGGATCTGATTATTGTTAGAAATAATTGAAAAATGCCATAATTTCTTAAAACACTCGTATATTCTCTTAAAAACGAGTTATTTACGTGAATCAGCAACCATTGTGTTAGGAAGGGATCAAACTTCAATCCAGAGCATAATGAAGCCAAGTTCAATAACTCAATTTTGCCACATGGCGTTAAGAAGTAAAAGGTGGAATAGTAACTTTGGTATTTTCCTATATAATGATCAAGTCATCAGTTTTTCTCAGAAACTAATATTTAGACTAACATTCAGGAACATGAATCTACGATTTGATCGAAATTTCACAAAAATCTGACAAGGATTAAAAAAGTTACAGGGTTCATGAATTAATTTGCACACCAATACTTTCTTGCATTATACCTGATAATGCAGATTGGGATATAGGGGCCCCTCCGGGGCCCCAATGCCCCGGGGCCCCGGTGCGCCGCACCGAACTGCCCGTCCATAGCTACGCCACTGGGTTCCATATGAAATTCTCGAAAAAAAATGGCAAATCGGCTGATTTTTCAAACGATGCCATCTATAGCGGCCACCACGTGATTTAAATCGACTTGATTCGTGATTTATCGAGAAGATCTAAGAAAACCCTTCATAATGAGACCAAGATCGCTTAATTCCGTTACACCAAACTGTAGTAATAAGAGTTTTTCCAGAGTACTATTCATCCTTCCCTCCCTCTTTTATTTAAAGAGCTAGCGCAAGTTTTTTTGATCGAAGTTATTGGAGACCAACTCGAGAACATGGAAACAATGTTTCTGATGTCTTGATTAATGAAATTTTCATAAAAACCCGTTTTTCAAGTTGGCCAATACAATTATGCCCTCTAGCGGCTGTCCTACAAACTTGAAAATAATTTCCAGATATGTTTCTTGGCCACTTTTATCATAAATATTTTTTTCCGAAACCTGTGCGGCAAATAGTTTCCGAGATACAGCCGGCGTTCTTTCTTAGAGTGGTACACCCGGTACAGACGTGTATACAGGGTGTCCTCTGAAATTACATAGAAAGATTTCAACAACAGATTCTAGGAACAAAAATAGTGAAAAAAGTTTATGTAAACATTGGTCTAGAAATGACCCCCTTATTTATATTTATATTTTCGATAACCCTCTGTGATAAAGTAATCGATTTGTATACGTGTACCTAACTTATTTTCATTCCCAATATGAAAATGAGAATTTTCCAAAATTTCGATCAGGGGCGTGATAATAAATGGGGAGGGGTTAGAGGGCACTTTTCCCCAACGTCTTTATTTATGCAATTTTCGGCAGTTTGACCTGGAAATACTTTTTTAATTTGTCAACGAAACGAATGTCTGTTTGAGGTGTTAAATCGCACACTATTAAAAATAGTGGGTTTCATGCATATTGGAAAATAAGATGGAAAAGCTTGGTAGTCGTTTATTTTTTCTATTGATCTAAGACTAACGCCGTCTCTGATTTCTCGAAACTGTAATCTTATTCGCTTATATCTCGTAATATTAAGACTATCAGTTTATTGTTATCACTTTCTTTTACATATTATCATGCTGATTTCAATGTTTATATGTATATAGTTTTATTTATAGAATAATTAGAATAATTTTGTAAGTACAACCATAAATTTATTGTTCATTGCGACAGTAAAGATCGTGCAGAGTGGAATTTTACAAGAATCATAGACAAATTCGATCGAAGAACACATATTAGGGTGAGCCAAATATTTATATATATTTAATAAAACACTGTTTATCATGTCTTTCATATGATCGATATACAATTTTTCATTATCAATAAGTATAGGTGACAAGCAGGTATATATTTCAACACCACTCTATTAATACAGGGTGTCTGTAAATTACATAGAAAGATTTCAACCACAGATTCTAATAAATAATGCAAAAATTTTACACTCTGAATCTTGAAAATTCTGCATTTCCGGAGCTATATAAACTTTTTGTCTCATCACAAAAAATCGACCCTAGAAGTTTGGTCACACTGTATACAGGGTGACATAGAAAAAAGTACATTGCATAGTGCCACACAATAGAGGATACTAAAATAAGGAAAAAAGTTCTTATGAACATGGGTCCGCAAGGCCTTCGGTTAAAAGATACGGGGTGTTGAATTTTAATGGAAAAATGTATTGAAGTACAAGGGCAACAATTTGAACATCTTCTAAAAACTTAATGTTTTGTACTAATTATTTATATTTTTCATCATACCATTAAAATGTAATTATTGAAGTATTTATCATTGTTTTTGCAAAAGTTACTTTGGCGCTTTTTGAATAATTTTTACGTGCATTGTCGGCTTTTAGATGCATTTGTACTGGAACCATTGCTTCTAGCGACTTGGACAAGGTATACCTTTCTTAAGTATAAAAGAAGGGATAACAATTTTTTCCGTCGAAAATGACATACAGTGTAAAGCAAAAAAGTTACGGCCGATTCAATAGGGATGCAACCCTGTATGTAGCGCCCTCTATCAGTCAACACAAAACTAAGATTATTTTTGAATTAAGCATCATAAAAAATCCCTGTATTCCACATTTTATCCATTTCTTGCGTCTCTGGCTAAAGATATTCAAAAAAAAAAACAAAAAAAAAATAAATTCAACACCCCGTATCTTTCAACCGAATGCCTTGCGGACCCACGTTCATAGGAACTTTTTCCTTATTTTAGTGTCCTCTATTGTGTGGCACTATGTAATGTACTTTTTTCTATGTCATCCTGTAGAATCTATTTTGAGATTGTAAAAGCTTCACAAAAGATAAGGGTGACATCACCTGACGAAGCTACTGTGTTAGCGAAACATGTGGTCTGTTTGAGAATTTCGTGGAAATCTTATCGTTCGTGAAGATTTTACATTTGTCATCGATTTCCGATTTCCTTCGAGTAACTGCCGAGTCAAGTAAAAAAAATTGAGATTCTCCGATTTCTTGACATTTGATTTATTGTTTGAAATTTACAGGCTGCAAAATGTTACCATCAACAAGATCCCGAAAACTGATCGTGTGCCTAAAAGAATGTGTGAAAAGTACCAAAAAAATTGCACCGTACAGCACTGCGGCAACAAGTAAAGCTATTATTGAACAAGAAAGCAAATATGCCGCACATAACTATCATCCATTACCAGTAGTGTTATCTAAAGGAGAAGGTAAGAAATTTAAATTAAATACTAGTACAAAAAAGTTGAAAGTTAGGTATTTCTATAGTGTGTCCAAGGAAATGATAATCGCTAGATACAGGGTGTTTCATTATTAATTGGAAATATTTCAACCATAGAATCCCGAACTCAAAATATGAAGATTTAACCCAAACCACCTAGATAAAATATGTCTCCTGTCCGAGTTACAGGGTGTTTTATCAAAAAATTTTGAAATGTTTCTTGCCCAGTTCTTCAAAACTATTTGACGTATCACTTTCATATTTGGAGGAAAGTGTAGGTATTATACACCCAACTGAATTATGTGAAATTAACTTTTCTAGCTATTACCAGAGGCGTACGATAGGGGTAATTGATTGGTTGATCCCTCCCAATTCTACGCCACTGGCGGAATTGCAATTCTATCACAAATTTTCGATTCTCCAACAATTTTGACGTAGATATTGTAGTCTTTCTCCATGGCGATAAAGTCAATATTTTTCGAGATATTTCAAGTTAAACATAAATCTGCACAATCATTTTGATTTCACTGTGCATTAATTTTGTCAATATTTTGTATTCATCAATAATATGAAACTTCAATCCACATTAACAATAAAAACATAATTACATAACAGACACGAGCTGTTACAGGGTGTTTAATTAGGTAATATATTAAAAAATTTAAAACGCCCTGTAACAGCTCCCGTCTGTTATGTTTTTATGTTAATATGGATTGAAGTTTCATTTGATTGATAAATGCAGTCCATTGATCCAAAATATCGACATTATTGATACACATTGAAATAAAAATAATTGTGCTGCTTTATGTTTAACTTGAAATAGGTATCTCGAAAAATAATGACTTTATCGCTATGAAGAAGGAGTACAATATTTATGAAGAAGGTATTGTAGAATCGAAAAATTCTGATTAAATTGCAATTCCGCCAGTGGCGTAGAATTTGGGAAGGATCAACAAGTCACTTGCCCCTGTTGTACGCCTCTGGTAATAGCTAGAAAAGTTCATTTCACATAATTCAGTTGGATGTATAATACCTACACTTCCCTCCAAATATGTAAGTGATACGTCAAATGGTTTTGAAGAACTGGGCAAAAAACATTTCAAAATTTTTGAATAAAACACCCTGTACATATTTTTGATTTGGGTTAAATCTTCATATTTTGAGTTCGGGATTCTATTGTTGAAATATTTCCAATTAGTTATGAAACACCCTATATATTTGATAATAACACCATGAAAAAAACTATTAGTCCAAGAGCTGGCTGCAAATTTCGTCATCTGATAACGAAATGATATACAGGGTATGTCACGACGAGCTTACACTATCTTCATATCGAGAATCAGTCGGGAGAAATTCATGAAAATGTGCATGCTTATATTTCAGAATACGCTCTCTTCATTTAAAATATTTTCGACAATGCAGTGTTGCCGCTTATACTAGAAAGTAGTAGCAACATTGATATTTCAAATAGACCCTGTATTTCACCGCATTTTCAGATTCTCCCTGAAGAGCTGATTCCATCGATGTATCACACTTGGGGTCTATTGAAAACGATTACAGAGATATAGGGTATTCAAAATCGAGATTTTTCAACTTTAGGATTTTTTTGTGTCGAAACTATTCATCATCAGTCAAAAACGGCTCACATGTCCCCATCTCAACTTTTGATTCACTATTTACTTATATTGAATCGGAACATATATACAGGGTGGTTCAAGATTGAGAATTCTGATCACCCTGTATCTGTTCCGATTAAATATCAGTAAACAAGTTGAGATAGGGACATGTGAGCCGTTTTGACCGATAATGAATAGTTTCGACAATAACAAATCCTAAAGTTGAAAAATCTTGATTTTTGAACACCCTATATCTCATTTCCGATAGACTCAGGTGTGATGAATCGATGAAATCAGCTCTTCAGGGAATCTAAAAATGCAATAAAATACATGGTATTCTATTTGAAATAACAAAGTTGTTGCTACTTTTTGATAGAGGCGGCAACACTGCATTGCTGAAAATATTTTAAATGAAAAGAGCGTATTCTAAAATACAAGCATGCATATTTTCATGGATTTCTCCCGACTGTTTCTCGAGATAGAGATAGTGTAAGCTCGTAGTGACTCTTACCCTGTATAGCTAACCCTGTATAGCTGTATAGTATAAGAGAAAGTGTAAGCTCGTCGTGACATACCCTGTATACAAAAACCAAAAACTTCAGTTATATCTTTCTTGGGATTTGAATAAAATGTGGGAGAAAGTACGGGATGTAATGTAGTTGCATTTTTTTAGGTGTTTTTGTGTGGGACGTAGAAGGAAAAAGATATTTCGACTATCTCAGTGGATATTCGGCGAACAATTTCGGTCACTGTCACCCGAAAATAGTGAAGACTCTACAAGATCAGGCAGGTGTTTTACACCACACATCTAGAGCATTTCATTCGAACGTTCTAGGTGAATTTTCAGAAATGATCACCAAACTATTCGGATATGACAAACTTCTACCTATGAACACCGGTAAGTATATTCAATTTTTACATGCACGATATTGTACTACAACTTGGTTTTCCACAACTAATCTAATAGGTACCTACTATTATTATGAATTGATGAATAACGCGAAATTTTTTGTTTCCAAGAGAGCCATAATATATATCTTAACTATAGCGCTATACTTCTGAAATTTGAAACATCGAACATGCTCACTAGAGGGTTCATTCTTATATTTTAGAAAATTTGTTTCATCTTCCGGTTTCCCTGGAAATTACATCAACTTTCCATTTTGAAATGGAAGTTTCCTTCAGATGAATTTTCATAAAATTAGTTCGGAACTCTCCAGTTTTATGTCCACGCTGTACAGAATGGCGACCGATAAAGTCCAAGTCGTTTTTATTTTCAAATGAAGCAATTTCAGGGACAGGTGCTTCAATCATTTAGATTTCTGTGATCGCAAAAATTCCTGAAAATTGCAAAAATCCCAAAAATGACTGAAAATTGCAAAAATCGCAAAAATGACTGAAAATTGCAAAAATCGCAAAAATGACTGAAAATTGCAAAAATCGCAAAAATTCCTGAAAATAGCAAAAATTCCTGAAAATTGCAAAAATCGCAAAAATTCCTGAAAATTGCAAAAATCGCAAAAATGACTGAAAATTGCAAAAATCGCAAAAATTCCTGAAAATTGCAAAAATCGCAAAAATTCCTGAAAATTGCAAAAATCGCAAAAATGACTGAAAATTGCAAAAATAGCAAAAATTCCTGAAAATTGCAAAAATCGCAAAAATGACTGAAAATTGCAAAAATCGCAAAAATGACTGAAAATTGCAAAAATCGCAAAAATGACTGAAAATTGCAAAAATCGCAAAAATTCCTGAAAATAGCAAAAATTCCTGAAAATTACAAAAATCGCAAAAATTCCTGAAAATTGCAAAAATCGCAAAAATAACTGAAAATTGCAAAAATCGCAAAAATTCCTGAAAATTGCAAAAATCGCAAAAATTCCTGAAAATTGCAAAAATCGCAAAAATGACTGAAAATTGCAAAAATAGCAAAAATTCCTGAAAATTGCAAAAATCGCAAAAATGACTGAAAATTGCAAAAATCGCAAAAATGACTGAAAATGGCAAAAATCGCAAAAATTCCTGAAAATTGCAAAAATCGCAAAAATGACTGAACATTGCAAAAATTGCAAAAATTCCTGAAAATTGCAAAAATCGCAAAAATTCCTGAAAATTGCAAAAATCCCAAAAATTCCTCAAAATTGCAAAAATCGCAAAAATGACTGAAAATTGCAAGAATAGCAAAAATTCCTGAAAATTGCAAAAATCGCAAAAATGACTGAAAATTGCAAAAATCGCAAAAATGACTGAAAATTGCAAAAATCGCAAAAATGACTGAAAATTGCAAAAATCGCAAAAATTGCAAAAATCGCAAAAATTCCTGAAAATTGCAAAAATCGCAAAAATGACTGAAAATTGCAAAAATCGCAAAAATTCCTGAAAATTGCAAAAATCGCAAAAATGACTGAAAATTGCAAAAATCGCAAAAATGACTGAAAATTGCAAAAATAGCAAAAATTCCTGAAAATTGCAAAAATCGCAAAAATGACTGAAAATTGCAAAAATCGCAAAAATGACTGAAAATTGCAAAAATCGCAAAAATGACTGAAAATTGCAAAAATCGCAAAAATTCCTGAAAATAGCAAAAATTCCTGAAAATTACAAAAATCGCAAAAATTCCTGAAAATTGCAAAAATCGCAAAAATAACTGAAAATTGCAAAAATCGCAAAAATTCCTGAAAATTGCAAAAATCGCAAAAATTCCTGAAAATTGCAAAAATCGCAAAAATGACTGAAAATTGCAAAAATAGCAAAAATTCCTGAATATTGCAAAAATCGCAAAAATGACTGAAAATTGCAAAAATCGCAAAAATGACTGAAAATTGCAAAAATCGCAAAAATGACTGAAAATTGCAAAAATCGCAAAAATTCCTGAAAATTGCAAAAATCGCAAAAATGACTGAAAATTGCAAAAATCGCAAAAATTCCTGAAAATTGCAAAAATGGCAAAAATGACTGAAAATTGCAAAAATCGCAAAAATGACTGAAAATTGCAAAAATCACAAAAATTCCTGAAACTAGCAAAAATTCCTGAAAATTGCAAAAATGACTGAAAATTGCAAAAATCGCAAAAATTCCTGAAAATTTCAAAAATCGCAAAAATGACTGAAAATTGCAAAAATTGCAAAAATTCCTGACAATTGCAAAAATCGCAAAAATGCCTGAAAATTGCAAAAATCGCAAAAATGACTGAAAATTGCAAAAATTGCAAAAAAATTCTGAAAATTGCAGAAATTGCAGAAATTGCAGAAATTGCAAAAATTGCAAAAATTCCTGAAAATTGCAGATTACAAAAATTCCTGAAAATTGCAGAAATTGTAAAAATTCCTGAAAATGGCGAGAATTGCAAAAATTCCTGAAAATTGCCAAAATTGCAAAAATTGCAAAAATTTCTGAAAATTGCAGAAATTGCAAAAATCGCAAAAATTCCTGAAAATTGCAAAAATTGCAAAAAATTCTGAAAATTGCAGAAACTGCAAAAATTGCTAAAATTCCTGGAATTTGCAAAAATTGCAAAAATTTCTGAAAATTGCAGAAATTGCAAAAATTGCATAAATTCCTAAAAATTGCAGAAATTGCAAAAATCGCAAAAATTCCTGAAAATTGCAAAAATCGCAAAAATGACTGAAAATTGCAAAAATAGCAAAAATTCCTGAATATTGCAAAAATCGCAAAAATGACTGAAAATTGCAAAAATCGCAAAAATGACTGAAAATTGCAAAAATCGCAAAAATGACTGAAAATTGCAAAAATCGCAAAAATTCCTGAAAATTGCAAAAATCGCAAAAATGACTGAAAATTGCAAAAATCGCAAAAATTCCTGAAAATTGCAAAAATGGCAAAAATGACTGAAAATTGCAAAAATCGCAAAAATGACTGAAAATTGCAAAAATCACAAAAATTCCTGAAACTAGCAAAAATTCCTGAAAATTGCAAAAATGACTGAAAATTGCAAAAATCGCAAAAATTCCTGAAAATTTCAAATATCGCAAAAATGACTGAAAATTGCAAAAATTGCAAAAATTCCTGACAATAATTGCAAAAATCGCAAAAATGCCTGAAAATTGCAAAAAATCGCAAAAATGACTGAAAATTGCAAAAATTGCAAAAAAATTCTGAAAATTGCAGAAATTGCAGAAATTGCAGAAATTGCAGAAATTGCAAAAATTGCAAAAATTCCTGAAAATTGCAGATTACAAAAATTCCTGAAAATTGCAGAAATTGTAAAAATTCCTGAAAATCGCAAAAATTGCAAAAATTCCTGAAAATTGCCAAAATTGCAAAAATTGCAAAAATTCCTGAAATTTGCAAAAATTGCAAAAATCGCAAAAATTCCTGAAAATTGCAAAAATTGCAAAAAATTCTGAAAATTGCAGAAACTGCAAAAATTGCTAAAATTCCTGGAATTTGCAAAAATTGCAAAAATTTCTGAAAATTGCAGAAATTGCAAAAATTGCATAAATTCCTAAAAATTGCAGAAATTGCAAAAATCGCAAAAATTCCTAAAAATTGCAAAAATTGCAAAAATTCCTGAAAATTGCAAAATTTGCAAAAATGCCTGAAAATTGCAAAAAATCGCAAAAATGCCTGAAAATTGCAAAAAATCCTGAATATTGCAATATTTTAATAATTGCAAAAATTCCGGAAGATTGTTAAAATTCCTGAAAATTGCAATATTTTAATAATTGCAAAAAATCCGGGAAATTGTGAAAATTCCTGAAAATTGCAATTTCAGGAATTTTTGCAATTCTTGCAATTTTCGAGAATTTTTGCAATTTTTGCAACTTTTGCAATTTTTGCAATTTTTGCAATTTTCAGGAATTTTTGCAGTTTTTGCAATTTTCAAGAATTTTTGCAAGTTTTGGAATTTTCAGGAATTTTTGCAATTTTTCCAATTTTCAGGAATTTTCGTAATTTTTACAATCTTCAGGAACTTTTCCAATTTTCAGAAATTTTTGCAATTTCTGCAATTTTTGCAATTTTCAGGAATTTTTGCAAATTTTGCAATTTTCAGGAGTTTTTGCAATTTTTGCAATTTTCAGGCATTTTTGCGATTTTTGCAATTTTCAGGAATTTTTGCAATTTTCAGAAATTTTTCTAATTTTCAGGAATTTTTGCAATTTTTGCTATTTCTGCAATTCCTGCAATTTTCAGGAGTTTTTGCAATTATTGCAAATTTCAGGAATTTTTGCAATTTTCAGTCATTTTTGCGATTTTGCAATTTTCAGGAATTTTTGCAATTTTTAGGAATTTTTGCAATTAAAATTTTCAGGAATTTTTGCGATTTTTGCAATTTACAGAAATTTTTCTTATTTTCATGAATCTGCAATTTCTGCAATTTTCAGGAATTTTTGCGATTATTGCAATTTTCAGGGATTTTTGCAATTTCTGCAATTTTTAGGAAGTTTTGCAATTTTCAAGAATTTTTGCAATTTTTGCAATTTTTGCAATTTTCAGGATTTTTTGCGATTTTTGCAATTTTCAGGAAGTCGAATTTGATCTTACGAAAAAAAGAAAAATTACATATATATTAATTTTTTACAAACTTCACAGTGAGATAAAAGCCTCAATATAGGAAACTTCCCCATTTTTTTAACTTTGAAAAAAATCTATTTCACCCAATCCATTGACAACTTTTTACAGAAACTTAATATTTCTATTCGATGTCAAGATATTATTGGCGTGCGGAGTTTCAAGTGAAAACCCTGTATAGTTAATTTATGTCGGTGATGACTAACAAAAAAAAACTAATTGGCAACTGAAACTTAGGTTAAATAACATTATACAAGAGGTCAGAGGTCTCCGTTGAGCCGTTAGAGGGCGATGAAGAACAATTTTATTTACAGATTTCTTCAATATTTCAAAATCCTTGCAAGGTACTGCTCTGAAATTCGTAGGGCAATTCACTATAGTGAATGTGCATGGAAAACATGTCGTGCCATTTCAATCAATATACAGGGAGTTAGATATCTCGCATTCTCTTTGATAAAAATCAATTTAACTTCTTTTGGGGTACGGCCATGAACACAATTCGATATTTCAAAGAATGACATAGGTAATCAATTATCTCACTTTATTCTAACTGCAGTTTTTTAAATAATTTTCCTCGGTTTTCGAAATAAATAACGAAATTCATTTTGGTGCTTCTCCATACTTTTCGTTTATCATGTTTTTTTCTGTGACGGAAAAAAAGTTTGGCATTTCATCTCTGTTGGCAGGTTATAAAATATCACTTTCCATAAATTGCTTTTCCCACGGGAAAAAAGTGAGTACTTTTTCCCCGGATATATATAACATATATCATATATATACACTGTTGATGGCTTTTGTTGTGCTATAGTTCCGAAAAATAAGTCAATAATACCGTTTCCGAGAAAGAATTGCAAGTCCTTTTATCTTCCATTCGACTTCACGGTTACGTATATTACTTAACAACCACAATCGCAATTGTTTGAAATCAAATCACAGAATTAGACTGACAGAAGTGACATCAGATATTTGATTACTTCAGAAGAATGTTAAAGATGCATACAACGCAGGTGTCCTTACTGTTAAAAACTTAAAATTTCACGTCGATAATTTTCAGATTTCGAACACAACCTGGAGCTAAAATCTACTACTTTTTTCCCTTGTATAATAAATAACTATTGTTCCTTTCTACCTAATTTGTGTTGAGTTATTGATCACTAATAATCATGTTCACAAATTCGCAAGCTCTTCATCATATGATTTGGAAGCTGGTCATTTCCAAATTTCAGTTCAGGATTTCGGGTGAAAAAACTTTATTCGAGAAAAATTAAATAAATTCGAAGATGACCAACAACATTATCATATGCTGAAGTAGTTCATAAACATGATTATTTTGGTAAATAACTCAAAACAAATGAGGTTAAAACTTTCAAAACATGATAATCGTCAAAATCATAAACAAGTAGTATGGAGGAGCACCAAAATGAATTTTGTTAGATATCACGAAAGCTGAGGAAAAATATAGGAACACGGCAGTTAGGAAAAAGTGAGAGAATTAATTTTGTCATTCATCGAAAAATCAAATTGTGGTCAGTGCCGTACTAAAATTAATTTTTATCAAAAAGAATGCGAAATACCTAACTCCCTGTGTATTGATCGAATTGGTGCAACATGTTTTCCATGGACATTCACTATTGTTGAATTGCCCTAGGAATTACAGAGCAGTACCTTTCAAAGATTTCGAAATATTGAAGAAAATCTGGAAATAAAATTATTCTTGTGATGATCTAGGCTCATGAGCAGCACATTTCCAAAATATTTCGCGTTATACAGGTTGACTCAAAAATGCGTGACGTATCAAAGGTATAATTTTTCTTACGGGACACCCTGTATTTAATTGCATTCTCGGATTCTCCTTTGTGAGCTGATTTCATCAATGCATCACACTTGGAGTCTAGCGAGAATGATTACAGAGATATAGGGTGTTCAAAATCGAGATTTTTCAACTTTAGGATTTTTTTATGTCGAAATTATTCATTATTGGTCAAAACGGCTTACATGTCCCTATCTCAACTTATGATTTACCATCGACTGACATTTAATTTGAACGAATACGGGTGGTTCATAATTCTGAATTTTGTTTGCAGGAGTTGAGGCAGATGACAGCGCATGCAAGCTGGCAAGAAAATGGGGATACAGAAAGAAAAACATCCCCAAGGACGAGGCAAAGACCATCTTTGCTATCGACAATTTTTGGGGTCGTTCGTTGGCCGCCATTTCAGCTTCAACTGACCCTTCAAGCTACGAAGGATACGGCCCTTACATGCCAGGTTTCATCTGCATTCCTTACGATGATTTAGTAGCTCTAGAAGTAAGTGCTCATCTAGAAAAGATTTTTTTCCATTCCATTTTTTCCACTTTTCAGTATTTGGCCTTCTCCTAGTTGGAAACAAGGTTTTTTTCATCGACAGGAAGCAAACGCTAAGGCTTTATGTATTTGTTTTCTTAGGAAGCTCTCAAAGACCCGACAGTGTGCGCTTTCATGGTGGAACCGATCCAAGGCGAGGCGGGCATCAGAGTGCCTTCCGAAGGCTACTTGACAGGCGTCAGAAAACTCTGCACCAAGTACAACGTGCTGTGGATAGCCGACGAGATCCAGACGGGCCTCGGGCGGACCGGCAAACGGCTAGCCGTCGACTACGAGAACGTCCGACCGGACATCCTGGTGCTGGGGAAAGCGCTGGGCGGAGGGGTTTATCCGGTGTCGGCGTGTCTGGCCGATGACAGGGTCATGTTGGTGATGGAACCGGGTAAGGAGATTGAACATCATTTATTCGTCGATGGGTTATGCAAAACTGCAGGGGGATTCTGTTTCACGATCGTCGATTGTCGTACGATACGATGATAAACTCGAAATCGAATTCATTTTCTATTCTATTTCTCGATCAAGTCGCGATCGAATTCGACTTCGGAAAACGTCGGTTTTTTTGGCGAAATGGGATGAGATTTTGATCCAATGAAACGAGCACCGAGGCCATAGCCCCAAAGCCATCACAAATTTGAGGTTATGGTGGTTATATTGTTTTTATAAATTCCACTTTTTTGAATTCTATAAGACAAAAATAAGAATAATTCTAATTGTTCGAGTCGACATGGTATTTCAGCAGCTAAAGATAGGCAAAGAAATTTAGATCAAATTCGTCGGACGACAAGGACTATATGAAACAGAAGTAGGTACCCACCTAATCCTTTTTCATTACCTGAAAAATGATTTATTGAGCTATTTAGATTGAACGAAAGGTTGATTCATCTTCTGATACAATCATTGAGACACCACTTATTAGTGGATAGGCAAAGTATGAAGGGAATATAGGAATAGGTATACAGAATCTCAAATATTCTGTGCATTGAGGTTTTATGCAACTATATCATAGCAAAGATGCTACCTTACGCCATTTCTCAGGAGTTCACTCGTCAAACCACAATGATTTCACGACCAATTGACTCTGAAAATCATCCTGTGGCCGTGGCCATGTTCTGTGCTGTTCTAAAAATGTTATTAATATTTCCCAGTGGGCATCTCTGAGTTTGCACGACATAGAAAATTAATTATATATTATATTCATGAAGTAATAAGTTGATTATACACTTCCAAAGCTGTATTTTCACATAAACAAGATGATCTAACCTCAAATTCAGATGAAAATGAAAAGAAACATTCGATGATAGGTAAAAATAGATTGACAAAACGCATCGACTCGACTCCTTTGAGCTATCGAGGAATCGAGTCGAGTTTACACGATTCATTCGAGAAACAGAATACCAAATATCGAATAAAGATGGCCGATTCGACTCGATTCGTGAAATAGAATCTCCCTGCCGACGTCACACGAAACAAGAGCAAAATCTGATGAAATTCACCTACACTCATCATTATCCTAACCTAAAAACGCTTTCAGCGGATATTTCCTTGTCTAGAAGTGCAATCGTTACATGAATAGTGAGTAGAGAGGGGATAAACATAACAAGGTAGACCACCGATACTTCTCAAATAACTGCTGCACTTATAATAACCGTTTTTTTCCTCTCTTCTTACATTGAACAAAGAAGCGGTTGAACTCTTGTAGTGACTAGAACTGAAAATAGGGTACTTTGGGGGATTATAAGATCTTGGAAATAGTGTTATCTCCAATAATTTCCCTTTGAAATTGAATGTATATGAATTAAAAAGGATATAGGGTCCAACACTGAACCTTGTGGAATACCACATTCAATAGCCATATCATAGAACCTCGAATATTGTAATCAACCAATTCTGTATTTCTAATTCTTGAACCATTGGTGTTTGTCTTTTGAAACATAAGGGTCGATTATTTTGAGGAGTTAAAGTTATGATGATCTGTACACTAAGGTAGCCACCGTATAAGCATTTGACAGTGTGGTTTTACTGATTTTAGGTACCCATGGTTCGACTTTCGGGGGCAACCCTTTGGGTTCGAAGGTGGCTATGGCAGCACTGGAGGTTCTTGAGGAAGAAAAACTAGCAGAAAATGCTTTCCAAATGGGTGAAATATTCAGGAATACTTTGAGGGAACGACTGAATAAAGAAGTTGTGCGAGAAGTAAGAGGAAAAGGACTGTTAAACGCCATAGTTATCGACGGAAGTAAGTCATCCAGATTATTTTCTTCACAAACCATAAAATTTCAACAAAATTCTCAAAGACACGACATATTTCGCTAACACAGTAGCTTCGTCAGGTGATATACTGGAACGATCGTTCTTGGAGGATGACCTCATTGAGCTAACTATGAATTTTCATTGCAGAAATGGCTGACGCTTGGAACTTATGCTTACAAATGAAGGAAAATGGTCTAATAGCAAAACATACCCATGACGACATTATCAGACTAGCACCACCACTCGTTATCAACAGCGAACAGCTAGAAGAATCAATGGATATAATTGTAAAAACGTTCAATAATGCAGCTAAGTGAACATTTCCTGACTGCTACGAATTGTATGACTTATGAGAAGGTCAAAACATGTCGAAAGAACAGCTCTACACCACTGACATATATTACTAACTAGACCACTAATGCCATAAGATCAAATTTCATTCATTTACGAGATCGAACTTAGTTCTATGTAGCGTACGCATTCGGGACCTGTCATATATCTTACATGACCCGATGTCCTCAACGACAGTATGGGAGTTCCTACGCATTGAGCAGAAGCGTTTTCAGGCGAGCAATTTCCATGAAATTTTCGGGTTACTGGGATATAACATATAGCGGTCTAGACAGTAGTTCAGTAGTCAGTGCTCTACACTAAAGTTCTATCAGCATTCTCTTTCTGGAGAAACTTGTTTGTACTTTTATATGCTTGAACAAATAAAGGTAACCAAAAACACTATCTTTAGTCATTATTTTATTGTTATAATGGACACGATTCATTAAATACATCACTGTCATGTGTCATAAATCAATACTATTTGTCAACAGTCTTCATAATTGTAAAATATGCTTTTATATAGCTACACATTCATTTCCGAAATTTACACTTATATACATATAACATTAAGGCAGCAGGTAAGCACATCATTTCTTAATAATAGATGACATTTTTTTTTCGAGTACACATAATATAATATTGCGGCAGTGCAATACCACTCATTTTGAGTCATTAATTGAAGACACCAAAATGAAAATGCGCTATCAAATGTGTTCATTCCATAAATAATGAATTCAATATACTGGGTGGGTCACTCAGGACTTTTTTGTACCCTCAATAACCTTCAGCATAATCATGATTCTATGAAATAATTCATATAAAAAATCTTCAGGCAATTAAGTAGGTATTTATTCACAATTATTACAATATTTTTCTGTCCAATTTTGACAAGACAAGTGACATTTTTATTTCATATGTAATTTTTCATCCGAATTGAATTCTTGAGTTGACCACACCCAGTAAATAAGAATTTCATAAACAAATAAATACTGAATATCATAAAAAATTGCAAAATCTTAATCTATTACACTTTTTAATTTCAAAAAATACTGCACATATTCCTTACCAAAAATATATTTTTCTTCTGCTACTTTTATTCCAATTTGTAAAAGTATATATAAAAGTAGTGAACTATGGATAAATAAAGTGGAAAAAGGCTCAGTTTGCATATGGTTTCAATATAATATCTAGATTTGTATACACAATGGTCCGAAATAATTGTCCTCCGATATTTCGAAAATGGATAATAGATTTGAGATGATTTCAACTGATTTACAATAGAGAAAACATTTAGAAAACTAATTAGTTCATCGAAATGTAACTACAGTACATTTTTCATTTCCAAATAAGTTGGTCAAAGAGATAATCTCATGAGAATTTTCAAGAATCAAGCGTAAAACCATCAATTGTCTCGAAAAAATAGCCTGAGATGAGCTTCGAGGAAAAATCTCTTCTTATTTTTTAATAAACCATGAAAATATCGGGAGACAATGGGCTAGTTGACTGTTTTTTATTTTCAATTTCTTATTCTTGATATCAACCCTCACGCTCTCAATTCAATCATTTTTAAATATAATACCAGTCAAACAGTCTGAATCTGCCACTCATAGGCACCTAACCTCACATATCAGTGAGTGAAACACATCATAGTTGCTAGATATCATACAACTGGAAATAACAGAAATTGTCTGGCTATGAACATTCATTAATCATGATTTATTGCTTTCCTAATATGTGGAAAGACTCTTCTTAACAGTGTAATTTCTGAATGTGAAGAATTCAATTCAGTAGCATATTCTGGACCACAGTGAATAGGAAGATATTCGTCCTCTCTACAAAATGTAATGTGTTGAAATCTACCAGAAAGGTTAGAGATTTTTTCCACTGAATTTACAAACCACTATACTTTGAGCACGATACGTTTATAAACGAATCTTCAAACCGATCAGTATAAAAAAATAAAATATCACAATGCAAAAATGAGTAAAATGATGTCACAACTATCAGAGCATCGACATTATTTTGTTAATCTACCTACTTATGCACACATTATTTCATAATAGCAGATTTTTGTACCATACTCAGAGCTGGATCTAAGTATCTAGCGCAAGTGGGGAAATTTGAAATGGCGCCCGAGAATATATCTCCTCAATGAATACATGTTTGAAGAACTATTTCCCAAGAGATGATGATGAATAGATTTGCCCCACTTGTTAACAAAAGTTACCTTACTGATTTAGTTCACCAGGTCTCATCAGCCGCTATCAGTCTGCTGACAATTGGGACAACTTGTGCCAAGATGTAGAAAGAGTATATTGTTTTATGTAGAGGTGAAGTGACAATAATATCTGCGGCATATTCGTATTTGAGGGGCAAGCAGAGTGACAAGTTTCCTAACATCGATATAAATTTCTATCCACTGGACATTTTGAATTTGTTGAATGAAATCTTGAAATAAACACAAAAAAGACGACACGCGGTGTTCCCAAGTGGTGTCACCCCAAGTACTGACCGCGCCCGACATTTTTGACTTCCGTGATCAGACGAGGCTGGGTATTTACTCAATGTGATATGGTCGTTGCCTAAAAATTTGGTTTAATGAAAAATACTCATACGACCGTGTGGCGTTGTCAAATGTATTCAAAATCAGATTTTCCTTCAAATTTATTCGAATTAATGTCATAGCTACTAATTGTCATCTTCACTACTTAGTAGAAGGGAGTTTTCTTGAATCTCATGTCTTATTTATTGGGTCTCTTCTTGGGATTTAGTGAAATAGTATGAGAATCCTATTTTATCATTGAAACGTTTGGCTCACAACCATACAAGGACTTTATGAATTTTATGGCATAACATTCTTAGAAGTTTGTATTTTACATGTTCAGCTCTTCAACATGAAAATAGCTGATTTTTTATTTAGAATAGAAGTAGTGGTGAGGTTTCAACTACCAATAGGCAAAATAAAATCTGCCGCCGCCATAAGGTATTCATTCTGAGCTATGACCTATCACTCGTAGACCCCTCCGAATTTCAAAGCTTGGAAAATAGAAAAGTAGGTAATTCTCAAAATGAAAAATCAATAATTTTACGCCGCCATGCTTAGCCCAGCTCTGACCATACTTAAGCAAAAAGGACCCCATACTCTATATGATACTAAAACACAAGTTATCCATCAAAATTCATGCTATGAAAAGAAATAGTTTTTGTACTAGTAAAATACCCAATGAGTAACAATAAATAAATAAATAAATAAATATTTCAATAGTGCTGCTGGTGGCGTATGAAGTCCGTATCAAAGCATTCACAGAAGACTAAAGGACCTCTTGCAAGGTAGATTGGCCAGTTACAAACACAGCAGCAACAAAGTACATTCAACTATATCTTAGTGATGCTTTCATTTTGAATTTGATTATAAAAGAGCTAGAATTGAAATTTGCCTAATTTCTCACATGATGAAATACTTAATCATCCAACCAAACCAGCACTTTTGCATCAGTGGTATCAAAACCTAGTTAACAAACCAGGCTGATCAGAATATTCGGCAGGATATTTTGTTTGAAGGTTATGGAGTCCTTCAGAAGCTACGTATACTTCCAGTTCATTTTATATTCATAATCAAATAAATATCATTACACTGATTTATATTGGGTTCCAAATGTTTTTAGATAATGATAGGTTATGAAAAAACTAATTAATGTATTCCAACAGAATACAACAGTTTCCTGACTAAACTAAACAGACTAATGTTTAGTATCTTTTGACTTACTATAAGAAAAAATCTAAAATCTAAATATTCCATTTTTGCATTTCCTTCCATACCTGAATCAACATAAAATATTCTAGATTTTATTAAAAATGAGAATTGTAGTAGATTGAGAGATATAATCAGATCTCCTGCAAACAGTCATTATGATTTTTGATCGATCAAAACTCATTTCAGATCGCAGGTTATCTCTGAACTTTGATTGAATTGTTGAAAGAAAACCGTTATTATTCAAATTGCTAATTGATAGCTGCTGATAGACTTGTCTAAATCTGAAATGTCCCTGAACTATTTATAATCATTCTGAACTATAGGGATGACTGAGATTTCCGAACATCCTTTTTCATTCCACTCAAATCTGATATTATAACTTTTCCATAATATCCTCTATAATCTATAAACATTTGGAAAAAACAAAAGAATATATTCGAATGTTCAAAAACTGTCAAAATCTCAGAAGTCTTTTGTTTTTGGGTTTATTAGATTTCTGAACTACCAGTTTCGAGCCTTGTCAATTTATCCAGATAAGGTAATATTTGTATTAATTTGTACATATACTGTATATACTATTATACGAGTGTATATAGGACAGCACTGCCACTCACACTACACCCACCTTTTTTTTCATTTCAGAATTCTTTCATTGACCTAATATTCCAAACGCCAAACATATGTCACGTGTTACTTCACTACATTTCAAATAAGAAGATAGTAGGTGACGCTGCCTCTGATGTTTACACGAACACTAATTAATGAAATGTGATAATGTGATCATCTTTCCATAAAGAAAATTTCAATCTGCAAATCATAATAATCGGCATATGTCATATTGCATCCAATATTAACCTATCAAAGCGAAGGTCAACGCTTCCCTATGGTTTTCAATGCTGTTGTCTTAGTTGGAATAGACTATAGTGAAGAATTATTCTTCTGAGGTAATGACCCAACGAGATGTTCACAGTTTATAAACAAAAATATAATTTTCATTATAAATAAATAAAATTCAATATGAATCAAATAATTTTTCAATTTGCAAGTCCCCTTCAACTGTCATTACTCAAACTCTACACAGTCGTTTCGACATCATCACTCAACCGATCGAAATCCTCATGACTATGCGAAATTTTGCGTCGCTGTCGATTATCACTAACGAACGAATTAATCTCCGAGTCAGACAGACAAGGACTGGCATTGTACATGCTATAAAAGTTACGAGACCTCTTGGCCTGCGGCCCCCGTCTGATCTGCTGATACAACTCATCCAGATCGCTCACCGACACACTACTAGCCCTGCTCTGTCCATCACCTTTGCCCAACCTCGAATCCAAGGAAGGGTTTACGAACAAGCGAGAGCTGGACCCTTCTACGTCGCTCGAAAAGGGCTCTGGCTTCTTGGAACTGTATCCGTTTCCCCGTGAGCTGTCTCCCTTCAATTCGGCTATCTGGCAGTAGTTGGGATCGTTATCCGTCAAAGTACTGAACGAACTGATCTGTTGGCGCTGCAAGGCTGCCCCACCGTTAGCTTCCGTTAGAAAGCTCTCTTGATCGGGCAACAAACTTTTTTCGGGGCTGTTCTTGTCCAATATCGAATCTGATATCGTTTCGGAACTGTATTCGAGCGTACACTGCTGAGATATCGACCTCATGTGCTTCTCCGATAGCTCAGAGGTTTGAGCGTTCGGCACGTTGTATTTCTTTTTCTTGCCCAGTTCCTTCTTTCTCAACCGCTCAGCGTTGTACACTAGATGTGCTACCGGTACATTACTAACAGAATCGAATTCTTCAGTACTGTCTGAAAATATATTCGGGTTCTTCTGTTGAATATTCCGCTTGAATTCTACGTGGATGTTGGTATTGTTGACTTTGCTGTTGGTACCGAAGATGTTATTCTCAGACATGTTCTTGATCTTCAAATTCGGTTCGGAAAACACCGAGGCCGTGTCGCTGTTGACATCTCTCGGCGGCTTCAGCAAGTTCGTCTTCTTCAACATGTTCCTCTTCTGGCGTTTGAAGAACTTCCTCGCCACCGTACTCTGGTGGGGATTATAAAACACCTCGGCAGCGTTCGTCGGATTTTCTATGATATTCGGTATGACGTTAGACCTGTACTGCGCCCTATGCAGTACGACGAGATTCACATTGTTGATCTTCGCCCCCTGGTGGTCGCTGAAGCTCCCGTTCAGATCCACTGCGTCCTTGTAAACATTGCTGGCGTGAGAATTGGTTTTGGTGTGGGCGGAGCTCCTACTCGTCGATCTCGATATCTGGTTATCGATATTACAAACAGGAGGTAGAGGTAACGGCTGTATTTGAATTTGCGGCACGGAAATGAACGCGTCAGACACATTCCTCGACCGGAACCGGATACAGAGGCGCTTCCGCCTCAACGACCTCAACACGATGGCCCATTGGGTGCGCACATCGTTACGCGCAACACAGTAAAAAAATACAGTGAAAGTGCCCAGAGTCGAAGCCAAGAGCGCGTAGGCTATGCTGAAGAGATCCTCCTCGAAGGAAACGATGCGGAAAGGCGGTACGGTGGCGAAAGCGCAACTCAACCAAGTCATCAAGTAGATGAGGAGGAAGATCACATGGGCTTTGAGTTGGGCCGAAGGAGCGTGCTCTGGGTCCTCCACTTCGCTCGACGCCGTCTTCAAGGACACGCTCCTCACGCTCCTGGTGTCAACATTCGGAAAGTTCGGCTCCAGCAGATCCAGGTCCACGTGCTCGGTCGCTTGAGTGCCTTCGCTCAAATGTCCGTTAGCGTCCAGGTTATAAATGGCGCATCTGATCAACAGGAAGAACACCAGGAGGAAGACGAACAGAATGACGAAGGGTATGTAGAGGGCGCTCAACGCCGGGCCGGACCTCAGGAAACAATACCCCGGCGAAGCGTACTCGTTCATGTTGATGGCGGCCGACAGACCGCAAATGATCAAGCCTATGCCCCAACCTACGAGGTACAAACCGAGGATGGGCTTCTTGATGGGTTGATCCAGAGGTAAATCGTCGTCTTGGATGTTTATAATGTCGTTTTTGCTCAGGCGCTTGTACATGCAGTTCACCGCTACGCACATCCAGAGCAGCGAGCTGAGGGTGAAATAGTGCAGCAGCATCCCAACGATCTGACACACCCTGACGTCTTCGGTTTGGTAGATGCCGAACACATACATGAAGCACAACAAGGCTATGGCGATGAGCATATTGATGAGCGAGTGTTTCGCCTTTTTCGGTATCTGTATGCTGACGTAGCACAACAGATATGTGAGGATGACGACGAGGAACGAAGCGAACAAAATGAAAGTGCCGATGTAGATGGCGGGGTGGGAGAGTTTGAACTTGGCGAGGATCAGCTCGCTCTCCAGACTGCTGACGTCTTGCAGCAGACCGTAATAGCCGAAATTTTCGCAGGAGAAGACCAGATGGTCTTGGAGCTCGTGCGTGAAGTGGCAGCCGGCGGAGGACCACTTACCTGTGCCGTTGTTCAGCGAGGGGTCCCACCACACGGGGGTGAAGGGGGTGACTTCGTAGATGGTGGTCGACGGCATTCGGAGCATGATGAAGACCGGTTCGGTGAGGTTCCTCACCGTGTGGCCCACTGCAAACGAGGAATCTAAACTACTCAACACTAATTTCGTCGCACACCAAAATGTCGCCCCTGTTATAATGAGAATAACTTTTTTCAGTTTAGAACAATTTGAATTTGGTTCACACTGTTCGATAGCTCAGTCCTTCAGCTATAATCTCGTACTTCATTGAAACATAAGGGTATTCACATAACATCTCTACATGGTGTTTTCCGACACTGTGCGAAATTTCGGAATATTCAAAATGCTCCCAAATGGTGAAAACATTTTTTTCTCAACTTCGACAACAGTGGCATGAAGATGATCTCATTACCTCGAGATATTTCGCGAATCAACTTCCTTTCTCTCTTATTTACAGAGTGATCTCAAAAAATCAACTTTTTGGTTTTGCAGCCATAACTTTTTTCCACGTCAACCGATTTTGGAAATCTTAGGCTCATTTTGAAGATAAAACTTTGGATGAAGAGATCAGAATTGACTCAAGATGGCAATCAAAGATCTAGAGTTTTCTTGAAAGTGACCCAAATCTGGAACGCCCTCCGAATCTCGGTTGGGAGGAGAATTGAATGAGAATCAACTTGTTCTCGGAAAAACAATTCATTCTGGATGCGTCCATATTTTCCTCGCTCTCAGTACTCAAGAATGTGCGTGAGAAAACACAATTGGAACATGTTCTTGCAAAAACATCAGACCATTTCTCCTCTGTAATGCATGGTCCGTAACCAACGTTACAAGAATCACAGTAAGTGACTGACAAGTCAGGTTAGACGTCGTTTTCGAATCATAAACAGATTTTGATAGTTTCGATGCCGCATCTAACGCCCGACCAGTTGGAACTGTACCACAAATGAGGGAACAAGGGTTATCTTCCCTCCAAATCGCGGATCTGCTAAACACGACAGTCCGATCCATTCAAAGGGCTTATCTCCGACACGAATTGTTTGGTTATTACTGTCGATTCGTTCGGCGCATTATTGCGACTGAAAACTTTACGTAATTGGCAAACTGTTTTCATGAAACTCTCACCTTCACCTACTTCTCCATATTCTTAAATCGCATGTTATGTACGTGACAACTGTTAAAAAAATCACTTTATTGAAAAAATCAAAATCCGTTGCTCTTGTTGGTACACCATTTATGATGAGTCTCAGCTGGTCGGGTTTGTCAGTCACTCATTGTGATTCTTGTAACGTAGGTTACGGCGGGACATGCATTATAGAGTAGAAATGATCTTATGTTTTTGCAAGAACATGTTTCAATTGTGTTTTCTCACGCACAATTCTTGACTACTGAGAGCGAGGAAAATATGGACGCATCCAGAATGAATTGTTTTTCCGAGAACAAGTTGATTTTCATTCAATTCTCCTCCCAACCAAGATTCGAAGGGCGTTCCAGATTTGGGTCACTTTCAAGAAAACTCTAGATCTTCGATAGCCATCTTGAGTCAATTCTGATATTCAGATCTCTTCATCTGAAGTTTTATCTTCAAAATGAGCCTAAGATTTCCAAAATCGGTTGACGTGAAAAAAAGTTATGGCTGCAAAACCAAAAAGTTGATTTTTTGAGATCACTCTGTAAATAAGAGATAGGAAGTTGATTCGCGAAATATCTCGAGGTAATGAGATCATCTTCATGCCTCTGTTCTCGAAGTTGAGGAAAAAAATTTTTTCACCATCTGAGAGCCTTTTGAATATTCCGAAATTTCGCACAGTGTCGGAAGACACCATGTAGAGATTTTATGTGAATACCCTTGTTTCAATGAAGTACGAGATTATAGCTGAAGGACTGGGATATCGAACAGTGTGAACCAAATTCAAATTGTTCTGAACTGAAAAAAGTTATTCACATTATAACAGGGGCGACATTTTGGTGTGCGACGAAATTAGTGATGAGTAGTTTATAAGCGATGTTGCAGTCAAGGAGAGTACGGTATTATTAAGAGCATTGGAAACATTTTTGCACATCTTGATTCGACTAACAGATCGTCTGCACGGATGTTTGGGCAAAACGGGGATTCGATCATCACCATAATTCAATGCAATCGATAACTATTGCACAATATCAATTAGTTTCGATCTTCTCCTGAAGATGTGTAGCATAGTATATCAAAAATACATCTTCTGAACTATCCACTCACCCAATTTCACTCCCACAACCGCCGAAGTAACGTCATCCTGCCCGTATCTACCCACGTCGATGGGCAACAACTTGTTGGACGATTGCATCGCCACCAGCACATCGTACGCCTTTCTGCTCGCATCGCCGCCGGTCGCTGGCAGTTGTTGGAACAGAGTGTGCGGTATGGTGACAGAGGCGTCCGTGCCACGACCTTGGAAACCGGCGGGGTCCTGCTTGTAACTGGGCACGCACGAGAACAGGGTGTCTTTTCGCTTGTTCGGGTTCACGTACCACGAGCATTTCAGACCTTGGAAGCCCTCCTTCTTCACTTTGAAGACTTCCAGAGCTAGATTGCTCTGGAATGCAAAATACATATGGTTCAACTTCGGTTTCAGCTGGTGCCCTATTTGTACGCTATCTGGCGGACTTTTTGGAAACTGTCAAAGCGGTCTGTTAACTCTGTTTACACTCAGTCTTTGGTTGGTCACATCCATTAAAACAAACGGCTCAGGATTGCGTTCAATTATGGTAAGGTTAGTTGAAGGTTTTGGCATTTGAAACGAACTTAGAATTAGTTTATCGACATTGAAAACGTGGGTTAAGTTTAGTGTTAGTTTAGATACGATTCATAAAGACGCAAAAACGGCCATAAAAATCATTCAGTGGGAAATAGATAGACAAATTCTGTAGATAGCTGCGATAACATGTGGAAGATCTTATTTTCCAATTACAAATGAATAATGTTGCCCCGTATCATTGTTGAATGTTGAAACCATGTGTTGAGTTCTCCTATATCTACTACTAAAGCAGATTTGTCCTCCTCAACAGATTCTCAGTATCACTTTCTAAGGTGTGAATTATTTGAGGATATAAAAAAATCATAACTGCATTTTACATGAACCTATAACCCAACTTGAAACAAACAAAAATCACCTCCTCGTCTTTGTTCACCCTGTAATAACCTGTAATACCAAACTATTTTGCCGAGGAGTTAACTTGACGTCAAAAACTCTAGAATTTTCAAAAGACAGTCATAAAGTAGAATATATCAAATAGAATTGGAGAGGGTATTATTGGAATGCACGCCAGAAGTGTTCAAGGAATTGTCGTAAGGATTATCAGAAACAGAAATGTATGACATTTTGATCAAAAAATTTTGAAACTTGTTCAAAATTGCCATGACCTTTGAGCATTGCAGATTTTGTAACGAGTTTTCCCAAAATTAAAATTGGCGCAGTCGGTAGGCCCTTGCTTACGAAAAAGTTCAATTCAAAAGCTAACCAAACGACGAAGTACACAATAGATGAACAGACTATTGAAAATGGGGACAATAACCGTAGTTACTTTGGGAATTTTCAAATAAAATTGTCGCATTAATCAGAACAATTTACTTTCTAGCATTTTCTTCAAAAATGTTTCCAAACAAACGACTCAGGACTGTATATACAGTGTGTCCCACTTAACATGCTCACCATGGGTATCTTTCATAATGTATTGTCACCGAAATTATGAACACCTGCCAAATCTCAAGTTAATCGGAGTTATGGAATTTTTGTTGAAATTAAAAAAAAAGGTGCTCCAAGATGGCGGACAAGATTTGGTCCGATTCCATTCAAAATTGGTAAGTGGGGGTTTTTGAGGTCGGAGATCATGATTTTCTTGTTTTTGTATAAATGACAATAACTCCGTTGTTATCAACACAAAGCTATTAATGCGACATATCATCTGTAAGAGAAAAAAAAGTTATTTGTAACTAAGTCATAGTGAGCTATGACCTACATTTGAAAAACTGAAGTTGGTGCTGATATCTCAAATTCTAGAAAAGTTGGTATAAATTTCATATTTTTTTCGAAATCAATTTGAAAAACTGCCATGAGGATGTGAAATTCCTATTTGAATATTTTCATAAATAAAGAAGTTACGGAGGAGACGTGAAAATCATCAAAATCTGTTTTTTGCGTATAAAACAAAAACGAATAGATTTTCTCAAAATATTTTTTCACATTATAGTTGGCCTTCACAAACTCCACATTTGGTGTCATTTAACCGACCTCGTATCTCTCACCGTTAAAAAGATACCCATGGTGAGCATGGTAAGTGGGACACACTGTATAGAGTTCCCCCAAAAATAAAAGGAATTGTTTGAAAACATTTTTGACAAAAATCACATTTGCAACTGTCAATGACATCAGGTTATAATGGTCCAGTCCTTAGGTTTCATCACAAGTGATTTTCTTCCCCAAAAATTGACGTCACCTATGAAGCCAATCAAAATACATAGCCTATACTGAGGTCATCAATTTATTTTGATGAAACATCAGGATATTTCAATGTCAATGTCACAGATTCGTGATTGGGTTTATTGAACTCAGAATTTTCACGCCCTGTATGAATATCAATTTGTCATAAGTTGATACAAAATCAAATAATATACCTTGTGAAGATTAGATTTGCTAATTTCTGCTAAGAACTCTGTTGCATTAACCAGCCTCTTGCAAACATCATATTCCACATCGGCTTCTCTTATATAATCAGCAGGCAATTCCATCAGATTATTCACAGAATCAACAAGATTGGCACCGATAATACCGATATGTTCCGCCGGCGCGAATTTAATATAATTCTCGATAGTGGACACGGCATACACCAAATCCATTACATCTCTAAAAATGTCCACATTCGAAGTGTAATTCTTGAAATGTTTGGCACTCTCCTCTATGCTTTCATTGACCATCGAAAACTGATGGAGGATCTTAGTGGTATCAGAGATGTAGGAGCACATGGAAGTATTCAGATTCGCCCATTCGCCGCTGCTGGTACAAGAGTAAGTGGCCTTTTGAAAGGACGCATCGTAGTTCAAATTCAAAATCTCGCAGGGTATGGAAACCGTGTGGTTTACTATGGTCCTCGGCCAATTGTATATCCCTTTGTTATTCGAAACCACTGTCATGGGGCAGTACTTCGTGTCATCAGAGATGACGATGATAGACAATCCTTTGGAGTAGTTTCCGTGGATGGAGGAAAACAAACAGTTCCACACTCCCGTGTGATTTTTCTCCAATTTCGGTACAGAAAGGGTGCTACAAATCTTCCCGGCACTTCCCAATGTTTCATTCTCAATCCTGAGATTGGAAAAGAATAACTTTGGGTCGGATCCTAGCCAGGACCATTGGATGGTCAACCTGGAATGAGCCTCCAAGGAATCTGATATGCTGGGAGCGAAACATTGAATGGTTAGAGGGTCTCCTTCGAAGACCACTTGGTTTTCCCTGGGTTTTAGTTCGACGATGGGCAGACCCTTAGTGCCTGCTGGCGATTTACAATGGATGTCGTCTCCTATCCTCAATTTCCTCAAGGATCGGCCTTTGAATGTCGAAGGAGATGCGCATTTTGGGTTGGACATGAGTTTGACGTTTTTGGTTCTTTCACTCCAGTCGTGGAGCCACAGCAGGCTACAATCACAAACGAGAGGATTGTTTGAGATGTCTCTGAAAAATAAAATGCTTTTATGAAACTCCATGAGTACCTACTAAATTTTGTCCATGTTAGGAAATATAGGTATGCTCTTGATTGCAACAAATGTTCCTATTTTCAAGGGAGGAATCTGTAGTATTCCAGATGTTGTAAACACTCGCAAAAGTTATTGAAATTTCAGTCAAAAAAATGCTGGTATTTTCAAACTGAAACAATTTGATAAGTCTTCATCAGTTTGGGTTTCGAATTTCCACAAGTACCAATGATGTAATGTTTGATTCATTAATGAGCCTCATTTTAACGTGTAGCGGTAGCAAGTGCATCTTAGAAAATGTGTGGCTTAATGATAGTGTCTTCAGAAAATATCAGATGAACAGACTGATAATGAATTATTGGCATTCAATTATTATTATTTTTGAAACACTTCTCACAGTTTTTTTATGTAAATAATGAGTGTATGCATTGTTCGAAACTTTTGAATTTCGTAGCTCATTTCAAACGTACCGCCATGGCCACTATATGGCGATACGTCGAATAAATGGTGACGTCAGCTTATGTGCTGTTTCGTTACTGGTCAGATAATCTTTCATTTCCACTCATGAAGCAAGGTTGTCAAATCATCAAGTTATCAAAAAGATGTTAGGGTCCTGTCGTTGAATAAAACTTAATAGGAGGAACCCATGATGTACAGTTCATTCTCGACTTTTTCGAGCAACAAGCATGACCGAATAGTTTAGTTTAGTTTATTTAACAAAGGTTATGTACAAAAAAAATACATTTGTTGCAGGTCATAAACATTACATCTAGTGGGTAATGTAGGGTAGTGAATACAAGTGCTTATAAATAGGTAATAAATCAATATAGCACACAAAAAAAAAGTTTTGTCAAACAAAAACAACAAAAAAGTTAACATCGAATAGTTATTATTGTACCATGAGCCCAAATATCAACACATCAGCATGTAAATACGGTCAACGTCAGATTCAATTTCCTTTTAGGTTTAGAAGGGCGTTCGTAAGAATTTCTCAGTTGAATCGTTGATCGAAAGCAGTGCTTCACAATGAATTTCCTCAGGAGATTTTTAAAGTGAAGGTAGTCAGTATTGGTCAATTTGGTTGGAAGTACATTATAGAGCTTCAAATTTATGGAATTTTTTTGTGATTTTGCATGTCGGTATCTTGGACTTTGCAGTTGATTAGCAGACCTAGTGTTTTATTCATGATGATCACTCCGAATCTGAAATTATTTCCAGTATCGAACAATAGATATAAAGCGATGGCAGAGGCATTATGGAATATTTAATGAATAGCGGTTGGCAGTGCTGACGGGTCCTTCCACAGGCAATGACTCGTATTGCCCACTTCTGCTAACCGAAAATCTTTATAGCGTTAGCAGCATTACCCCAAAGAATAATTCCATAACTCATATGCGAGTGGGTTAGGGAATAATAAACGGACAGGATAGTATCCTCATTAACGCTTTTTTTGAGTTGTCTAAATAGAAAAATATATGAAGAAACTCTGTTACTGATATGAGTGATATGAGTCGTCCAATTCAGGGAATTGTCTAGGTATATGCCCAAAAGCTTGGCACTTCTACCCTCGCAGTAATGTCTGTTGCTCCTGAAAATCAGTTTATGTATTTTGTCCTGTCAGTTGTCAGTTTCAATTTATTAGCGGTGAACCATTCCTCAGCAAAATTTTCAGTGTTCTTTATAGCTGCATGTATATTGGCTGACTAGTCTATTTGTAAATAAATAATAGTAAAGATCGTTCACATAGGTGATAAAAAGTACCGGTCCGAGTACCGAACCTTGGGGTATGTTCATGTTCAATAAATTTGAAGTCAGATGTGTTGTTTATCAATCATAACACACTGTTTTCTGTTCTTCAAGTAAGACCTCAATTTCGTGATTGACACAGTCGAAGGCCTTGCTGAGATCACACATGGTAACGGCCGTGTGTTTTCCCTCTTCAAGGCCCTCGACTATGTCTGCCACGATTTTACATACGGCATCAATGGTTGAACACCCTTGCCTAAAGCCGAATTGACTCTTGTGCAGTAAATCAAATCTTTCAAAATATTCAATTAAACGATTCTCCGAAATGATTTCCATTAGTTTGCCAAATATAGGTATGATGGAAATGGGTCGGTAATTGTCTGGAAGTTGAACATTCCCTTTTTTGAATATAGGAATGATCTTCACGACTTTGAAAATATCCGGGAAAGAACCCTGTTCGAAACATAAGTTGAGGTAAACTAACGGCTCAACTAGTATGTCCTGAGATTCTTTTATGATTTTACTCGTCAGATCATATAAATCTGCGCTGGTTGTATTTTTGAGGCGCTTTATAGCATCCAAAATTTCTAAATTCGTGACTGGTCCCAGGAAAAAATTTACATTATGTTCTGGTATGAACTCCAAGTAACTGTTTGCGACATATCTAGATACAGGTAAAGACCTTGTTACGTTGTCAACTCTAGTAGCAAAGAAATCTATGAATACATCTGGGTGTGGTGGAGCTTGGTTCATATTATGTTTTTTCCGGTTACCTTCAAAGTTTGCTATTCTCCAACTGTCTCTGCTTTTGTTTTTGGAGTTATTGAGATGTTGTTCATATGCCTTTTTTTTTCTTGTGCTGATGAAATTTTGTAGTTTTTTTGTGATTCCTTGAAAGCTATTTGCGCCAATGGGTCTTTGGTTGAGTCGTAGATAAGTTTAATACTCGAAACTCTATCACGCATTTCACGTAACTCATCATTAAACCATTTTACAGGAGGATGTTCCTATTTTGTAGTTTTCTTCAGTGTAAAAAAATTATTAACTAGAGATTGAAAATTATGGATTATGAATTCAGAGAGATAGTCAATATCTTTCGAGGAATAATAATCAGAATGCCAATTTAAGTGGAGCAATGAGGTCTTGAAATCTATCAAGCCTTGATCAGTTATTCTCCGCTTCCAGGTTTTCACATGGGTTACCACTTTGCCTTCAATATCAATGAATATTCCATAATATATCAGAGAAGCAGCATTTCATATTAATGTTCATCAAGATATTGTCAATACATGTTGATGATATATCATTGACTCTAGTGTATTCAGAAATAGAAATTTCAAGTCCATAGGATGATACTAGACAAACCAGGTCGGCCCATGCACTGGATGAACCCAAGAAATTTATATTGTAATCTTCAAGCAAAACAATGGCCCTATGTCTTAGATACTTCATTAATAATTCTCCATGACAAAGATCGTGTGAATGTTGGAGACTTGGCAACATTGTGCTGAATGCTGAGAACTGACAAGATCACGCCAAGTCGTGCGCCAAGGTTGTCACGTTCACCGATTCAAATGTCCTCTAGTGTGAATTAATATAATTATTATTCACACACATTTATTACAAGCAATAAGCCACAAATCATAGGGGAACATTTTGAGACAATTGCATTTTTATTGCTAATGAGGAATATTACCAATACTCAATCGAGATTTTTTTTTTATGTTCTGGTTCCCAGGAAAAGGGATATCCTGTAATGTTCAGAAAACATTGTGAGACCCAAGGGAAATAAGGTAGGAATTCCATGTCAATATAAAATCTTACTATATGGTTTTATCAAGATGATTTTAACTGATTGGATAAATCTTGACCAGTGTTCTGTCAATTTGTGCAGCCTGTGTCTTTGTTTTATGGTTATCTTATCAGTAGATTTTTGAAAAATTCAAGGAATGCCCTCAGATGCTCAGTACTTTTTTGAAGCAACCTTACCTTTTTATAAATGCCTTCACCAAAATTGTAAAGGACAATATTAAATACTTCCTCGACGATTACAAAGAGCTCTTTCAAGGTTTCCATTATACCTAATGAGTCAGAAATTTACATTTTTGCTTTAGATAGATCCATTGATAACAATGCGAATTTATGGCTCATTTACTAAAGTGACAACATTCAAAGGGTATTTTGTGTGGGATGGAGAAATACGGTGTTTGGTGAAGGCTCTTATTTTGTTTTCCACTATCACTATCAGTTGATTCGATTTTCCTAGAAAACGGTTGTTTCTCCATTAACTCAGAGAATTTTTCATTTTGCTGTTTTTTCTCTGAATCAATCATTTTTTTATTCATGTGCTCATGAAAAAAAAAAGGAAATTTGTATACTCTTGTCTTAATTTATGCATTGGTAATATGATGTTTAGTGGAGTATTTAGTAGGAGCAAAAATTATAGGGGATTTGTATGTTAGAAATGGAAATTCAAGGAATTCTAATTGATAGCTTCAAAGACAGTAATTTAATTCCTGAATTGATTCAAATTTTCTCCAATGGGAAAAACACATTATTACCTTCAATTTAAACTACTTTAAACTGCAAAATCCGATGGCAGTATGGCAATCATTATGAACATCTGACAACCATGGAGCACTCTTGGAAAACCAACTTTTCTAATGAGGATTTTTAATGAGTAGGTACAGTGGTATAAAATAAAAGGGGTACAAGTATGTTAGAGAGAGAAATTAACATCATCCTATTCACATAAAACAAGCTATCTGGTATGATTGTTTACCAAATGTTGACAGTAAATTAATCATAGGTTCTCAAATACACAAAGCATTGGCTGAGACAGTTTTACACAACTACATAGAACTAGGATGAGGAAAACCTCTCTTTTTAATACTTATATGCTTTTTTATTGAATATGAGTGTACCTAATAAGGTACATATTATGTATATATTATTTTGTATTTGATCACTAGTTTTGTTTGTTCAAGATTTTGAAGGAAAATAGAAATTTTTATTTTTACTATCTTGCTTGGGTTGATTGAATTTTATTTTTTTCAACTGAATTAGGTGAAGTGGGGTAAGTGTAATCAGAAAAACAATAGTTAAAAACAATCAGTACTTGCATAACAAGTGAAAATGCAGGTGATCCATAGCTCAACCAACATTTAGAACAGAGGCCTTGAAAAAGATAAACATTATATACAGGTAAAAAAAGGGTTACAATTTCATGATTACATTTACCCCACTTCACCTTAATTCAAAAAAGTTTTCATTATATTTAGACATTAATGTATGGTTAAAAAATCACTGAATAAGGAACTATTTGATGGGATCACCTGATTTGATATCATGATATAAAATATCATAAAATATGGTGACATGTAATCATCCTGAGATAATCAACTAGGTATTTTTCCAAGTATTTTTCTAGTAATATATTTGAGATTTAGATACATACCTATAGGAAGGAATATGGAAGATGATTTGACAAATTTATGGAGCTAAAAATACATTTATAATTATATACATTTACAATGAATTGCATAAGAATTGAATATTCTCAATGAACATTGGTGCCAATGAGACCAAAACAATAAAAAACTTACAGCTGTTTGATGCTTTCCAATGGATCAAATGTACCCAACACTATTGCACTAATTTGATTCTGGTTTAGTTTGAGTCTCTCCAAATGTCTCAGTTTATCAAATGCTAACAAATCAATGTATCTGATACTGTTAGCAGATAAATCCAGTCTTCTCAATTTTGGTACTTCAGCAAACTGCTGTGCCTGTAATTCAGTCAACTGATTGTTGCTCAAATCCCTGAAATGACAATGAATCATACAGGAGGTTCATAAGATTAGAGAATGAATATATCTTACAATTTTTGAAGTACTATCAGTTCTACTTTTGGTGAAAAGGACTTCAAAGTGTTATTTGAAAGGTTCCTAAAAATATAAATTTGGCTTAGCAATTTGATAACATTGAATGAGGAGTTGAATGATCCTAGTGACTTCCACTCAGTAATCATTTCTTCAAATTAACTGCAAACACTGAAAACACCATTGCAGTTTCATCTTGGACCTGATATAGGACTCACAGCCAGAACTATTCAACACTTTATAGAAAATATTATGTGCATAAAACTTACAGTTGTACTAGTTCACTAGCTAAATCTAGTAGTTCCAATTCATCAAGATGAAATATTTTTCCTTCCTCTCTGCCACCACAGGCCATTCTCAAATACTCATCATTCTGATTGTTTCTTTTACAAGAACACTTCATAGGACATTTTTCTTCAGTGCTCAGTGTTTTGATATTAGTGGCAAGGAGCATACAAAAATACATCAGATACATCTTCACTGGAATTTTCTTCATGATGAATAGGAATAACATTCAACATTTTAGACTTTTTCGGAATTCCTTTGCATTGTTTAAATTCAAGTCATACTTTTCTCTGAAGTCGAAAAAATAATGCTATCCAAGTCTTTGGAGCACCATAATAATTTTGGTATGGTTGGTATGAAGATACGTCCACACGTCAGGTATCTATTTGCAAAGTAGAGTTTTCTAGAAACATTGGAAAGGAGAGTTTCTGATCCCAAAGTAATATAGAATACTGAAATTGCAATAAAATATGAATTATTACAAGACAATAATATAAACACAAATACAAATACTACAAATGACTGTCAGACTGTCATCTCAGATCTGTCACTAATTGACATCAGCGACATTTGACGTGGACATTGTGAGTAGTTATTGTGATCTGAAGATTGATAAACTAACCAAGGTGGCCTCAATTGACCTGTCAATTATAATAGTTTTCACTTATATTATCTGTCAAGTAAACTATTTACCACTTAGTATCTGTCAATTAGGCTAGTTGACACTTGAGTATCTGTCAATTATACTAGTTACCCACATATCTACTACTCATATATGAATCATAGCTGTCCTCAAAAAGGGATCAACTTCTGTCTCTATAGGTAACGAAATCGACCAATAGGCGTTGATGCCGACGTAGGGAAAAAATAATACGAAACTTGTCAATATGGCTGTTTCCATCCTTCACTTTCCGTCCTCATAGATTCAAAAAATACGGCTGCGTTTTTCATTCCAACATTTTATCATGCGCATGAATCGAAGAAACCATCAAACTGTTGCAAAATTCCGCTGGAATGTTGATGGACATCCATCAAACTGTTGTAATAAAATGCGCACTTTTAAATCGCATTTCGAGAATCCAGCAGTTTGGAGGAGATTGACATGACAGTTGACATATTTTAGTGTTGTTTTTTGTTTTGATTTGATAGAAAATAATTAATATTGAGGATTTTTGAGATTCTTGAGAGATTTTAGAAGAAAGAGTCAGTGTTAATCAATAAAGTCGAATTAGCCTTTCCTGATTCTCAAGATAAATGATGACTGACACACAACAAAATCCGTGTTTCCATCAATGTGTTGTATAAACCATTGTTCAATCCTTCCAGCATAAATTCCAACAGAACAATTGGTGACGTCACGACAAAAAACCGCATCTATCAGTGCGCACTTTCTTCGATGGAATGAAAAACACGCCCTACCTCTCATTTTGATCTCATGTTTGTTGAGATATCGTATAGGCACCGAACATAAACGAGCTGTGAAAAAGAACATACCTATATGCACAGCTTTTCGTGTTTGTGAAAAACAGCGCGTGACGCGTGACAGGATTGACAGGAAGGATATTAGTATTAGTAAATTTGTCAGTTTCAAAGTGGATCTTCTGAAAAATTCAACGTAATAATGGTCGATACAGAATATTTCTTATTTATTGGAGAACATTTCAAACAAATAGAGGACATAATTGATTCGAGAAAATCGTTAGGTCAGTACAACGTTAACAAGCTAAATAATGGTTCATACTTTAGGTGTACAAATTCTAATGTAAGTGATGCCAATGATAATACTTTGCGGTTCATCAGATTTGAAGATACTATTTTTATGAATGACGGCGATTCGTTGAATAACTCCTTTGTTAAGCAAACTGATTCTGAAGTTACTGTAGTTCGAGTGAAATGTAGTGATGTAACGCTCAAAAGACGTCGTAGCAAATGGGACATGCACGATATCGCTATACCAGGAGATGGTTCTCATTTGGGTGAAAGTCCATCTCTGGTAAATTTGGTAACTCTAGTAGGCAACGACAGACCTTCTGAAGGTGAAGAGTATCTGGTTCCACTCTCTTCTTGGGATCCCTATTACAAATCTGATGTATTCTCGCGTATTGCCAAATGCTGTTCAGATTCGAAGTTATGTGAAACCACTTCTACAAGTAGAAATACAAATATAACCATCACAGATAATATATCTGAAGGTAGTAAGATGAAGGAAGAAAGAAATGTTGCAGTTTGTACAAGATCCACTTTGGCGGGAAAAATTTCAAAGTTCATAAGGAAACACTGCACAAAACCAAAAGTTCCACGAAATGATATTTTGAAACCATGAAACACCACAAATCAGTCGTTGTCATTGAAGATTCCTGTCATCTGTCATGGAAATTCGAAGTTTGAGGTTAGCGTTCCAAATTTTAAATATTTTAATGGTGTTGATTATTATTTTTATAGAAAAATGAAAAATTACTGAAAAATGTGTTTATTTTACATCAAGTTAGATTAAGTGATTCGAGAAACAATAATTCTCATAAAATAAGACAACAAAACGATTTTTTTACGAAAAGGTAAACATTTCTATCCCATCTCATCTCAAGCTAATCTTATCAATGGAACAGAAGATTCTTGTTGTGAGATTTCCTTGAGTTCATAGATATATTTCATAGCGTTGAATGAACCTTTCGTTCTTCGATAATATTCTGTGAAATATTTCTTTATTATTTACAGAAACTCCAAATGGCTGCCCATCAAGAAAACAATATTACAAACATATATGACCCCAATGAAACTGGTTATGAAACATTCTTAGTAATTCTACCTTCATTTTTTTATACATTTATAACAGTTATGGTAGAATCATTCATGATCCCACATAAAAAATCTCAATTTTTGATAGAATTTGGTATCCTTATCATGCCTTTAGTTTTTGGTATGACTCTTTTCTCAGATTATTATATACATATTTTGTATGCCCTTATATCTACTGTAGTGATTATGTTTTTTTGGTTGTTCAATAGGAAACCAAAATTAGGTAGAAGTATAAAGACACCAACTAAAGTTGGATCAGCTTCAAGTTATGTAACAAATGCTAGGTCAACTATAAACACATTATCTGTAATTGCAATTTTAGCAGTAGACTTTAATATCTTTCCACTTCTGTATGCTAAAACTGTAACAAGAGGCTACAGTCTCATGGATACTGGAGTTGGCCTATATGTATATTCTAATGGTATAGTATCTCCTGAAGCAATGGGTAAAAGTAATTCTATTAAAAAGTCTTTCAAAGGGTCCATCCCTTTATTCATCTTAGGTATTGGAAGATATGTATCAACCAAACTATTGGACTATAATGTACCAGTTTCTGAATATGGAATACATTGGAACTTTTTCATAACTTTAGCAGTCACCAAACTGTGTTCATCAATTTGGTTAAATATATTTAAAGTAAAACATATATATTGGAATGCACTTCTATCAGCTCTGTTATATCAGATATTGTTGAATAGTGGTGTTGAGGATTTTGTGTTTGATGAAAATGTTGATCGTGATAATTTCATTAAAGCCAACCGAGAAGGTGTTGTTTCTACTTTTGGGTTTGTTACTTTGTACTTATTTTCTGTTTATTTTGGTACTATATTGGATCTCAAAGGAATTGCTCTTACAGCAGAGAACCTTGGGATGAGGTTGAAGAAGATCATCCTAGTTGCTTTCACATCATTATTCTTTTCTATTATTTGTCAACAATTATTTGGAATATCTAGAAGACTTGCTAATCCTGCCTATTGCTTCTGGATACTATTTTTAGGAACTTTCATGACTGGCCTTTTTCTCATTCTACAAATTGTCCAACAGTCAATTTTCAAAACAAGGGCAGCTGTTTACAGTCCGTACATTTTTGAAGCAATCAACTACAATGGATTAATATTTTTTCTTGTTGCGAATTTATTGACGGGTTTTGTGAACATGACTTTTAATACCATAAATTTTGAAAATATTGGTAGTTTATTCATTATAAATACGTATATGTTGATCAATTGTGGTATAGTATGTATTTTGTTTTCTTGGAAATACAAATTTAAATTGTGAAGAAAATTCTTCAGAATTTTATATGATACCATAACGAAAAACTAACAAAAACCAACGGAGAAAACTGGACTAGTGAAGAAAATATTTTAGTTTAATAATGAGCATGTAGAAATAGATCTTTATTCACTGATTTTTCAGTGTATATTTATCGTGTTACATTTTTCTATAGTACAGAAAAGTAAACTAGGCTGCGCCACATCATAACTGCATCATTTTAAGCGACACCCTCTATAAATTTGATTTGAAGGTAGACATCAATCTTCAATGATTTTTATACTTGTTTACTTATTTCTGTTGAGTTCTTCAATAATTATTATATCTACTTATTCAAATAGTTGAGATATGGATTCGCCAAAACTTCGTGAGTCACCTTGTATATGGATTATCAAGCGGGACATTCAGCCGAAATGGTTCTGATTGGTCACAGTCACAGAACTCATTGCTGTGATTGGATTGCTGTATTTTAAAGTTTGTGTTCGTGATGCCCGTGATTTCCGTTTTCTGTATGATCTAAGGTTGTATGTGAGCAATAAATTGACGTAACATCTCATTCAGTACTGTGGCTATATTCCGAATTCAACTGACAGTACTGAATCTGCTGAATTTTCATTCCGAAATCAAAAAAATTGACTGAAAGTGACAGATACTCGTGAGCAGATATACTATTCATTCCAAATATTTCGACTCAACATTCTGCTGAAATTGCTGACTATCAAAAGGTAGTGTGGCTTCAGTGAACTGTCATTATTTTTGAGGGGAAAGGCATGACACATTCATTTCTGTTGTTTTTCAGACTATTAAGTCTTGGCTTATCAATAATACATTAATAATATCATTTTGATATCAGAAAATGCCTGTTATTTATTTAGCTCAAGCAGGAGCATCCGCCAGATCAATGACAGCTGACAAATTTCACCAGCTGGTCAACTGCTGCTGATTACTGATGAAAACGTGTTCCGAATTACAGCGCTGTATTTTTGATTTTATATTTCGGAACACAGCTTTTCAGCAGAGTCAATGGATCTACTGACAGTACTGACCAGTTGAATTCGGAATATAGCCTGTAAGGTCTGTAAGATGACCCTAACGTATATCAGGTAAAAACGAATTCGTATTTAAATCCTAGTAACTTGTTTAGTACCTTTTTCTCGCGGCAAGTCGGCAACATTGTGTATTAGCGTCTGCGGACAGATGCAAGTAATAACTCCGTGGTGGGAGAACGTTATAGTGGGCAGTAGATGCGACTGGCGTTATGCGGCGCCGACTGAATGACTTCATCATACTTCGTCTCGTAAGCAAATGGTTGGCTCAGTAAACAGAGCATCGGCATGCCAAGCCGGCGGGCCGGGGTTCGAATCCGTGCGAGGCTCATCTTTTTTTTATTTTTTTCTTGTTCTCAAGTGATTTCTAAAAAATATTCTCTATGGGAAATAGGTTCATTTAGGGGTTTTCTATGTTTAGGCCAGAGGTGAGGTTCGGTTAGGTTAGGTTAGAATAGAATAGAATATTTTATTTGGTGTTAATACAAGTACAGATATACATATGTACCGCCGAAGCGAGTACATATACTAAAAATGTGGAACGCTTTACGATTTTGCGTGTCATCCTTGCGCAGGGGCCATGCTAATCTTCTCTGTATCGTTCCAATTTTTAGTATATGTACCGCCTTCTCATTTTTTATGCAGAAACAATATTTTCCTTCCTCAAGAAAAATTCTCCTTCTTCAAGAAAAAAGGTTCATCTAGGTCGATTGATTGTTAAAAAAAAATGCCTTCCTTATATTAGACTCGACACAAGTTAACTAACGTTCCCCTACCACGGAGTTATTACTTGCATCTGTCCGCAGACGCTAGTACATTGTGTTAGTTTCTATTCTCCTCTTTCTCTTCTCTTCGCTGGTTCTCTTTCTCTTAATTATTTTCCTTTTTGTTTGTGATTGTGCTGTGAACAGGTTGGTGGGTCGGTATCGGTGAGTTGAGATTTTTTTCTAATTAAATCTTCAGCCATCTCTAATTTCTTTGCACATTTCTCAATTTTGGTTGAATTTGAATAAATATATCGCTTTGGAGTTCAATACGCTTTATATATTGTTTTGATTTCTCTCTGAAATGAATTACAAACAAAATTATCCTAACACATTTTCAATTTCCAGACTTTCAAAATGAAATTCAACAAGTTGGTAACGGCTTCGAGAAACAAAAATAGAAAGAGGCATTTCACAGCCCCTTCGCATATCAGAAGAAAGCTCATGTCCGCTCCCCTTTCCAAAGAACTTCGTCAAAAATACAATGTTTCCACCATGCCGATTCGAAAAGATGATGAAGTTCAGGTATGTTCCAGCAATATTGTAACTCTCAACATAATTATGTTCCTTATAGTTTTGATTTAAGGTCGTACGAGGCCACTACAAGGGACAACAAGTAGGCAAAGTAGTGCAATCTTACAGAAAGAAGTTCGTCATTTACATAGAAAGGATCCAAAGGGAGAAAGCAAATGGGGCTAGTGTATATGTAGGCATCCATCCTTCAAAGGTGAGAAAATATTGAGACTTCACTTGGTTTTGTTGTGATTTATGGTGGATTTATGCAACATTTGCATAGTCCGAATCATGTGTCATAATATCAAGCATAACTAGAAGTTGAAACAAGGTACTTGCATGAGGCCATTTACACAACAATTTTAGTCTTAATCATAAGCACAAGCCTAAGAAACGACCAGTGTTGTTCCTGGGTCTGATTTTCTTGTAATAGATTTCCTTGGAAAAAGGTAACAGATTTGTATCAAACTCAAAAAATCTGACATTTGACATTCTAAATGTCATTCTTGTCAAACTATCGCACAAATTAAAAAGTTTTGACAGGAATGAGGCAGAAGTCACACAGAACTCATGACATAAATATAGAATATAGACCCATAGAGCAGAACATAATTATCCGCTGAACACAGAAATAGATTTTTCAGCAACAAGACATCATATTTTGGTGCTAATAGCAAATAGTAATAGATTCATGACGAATCGTAATATTGTAACAATCTCCGAGAAATAGTAATAGATCTATTACAAAAGTAATGACAAGAACAACACTGGAAACGACCTTGAAAGTTGATTAATGTGAACTTTTACCCTTATGCTTTATGTCAGCTTTATGTTATGTGGATTCGGCACTTTACAGTGTTGTTCTTGTCATTACTTTTGTAATAGATCTATTACTATTTCACGGAGATTGTTACGATATTACGATTTGTCATTAATCTATTACTATTTGCTGTTAGCACTGAAATATGTTTCCTTATTATATGTCATAAGTTCTATGCCTCATTCCTGTCAAAACTGTCTAATTTTTGCAGTAGTTTTTGACAAGAATGACATTCAGGATGTCAAATGTCAGATTTTTCGAGTCTATTACCTTTAGATACAAATCTGTTACATTTTTCCAAGGAAATCTATCACGAAAAAATCAGACCCAGGAACAACACTGTCGGCGCATGCTCCTTTGATAGAATTGTTGATGATTTGTTGTTTACATGTTCCGAAAATGATATTATTATGAGAAAGCTCAGATGTTGATCAGTTTGATAGATAATTCTCATCTCTGATACAAAAAGAGCCACAAATTCTCACATCAGTCTTATGCTTAAATCAAGTTTTAATCTTTTTGGATAAATACCTCAAATCTTTAAAACAATTAATACTAAGACTAGGACTATGCATATGCAAATGTTGGCCATTATTCAATAATTGTTTTGTGATTCAATTACATGATGAACCAAACCATTCTTAGACTGCAGATTCTGGACTCTATGTGTAAACACGTTTTCCAAAGTATTTTTGGAAATTCAGTGTTGCTCTTTTGTTTCAGCTGCACCCTGGTTTAAAATGTGGCACTGATTTATTGTTTTTTCATTTTTCTGTTGATCAACTCTGGTATGAAAACTTCTAAGTAAATAATTACTTCTTTCAGGTTGTTATTGTCAAACTGAAGATGGACAAAGACAGGAAGAAGATCATTGATCGTAGGGCCCAAGGGAGACTTGCAGCACTTGGAAAAGACAAGGGCAAATACACAGAAGAATCTGCAGCAACTGCAGTTGAGACACCCTAAGTAAATAATTTTATATAATAAATTAAACAAAGTTGTTTATTTAGTGTTTTTTCTTTATATTCCCAGTTTTTATTTATGAAGAGTTGACTTCTGCTGGAAAGGTATGAATTGAAAGTTAAGAAGCAATTAACTTTATTTTGGTGCATTAGAATAGTGCAACAAGAAAGTAGGTCATTAATTGTGATCAGTAGAAATTGGCTGGCAAATTATCATTTAGATAGGTAACAAAATATGTAAAGTAAGTACAGATACTGAAAAACTGGGATTACCAACTAACCAAAATAAACACAAAAAACCCAAACATTGATGAAATAAACCTCTGGTGCGCTCACTCTTCATTTGTTTCGTCAGACTGGTTCTTGATATAAACAATTGAATTTCAGACGATGACGTGGGGTTCACATATCGAATGTTAGATGGCGTGATTCTTAGAACTTATGATCAACATCAGTTCTACCAACCTTGATGCGGCTAAATCGCAAAATGTATTCCCTATCCAAGGCTATTCAAGACCTTGTTCCCTATCTTCATTGGTCACAATTGTCACATTGATGCCTGTAATGTTGGTATGGCACCAGACTAAATTTAGCGACATTCACCTATATGCATTCACCCACGCCATGTTATGTTCATCGAAGTAGGCGAAAATCAAGGAATTGTAAAACAGGAAAGGATTGAAGTGCAGTCACCAGAGGTTTATTTCATCAATACCCAAACAACAACCAGAACAAATGATTGTTTATCGATAAATTACTTAATTGAACAACTTACTTGCTTCATTGTCGAGTTTGACGTTTATTTTCATACCCAACTTTTGAATTTTCGATGATTTTAAATAACATACCTAGAGCACGCGTTTTCAGTTATCAGAGTTTTTGATGAAAATGATGAGGTTTTTCGAGAAATTACTAGACTAAGAAAAGTTTTAGAATTGAATTGCCCACAAAACAAAGCAAAGATTTTTAAAATCCATCAAGGGTTAACAAAATTCTGTTGAATATTAATGGTGCGCCACCCGGTATAACCCTTTTACAAATTTCAATTAAACTCTAGTTACTGTCAAGTAACGCCCTAAATACATCCACAAAGTGTACCAAATTTGGTTCCTTTAAGTTCAAGAATAACGGAGATACTGATTTTTTTCAAAATTTAAAACTTCACTTCCAAAGCCTATAACTCCTTAGGGAAGCAACTTGGTATAGAGGTAAGTTGCGTTAAATTGCCATATTTTGGAACCCCCTACATGCCCCTGCTCTATGTCGGTTCTTATGTGAATCACCCTGTAGATTCGGTTGCAGAAAAAATAGCATGTTTCATTCGGATCAAAAGTGACTTTATCGACTCGCAAATTTTGCTTTCGCTCGGCTACTCGCAAGTTTTGCTTGTCAAAGTCTCACTTTTAATCCTAATAAAACAATCTACTATTTCTTTTATTTTTCAACTAAGTATTTTACGAGAGCACTGAATTTAACGGTACATTCCAACTGGCCATGGTAATCTTTATCAACTGAACAGGAAGCAATGTACCTATACTTATTAATTGTCTCCGTTCAGAAGAGTGCAAGCGGATTCTCTGATTTTTCTTTAGTTGTTGTCTCTTCCAGTAGTAATAAACGAACAATTTTAACTTCTCTGTATTCAACAAATATAAAAAAAAAATTAACGGTACTCAGGCTGGTATAGTTTCTCTATGCGAGTATTGCCAAGATCGCGTTTCTTCTTGCGGTGCAGACGGATTGATACTCTGATAGGGCCCTTTTCTCATTGTCACCACTCTGGTTGTTTGGCTCGCCAAGTATTTCCGCCTTCTGTGTGCTAAGAAGGACAAAACGGCTATTCCTAAGACTGCGAGGAAGCAGATCAGGCATATCAGGATAATGCTGGACAGATATTCGTCTAGGAGAAATCGCACGCTGATTCCAGTTATTATTACTATCAGTATGATGAATATTGTTACAAGGACGATCCATAGACTGGTCCGATCTAAAAAAATAAAATAATTTACTATACAGGGTGGCATTGAAATAAGTGCAAATGTTTCAAACACTGAGGAAGCTCGACGTGTACTATCGAATGGCACTAATAAAAAAACTTTTGGGATCAAAATAAAATTTGAGGTTAGACCCCTTTTCCCACCCAAAGGTCTACACTGTAGACGTCACCTCTGTTCAAATTTTCATGCGGTATAGGCACAATCACGTAGAGTTCAATCATTTGAATTGTTTTAGAGTGGCGTACTTGATTTTTTTCTCGTATTTTATTCAATTTTTGGGATGAAATTTCGCGTTAGAAAAAGTCTGATATCATGGGCCGAATATTCCTTAAACTGTATTATGTTAATATTCAGCACATATGTGCACTTTATTTAAAAATTTCAAAAACACCTTGTGTATATAATTCTCCAGTCATGGTGTTATTGGTGTTAGTGGCGAAACGGAACGACCGATTCGTATGGAAATATTTGTGCGTATTCGGCAGGTATGAGAATATTTTTTAAATCGAAAATTCAAGATGGCTGATCCAATATGGCGGACGAGTTTTGTAATCCGATTTTATTCAAAATTGGTATCTGGGGATTTTCGGGGTGGCAGATTATGATTTATTCGTCAAAAATAGGAAATTCAGAATGGTGGATCTAATATGGCGGACGAGTTTTTTTTATTATGGTCCGATTCTATTCAAAATTGGTATCTGGGGGTTTTCGGGGTCGGAGATTTTGATTTATTCGTCAAAATCAGGAAATTCGAAATGGCGGATCCAATATAGCGGACGAGTTTTTAAATTTCATGGACCGATTCTATTCAGAATTGGTATCGGGGGATTTTTTGATTCTGAGATTATGATTCTTTCGTCAAAATTTCGAAATTCAAGATGGTGGATCCAATATGGCGGACGAGTTTTCTGATTATGATCAGATTCCATTCAAAATTTGTATCTGGAGGTTTTTGGAATCGCAGATTATGATTCTTTCGTCAAAATTCGGAAATTCAAGATGGCGGATCCAATATGGCGGACGAGTTTTGTAATTATGATCCGATTCTATTCAAAATTGGTATCTAGGGGTTTTCGGCGTCGGAGATCGGAGATTATAATTCTTTCGTCAAAATTTCGAATTTCAAGATGGTGGATCCAATATATATGGCGGACGACTTTTGTAATTATGGTCAGTAACTTCGAGGTCGGAAATTATGATTTCTTCGTCGAAATTGCGAAATTCAAAATGGCGGATTTGATATCGCAGACTAGTTTTTTTAAAATATGATCAGACTCTATTCAAAATTGGTAACTGGGTTGGTTCTCGGAGTTGTAGGTACTGATTTTTTCATCAAAATATGGAAACCGAAGATGACAGATCCAATATGGCGGACACGTTTTGTAACTATATGATCCGATTTCATTGAAAATGTATATCTGGGAGATTTTCTGGTCTGAGATTATGATTCTTTCATCAAAATTAGCAAATTGGAGATGGATAGTATCCAATATGGCGGACAAGTTTTGTAATTATCATGTACGATTCTATTCAAAATTTGTATCTGGGGGGTTTCAGGGTCGGAAATTATGATTTTATTCTTCAAAATTGGGAAATTCAAGATGGCATATTCAATATGAAGCCAAACTGAAGAGAAGAAGAAAAATTATAGTAGGTATAGTTTAAAAAAAACGGGATAGATTGTCGCAAACTAAAAAGAAGTAGAAAATTAAAATAGTAGTTTTAAATACTAAGTTAACGCAATGATCATTGCGTAGTCCTACTCCTTAGGTCATGAAATAATTTAGAAATAATCAAATGATCTCACCTATCAACAATGTAGAAGTACTTGTAGTTGTCGAAGCCACATTTTTTTTTATTGCTGTATTTGTTGCCATGTTATGTCAGCCACCAATATTGCACATATTAAGTAAGGACCTACCTACATATTGTTTCTCACCACCCTACATAATCTGTGTGATAATGTGCGATACACTTTTTTTTATTTAGAAGTGATATAACGTATACACGTATAGAGTAAATAAAATACAATAGATAAGAGCAGATTACGTTTATTTCTAGCACGATGTGTATAGGTACTAACAACACCAACTACGTCTGTGTAAAGTTTTTGACAGACACTTAAACTTTCACACGAATATCGTTTTGTTTTTGTAGATCTAGTTCGATTTTTTCCGTGACTTTATTTATTTTCATCGGATAAACTTCTGATTTCACAGCTAATCGAACAAATTTACATTTCCAACTTTGGTATGCAATTGATCACGCATATTGTGATAAAAGCAGTTGTTTACCTTGAGTACTGATAAATGTTGATACAGAGTGTGTGGATTGAAAATATACCCATGTAACGATTTTGGCAGGTTCCTTTCTTATTCATTTCATGAGTACAGTTTAATCTCTCGTGTGAAGATAAAATTGGTGGTTTTTTTGAATGGTACACTCCTCTGGGCCCTGGTATAGGTATAATTCTTTATTTGGTGATAATTCCATTTATACTTGAGGTGAGTTCACCCTGTAGATTCATGATGGGATTCTAAACATCCTTCTCAAAAAAATGAAATGGATATCATAAGGAATCCCTTTCGTGCGCCCCAGAAGATTAAAAAATAGTTATTTTTGTATTGACTGCGGCCAGAAATTCTCTCGAATGTGCCATGCAAACACGAATTTTATGCACGGAATACAAAACATTTTTTGAACAACTGTGAATGTGAATTTACAAAATTGAGATTCCTTACAAAATATTGAATTGTCTATCTTCCAAACAAATTAAAATATCTGATAGAATTGTGGAATCAACTCTTCAAGAAATATCTATAACGTTTCTGTTCAGCAGCCCCATGGGACATCTTCGGAAAGTAATTGTTCAAACTTTTCTATCAATTATTATTCCAATAATGAAATTGATTTATGATGAATAATCAATTAAAATTGACTCTTTTGAAAATGCCTACATTATCATAAAGTAATATCTTATGTTTATTTTGTGAATTATTTTTGGAAAAAGAAAACATTTACGCATCAATATAGAGATTCAGAAATGTCGAGGTTATTTGACTGTTGTACAAAATAGTTAGGTATTTATTATACAAGGGAAAAAAATAATCAACGTGAAATCATTGACTGCCGAATCACCAGACATTCAGAAACCTTTTTCAGCGTCTTATGGAGTCTGGATCCTTTAAAAAAGCTCCAGTGATAGGCAGACCGTTGACTACTAGGACTCTAGAAATTGAAGGAACTGTTCTTCAGGCAATCGAAGTAGATCCACAGACAAGCACGAGAAAAATTGCACAAAATCTTACGAGCCCCATAGAAATAATTCAAATGCATCGATTATTTCAAATTTCAATAACTCAAAATCAGTACAGTGACTCTATAAAACAGTTTCTCGCAGCGACCTCTACCAGGAATATATTTTTTACACCAAAGTGTTCTAGAAATCTATTTTTCTACTATATTACCTGATACAGGTACGCACAAAAGATTTATGACTTTTCAAAAGACTCAAAAGACATGTAGGTGGCGCCACCTTCACGAAAGAGACAAACTAATTTGCCATTGAAAAATACCCCTAGATACCAAATTCCATTCGAATATCACAATTATTTTGAAATTTATTAACAAAAATGAAAATTCAACTTTGACACTCTGTATCTTAGAAACGAATAACTTTCGGACATATATTTATACGAACTTTTCTTCTTATTTTGACGTCAGCAACATGCTCCTGAATTTTCTACACGTACTTAAGAAACACCATGTATATCCGGAAGAAAAGTACTAATTTTTTCTCGTGAGAAAAAAGTAATTTATGAAACGTGACAATTCATAACCTGCCAACAGAGATGAAATGCCAAACTTTTTTCGCTTCACAAAAAAATAACTATCTTCTCCTTGAGATATGTTCATTTTCTTTTACTTTCTACGTACAACGTACAAGTAAGGCCATTCGATAGTCCAAAACATTTTGTTAGTCTAGGACGAAGAAATGCCTTTTCCTAGTCCAACATGAAAAAATAAATTGAAAATAAAAAAATGAAAAGTGTGTTGATTAATACACAACAAAGAAAGTATTAGCACCTCCTCATTCAGTATTTTCTATGTTTGTGTATTTTATCAACACCCTTTTTTTAGTTCCTTAAACTACAATCTATTTTCTATTTTTGCCGTGTCTCTGGATATAAAAACACCATTGTAAAGTTATTCGAAGGAATAAAAACAAACATTGGACATTTTGGTGGAGGAAGATTTTGAAAAATATTAATAATAATTATTGACAAAGCGTTAAACTATACTATTACATATAAAAGAGTTACCTACATGATAAGTAAGTAGAAGTTAATACTACAAATGTAAATATTGGTTTAAAAAGGAATGTATTAAATATGAGAGAAATTATAAAAACACAATATACCTACAATACTACAAACACATTCGATCGAGTCTGGCACCACGGACTCCTCGCCAAGCTTCCATCTTATGGCTTGCCTTCCCAGCTATGTTCTCTGCTAGCTAGTTTCCTCTCCATGTAGTGGTCGACGGAGTTTCATCTGATTCTCTTACCATATACGATGGTGTTCCGCAAGGATCAATTCTAGCACCAACACTATTTCTACTCCATATCAACGATTTGTTGGAAGCAACTTCATGTCCAGTACACAGCTTCGCGGATGATAGTACCCTCCATACCGCCTTCTCTTCCAGGGCTCCAATACCAGCCAGGCAAATCAGAAACGAACGAGGAAGAAATGTTGACAACATAAATATGGACTTGGCAACAATTCTCGAATGGAGATCCAATAACTTGTTAGATTTCAATGCAAACAAAACACAAGTACGCCTTTTCTCTAGAAAAGCCGATCTCACTGTGCCCAACATAAGCTTGTCAGGAGTAACCATACCTTTGAAGACATCCATTTCGATGCTTGGTATTGTTACTATCAGCAATAACCTTTCTTGGGAAAATCACGTGGGATCAATTGCTAAAAGTGCATCCCAAAAACTTGGTTTTCTGTTTCGGGCCAGGGACTATTTCACTTTCAGTCAGCTGCTTATGATCTATAAGGCACAGATCCGACCTGTCCTGGAATACTGTTCCCATATTTGGAGTGCAGCACCCAAAAATACCCTGAAACTGTTGGATTCTGTTCAAAAAAGGGCAATTCGTCTCGTGGGTGATGCCTCGCTCAAAAACCTATACCTACTCACTTCTCTGGAACACCGTAGAAAAGTTGGCGACCTGGCTCTATTTTATAGATATTTTCATGGACGATGCTCTTCTGAAATGTCAACAATTGTTCCTCCCTTGGCAGTCCCCGCGAGATTAACCCGTCGAGTTGAGGCTTCGCACTCCTTCGTGGTCACTTTGGAGACCTGCAGAACATCCCTTTCCAAAGACTCGTTCATTCGACGAACAGCGTGGCTCTGCAACACATTGCCAAGGGAGGTGTTCCTTGAGGCATATAACCAAAAATTTAAGAAGAACATCAATTCCTACCTCATTTCCCTTGGTTCTCACGATGTTCTCTGAACATGAAAAAAAAACGTAATTTATGTCCACCCAGCACTCATTCAGTACCCTGAAGTTGATCTATGTATGATGTATGTGGTTCAGTTTTAGAAATATCTTGAGTGAAAGATAGATTGCTGTCTCGTAGACGTATAGTTAGTTATTACGTAACAATCAAAGTTCAATCTCGCCTATAATACGTATATGATGCGTCTATATCTAGATATACAGGCATTGTAATTTTTTTCAATTTGCATGTTTAATACTCAGTTCTGTGCCATATTTTATTACGACTCTAACTGTATTCAGAATGACAATAATATCATCGATAATTTCAGTATTTAATTAAGGTACTCCTCTATGAAATTTTGATTGCCACTGAAATTTGTATTTGTATTCCAATTTTGAACATCATTTTCTCTTCGCCAAATATGTAGAGAACGTGTTTGAATAGCTCACAAAAATAAAATTGAAAAATTTGGATTTATATGAATATTTAAATAGTCCCGGCTGTGAGACGTATGTTTAGTGTTGATAGTCCAGGGCAGAGAAGACCTATCAATAGTCCAGGAGGAAATAAATATTTTTAGATAGTCCAGTGACCGGATGCAGTGTCCAATTGACAATCGCGATTTCAGATTTCATCAGTTTCCGACCCATAGACAAGTTGCACCTTACATGGAAGTGTGTGTATTGATGCGGTACGGTACTACCACAGCCGGTGCCTGCCTCGTTGGATAGATTATGGTGGGAGGCCAGAGGCCACCGGAGGAATGTCTCGCTGCCTGCGATCGGTTACGGGTTCGTGGGTTCGTCTTTCTGTGTGTTTCTGTGTTGTTGGTTGCTTTTGCTTGTTCTTATTCACGAGTGGATTTCAGAACGGATTGGCTGGCCTCGCCGGCATATAGGTAGTCGACGACAAAGAGAAACTCGCCGCAATTTTGAAAGAGTTCGCTTTTTATTCTTTTTTTGTTTCTATATACTTTCGTGTCGCTGTGCCGTGAAACGTGTAGTGTTTTTGTTTTGGTGATTTTTTTGTATGACCAGTTGAATTACTCATTTCCTGGATTAGAGAACTTATATTCATGCAGGTTAGTCACCTTTTATATTCCTCCAAAAATTGTGAGTGGTCATTCTTCTCCATCTCCAATACCATTCATAAAGTAGCTGAATTGTACGTGCACGTCATGGGGAGATTTTGAAAAAATTATGCAGCAGTTTCATTCTTAGATATAACCTATATAAATTCACATTCATTCCGAATTTTCTAAATGTCAAACGGTTTGTACAAAGTTTTTAATGAATCATTAAAAAATATTGGAAAAAACTCGGAAAAACTTCATGATACAAATAAATATCGGGACAAAAAGGGAAACTTAGTAAAGTATCTACTTCTCTAAGTTCTCAATGAAAACACTGTATACAAGGGGGTTCAGTTTAAACGTCATTAAAATTTTTATAGGTGATGAAATATCAACAAGAAAAGTAGAGTTTCATGAGAAAACTTTGTTAAAAATTGTTTTCTAACAAAGATTCACGCTGACGACAAATAGAAACATTGCTGCAGTCGAAGCACTTTGACAGAGTCAATTTTTTATTGTTTTTTTTATACTTTCGTGCTGCTGTCTGCTGTGCCGTTGAACGTGATGTGTTTTTATTTTGGTGTTTTTCGTTCATATGACCAGTTGAATTTCTCATTTCCTGGATTATAGAACTTATTTTGACTCATGTTAGTTTCTTAGAAAAATTGTAAGGGGTCATCAGATTCGACATTCGTCCCAAATATCACTCGTATGCAGCCTCGTGTGTAGCTGAATTGTTCATTCATCTATGGTTCAAGTCATCGGTTGATTCAGAACTGATTTGGAAAATTAAGTGAATCAGTTTCATGATTAGATAAGGTCACATTAACATATAGTCGATACCTATATATCATCAGACATCAACATATTTTAAATGTCAAAATGGTTTGTACCGAGGTTTGTACTCGTGGGATTTGTAAAAAAAATTAATAATAATAATAATAATAATAATAAATCGTCTTTATTCATCATTTGCAGAAAAAATCGCACAAATAAAAATCAAAAGACAAATATAATTTTCCATACCTTATATACCTATCTGCAATGATGAATAGGCGGAGTATCAGCAGAAAGCTGTTTTTCAACTCAACCCCAATTGACGACTGTGTTATTAAAATATATAGAAAAAAACATTCATGAAACAAATTGATATCGGGACAAATAGGGAAACTCGGTAAAGTACTAGGTAAAAGTACTAACTTCTCCTTCAATTATCACACACATCTGTAGGTATATAGCGGTATATAGGGTGATCCATGTTGAACGTCGATCATTAATATTGAAACGTGTATTGATTTTGTATTTGTGTTTTTTTTGTATGACCATTTGCATTTCTCATTTCCTGGATTATAGAATTTATTTTCACGCAGGCAGGTCGTTAGTGAAGCAGTTTCATGCTTAGGTATCAGTGCTTATAGGTATAACCCAGCCAACACATCTGTGACTTGACATCTCTGAGATGTCGCGTTTAGGTAACAGAGCGATATCACAAACGTTCTATCGCTGCGATGACATCTCTGAGATGTCGCGATGAGGCAACACTGCGATATTACGAATGTTCCATCGCTACGATGTACAGAAGCAAGCACATCTGCGACATGACATCTCTTAGAGGTCGCAATTATTCAACACTGCGATATTACGAATATTCCATCGCAGCGATGTATTCATTGAAGCAAACACATCTGCAACATTAATTCTCTGAGATGTCGAGATGAGGTAACACTGCGATATCACGAATGATACTTCGCTGCGATGTACAGAAGCAAAAAACTCATATGCTTGAAGTTTTCAAAAATTTTTTATTTAGATTTGTGTTCGGTGAAAAAAAAATCATACATGAATATATATGTTACTCAACAAAGTGAACAGATCTCATTCTGATAGAGATTCGTAGGTACACTGGTCTTCAGTGAACATTGGACGGTATGAGCGCTCTTATTGCAGTGGTAATTAACAGAGCTAACACCGGCCATGTGCGACATGTTCTCTGAAGACGACTGTACCAAGGTTAGTGCCGCTGAAAAAACGATTGTATGGACAGGACACCCGAGGGACCAACCAGTCACAACAACACATTATCAATATTCAGAAGTTAGTGGTGTACCAATTATCACACCATGTTTGGGGAATCATTTTTTTTTTTCGTTTCAAAACATCGATTTTGCATCACAAAAAACATAGCATAAAATATATCGCTGTTATGTCACAGAGAACTTATCACAACGACGTTGCGTGGATGGTACTTGAGTGGGACAAAATAGCATCCCTCTGACATCGCAGCGACGTCTATGCGACATAGAATGCGATATCATAGGTCACAATTGTTACATCGTTGCTATGCCTCTGTGATATAACTGTGTTGCTGGGAAGTTCACATTAACATAGCACCAGACGATTATTCAAAATTTTTGGAATGTCAAACGTTTTGCAATGCAAAGTTTTGATTGTATCATTAAAACATATTGAAAAATCTTCATGAAAAAAACAAATATCAGGACAAAAAGAAAAACACAAGGCAAGGCCTTCTTAAACAATACTGGGGGCCCTATTTTAGGGCCATTTGGGAAAGTCAAGATTTATTATGGGTATTAATCAAATAAATAATAAGAATATAATCAAAAATTTTGACTGGTGTACAAACAACTGGAATTCCTTGGAATTCCCTGGATTTTCTTGGAATTCCTTGGATTTCCCTGGAATTCCCTAGAATTCCTTGGATGAAGAGCGGTATATTGCTGTTCTACAAACAACTGGAATGCCTTGGAATTCTTTGGATTTCCTTAGAATTCCTTGGAAGATCTTGGATTTCCGTTGCTTTCCTTGGAAGTTTTTAGATTTCCTTGGAATTCCTTGGATTTCCTTGGAATTTCTTGGATTTCCTTGAAATTCCTTGGATTTCCTTGGCGTTTCTTGGAATTCCTTGAACTTTCAACTATCTAAAATTATATGATGAGATATGATGGCTTACCTAGGCAATAGGAATTACCAGAAGAAAACCTCAGATATATAGTGTGTGCCACATCCTCTTAATTTGAATGCCGATTGCCGATAAAAAAATACAGATTTCTTTAGGTGTGACTTGTATACGTATACGCCGTGTTAACGATTTTCATAATTAAATGAAATGTGTTTTCCCGTTTTTATGACTAGTTTCTAATGGTATATATAATAACGAATGAATTTGTAGTAAACACAGTCATGAAAAATAACCTTGCTTTTCGCATAATTTTTTCGTGTTCGCACTATGTCATTCCCTAGAATGTTGTTATTTTTTAGTTATCGTATTTCGCAGTAAGCCGGTCTACAGAGCGGTCTACCCACCAGCACAATGGATTTGCATTTTCGAATACTTATATAGGGTGACCCGAAATTACATCGGAGGATTTCAACCACAGATTCTAGGAACATAATAAATAATATAAAAAGTTAATATACAGTGTGTCCACCTTAAGGACTTACCACCCCTGTGAAATTGTTATTATCTGACCGATTTCAAAAAACTTTTTTTTGTTGTATAGGTATTTGAAATGTTCATCCAACAAGAGAGTGATTTTACTCATGAACTGTAATCGTGGCCAACTGCTACCAACTTTATTGACCCATATTTGAGAAAGTACTATTAGGGATTTTTTTTCACAAAAAACAATGATGGATTCTGAATCACGATCACTTGAAAAACACCTTTATTGATTTTTATCATCATAAAACACAGGGTGTCCAAAAAAACGAATTATGTTTTTTTTTTAATAGGTGATCAGAAAATGTAGTATTAATTGTGGTATTTTTGACAAGAATTGATGACACATTATTATTGAGGATCACTTTGAACATATCTGTACCGATTTTCATCATTCGAAAATACGATGTGTATGAGAAAACAATTAAAAAGAAAAAGTAGGCAATATTTTTTCATCAACTCAAAAAAAACATTAATTTGATTTTTCGAACACCCTTTGATTAATGATGATGAAAATCGCTACAGGTATGTTCCAAGTGATCCTGATTCATGTTTTTATTTTGAGTGAAGAATTATCAGGATGAAAAATATTGCTTACCTATCCATTTTAACTTTTTTCTCAGGCACATTGTATATTCAAATGACGAAAATTGGTACAGGTATATTTGAAATACTCCTCAATGATAATTTGTGATTATTTCTTTCTAGAAAAACCACAGAACTGCATTTGCTGATCACTCGGCTGATCACCTATTTGAAGAAGAAATTGACAACCTGCGGACATTGATCAGAATATCAAAACATTTTGAATAATATCGGTTTACTAATGATCTTTAAATTTCAAAGCCTACCAAGTGTCGATATATCATCGAATTCATGTCACAGCCAACTTATTCTTTTTGAATAAAAAGCAATTCAACAGCGAATTAAGAAATAAATGCCACTTTGTGATACATGATTGGATAGAGAATTTGAAGGTGAAAAAGATAGACTTAAGAAATGTACAGGGTGACATTTGAAAAAAAAAAGTTGGGGTCGCTTCCGGTCAAACAGGTGGTTGAAAAAAATTGTCGTCAAGTTCGTAGAGTGCGCTACCATTTATTATATAACCCCTGTGAATTTCGAAATTTTATCTCTTCAAATAAAAAAACTACAGGCTGCTACATGTCTCCTGTGTCACCCGGTATAATATGTGATATACAGTGTCATTCATAAAGTCGGCATCATATGGGAAAAAACTTTTATTAATGACTTATTTTGAAATTCGAGTTGGCCGTTAAGTTTTGCTTCAAAAAAGATGAAAAATGGCCTACTCAATCGGGGTCACGTGACTTTCCCTACATGTCAAAAGTGACATTTTTTCAAAATAATCGCTGAAAGTATGCTTATTTGTTCGAATATCGAAAAAGTTCACTTGAAAAAGTTGTTTCTATTTACATTTTACATATGTGACTCGGATTTTATCTTTCTATTACATTTTTTAGATTTCGATATTTTTTTAAAATTTTCGAAATTTCTGTAATATTAAAAAAATTGTAAATTCGATAAAACTACTTCATACCAGTAGTTTCAGCATGCTACTAACTTTCAATTACTAATTATCACTAATTATCGACAAAAATATGATTTTCTTCAGAAAATGATAATCTCCGCTTCAAAATTCTGTTATGTTTGATGCAAACATAACATCAAAATTCTGTTATGTTTGAGTCAAGCATTTAGAAACGAAATTCATTGAAAAAAATTTTTCAGTACTGAAAAGATCAGTTTAAATGAATTTCGTTTCTGAATGCTTGACGATATATCAACTTTGCATCAAACATAACAGAATTTGTAAGCGGGTATTATCATTTTCCGAGTCATTTTCTGAAGAAAATCATATTTCTGTCCATAATCAGTGATGATAAGTAATTGAAAGTAAGTAGCATGAAAAAGCTACTGGTATGAAGTAGTTTCGTGGAATTAACAATTCTTCAAATATTACAGAAATTTCTAAAAATTAAAAAAAAAATCAAAATCTAAAAGTTGCAATAGAAAGATCAAATTTGAGGAGAATGTGTAAAATTGGAATAGAAACAACTTTTCCAAGTGAACTTTTTCGATATTCGAACAAATAAGCCTACTTTCAGCGATTAATTTGAAAAAATTTCACTTTTGACATGTAGCGAAAGTCACGTGACCGCGATTGAGTAGGCAATTTTTCATCTTTTTTGAAGCAAAACTTAACGTCCACTTCGATTTCCAAAATAAGTCATTGATGAAAGTTTTTCCCATAATATGATGCCGACTTTATGAATGACACTGTATATCCGGGAAAAAGAACTCACTTTTTCCCGTGGGAAAAAAGTAATTTATGAAAAGTGACATTTTAAAACAGAGATGAAATGCCATATCTGTATAGCTGCGTGGATAGGGTAAGTGGTTAGGTCGAGGGTTTGGTCACTTATCTTCTGTAGTCTATGGTTTGGTATTTCCGGGTATTTCCTTCATTGAAATAGAAATAATTCATGTGAAAAACTAACACCATCAATAATTTCAAGTTTAGGATACATTTTAAGTGGAGCATAAAAAGTGGATAATTCGCAATATGGAAAACAGGTTTCTCATGAATTTCAAATTACCCATGCCTATAGTCATTATCTAACTCGTGATCTAGCTCATGAATCTCGTCATGAATCATCATTGAAGACTGCATTATATGATAGAATACCTGTGAATACTGAATACAGTCACGAACTGATGATGACAATGTGCAATGAGGACGAATGCTTATTTGAGACAATTTCCTCAATTCCATAATTTCTATTTGTCTAGCCTTCAAATTTCAATCAACATATTTTTCGCCCGATTCGATAGAAATTTGATGTGTGGGACTTTTCGAGGTCAAGTTCACAAATCTTGTCGAAAATTGCAAATTCAATATGGTGTCTCCAATATGGCAGATGATTCTGTCATTACTCGCCTAATTAGCCTGAAAATTACACAACAGAGGACTTCGACTCGGAATAATTATCAAAATATCCATGTGCTCGAAAAACTTTCCGGAAATAATTTTACCTCTAGTGGTATTACAAGTGGTAATTACACCCCAGTGATTTTTTATACAGTTAAATTGGGTTTTTTGATAAATTACCATAGCAACGTATGTATTTTATTAAAAATTTTTTTCTCGTGGGTACCCAGCACTAGAGTTCCTAAATGTACTTGACACTGCTGTTTTGACGTTTTTTGTATGTTAGAGTACGGACACTAGACAAACAGTGACAATCAAACATAACCACAAACGATTTTGAAGAAAATCATATGTTTTGCCAGATAAGGACAAGAATAATATGTTTTTCGCTGAGATAAAGGATCCTCGCAACTTCCTTCCTCCACAAGTCCTGGGAAGAGTACATCCATATATCTTTCTCTGTCTCTGATTTTTGTATGAGAGTGCATAGCGTCTCCTCAAGTGGGTAAAAGGGTACGATAAATTGATTAGAAAATTATTTCTTCTCGAAATATTGAATGATAAAAGGCTGAAGGACCTCAATGGAGGTCGATATCAAGTTAGTAGGTATATAATATACAGTATGATGCAAATGTATGGAATAAATTCATTATTTCAGAAATGGGCGACATTTGAAAAAATTCCAAAAACAAGTGAGGTTTCATTTTTGAAGCCTCATCTCATGATATCCATATGAGAGATGTTACGTCACCGGTGTTGGAGTAATGACGTAATGAACGATTTTTTCAAATGAAAACAGGGGTCATGTGACACCTCGTTTGAAAGGTCTACTGATCGTCTATTCAACAGTCAAAATTTTGCATAAGAAAATTGAAATTGAAATGGATTATCATTTGATTAACTGAATCTTGCAGAGGTCTACTACTGAGAATTGAACAACGAAGGGTCGTCTATTCAAAAAAATAAATCAATTAATAAAGTTATGAAGTATAGTCGTCTTGTTTTGAAATGAATTTATTCCATACATTTGCATCATACTGTATATCAACGAAATACATACAGTATTCCTATGAAATTGGTCTCTTATATATGTAGGTATATATATTCGTTCAGTTGAATATTTGTTTATCAGGAAAGTTCAGAATGGGGTAAAAACTGATACATTTCAAGAAACATACTTTTATTCAGTGTGGAACAATAATTTCACTTGTACAAGAGTACTAAGTAATTATCGAGGCAATTATGGCAACAATAACAGCTGATTTCAGTTAGGATAAATAATATAGGTTCTCCAAGACATACGGAACTAGGTATAAATGGACTTCAGCGCTCGACTCCACTATTATATAGATCGCCGTTCACATTGCTAAAGGGGATTGTTGGTTGAACCCGGCCATCGGAAGATCATTTTCAATACCTAACATAAATGGTGCACTTGTTGAGCGTTCTTGTTCTGTGCTCTGATAATATCTTGCTCGTATCTTGGTACCCAAGAAGTGGTTCAAAATCCACTAGGAGCTATGTAGTCGTCTAAGCACTTCTCAACTACGCATGAACATGCACATTCAGATTTGGGATTTCAACTTTGAAGAAGTGATGCACGAACCTCGGCACGAACAATATATTCAACTCTTTGATATAGGTGAGACACGCTGTATATTATATAGGACTCGATATAGGACTATAACCTATACAGGGTGAAACTTAAAAACTGGTCAATGACGTTCGGACAAATAAAATATGATTTTTGAATAATGATTCTATAATTCGGATATGATGGAAAAAACTATGTCCAAGGCACGAGCCACCAATAAAAAAAAGGTTGATGAAATTCTTCAAAGCCATGAAAAAAGGCACAATTAGGTATCTGATGTGCTCCCAATTTTTTTATTAGTGTAGGGGAAAAGACCCGTCAATTTTTCGTCTGAAAAAACCTATTCTTTTTAAAAAAGTAAAGCTTGTTTACCTCGTTGTTCACAGTTACTCATCTATGTTTTCGATTGATCATATGGTTTTCCAGGTGAATAAGAATAAATCTGGCGACTCGGGTATAGTAATGTCAACATAACTGAAACCTATATAGATACAGAAATAGCGTCTGCAGTATGCAGACGAATGAATTGCTTGCTTGTCTCGAATTTTACACAGGAATTAGTACATTGAACTATGCTCGTGAATCTAATTCTGATAATATTCATTTCACTAGGACGTGTTCAGAGGCCGTTTCATGATACAAAAAATATGCTTTGATTTTTCCTTGTTCAAGATTTGGGTAGGTAGACACTTTAATTTATTCTTCTTCCTAGAGCGAGTTTTGGGACACGAGAAGTATATTTGAACTCCATTTTTGAAAATAATATCAAAAAATTCTCATCAACCACTAACAAAGGGGTTTTCATTCTGGAAGAAAAAACAACTAAGATTTTTCGGTCACGGAAAATTTAGTAAATTTTTATAATTCTCACATTGATAATGAGTATCTATAGTTTCAAGTTGACACCGCGTTTCCATTCTAGTCATTTCAAAGTTAAAGTTGCTCAGAGGGTATAGTTTCTCCCCCATTTGACACCCTTAGACGGCTCCGAAGGATTTTTGCTTCTAGTATGTCATGGAACTAATTATTCCTGATTTTTTGAGACCAATTTCAAGTTGACACCCCGTTTCCTTCCTAGTCATTTCAAAGTTTATGTTGCTCAGAGGGTAGTTGTTCCCCCATTTGACACCTTGCTTAGACGGCTCCGAAGGATTTCAGCTCCTGGTATGTCGTGGACTGAATTATTCATGCCTCATGGGAGATCATTTTTAAGTTGACATCTCGTTTCCTCTAAAGTCATTTTAGAGTTGAAATAGTTTACGGTGTAGATTTTCCCCGATTTGTCACCCTCAGACGGCCCGAAGTGATTCTGCCCTTAGTATGTTATGGATTAAATTATTCCTGATATTTTTCGACCAATTATAAGTTGAAATATTATCATGTCCTTCAAAGTCATCTGAGAATTGAAGTATTTCAGAGAGTAGATTTTTCTTGATTTTGACACCCTTAGAAAAGATTCTGCTTGTAGTATATACCTATACTCAGCGAACACAAAAACATCTCAGAGATGTTAAAAGTAAGAGATTTCGAGACATTGAACCTCCACTGCGATGTTCTGTTCACACATGAATAGAACTATTATAGAAGCCAATGTCCGCCGCAGACGGCAATTATCGAGATGTTCTTGATATGTCACAAAACTACCTTCTCCCTAGTTCTTTTTAAAGCCTTTTCATGGACACAACAAAACATTTTCAACGCATCTTGCGCACATTAAATCGCTGTAAAAAAACCATTTTCGAGGTACTTTTCTGAAGCCTTTGGTCAAAATGAACTTTTACATTAGGATTCCATTTCCCTTGAATGAAAAAATGCATTAAAAATAGATTGAACATAAAAATATTTTCTTGATATGAATTACCTTCTTAATCGGTTTCTGAGTAGTGCTTACTACACACAGACATATAATTGGAAATAGGTTTCCCAATTTTTTAAATGTTCTCCACAATGCATAATTTTGCAACTGCGGAGAAGCTGTGTATTGATGAATTCGTACTTTTATATATTGATTACACTGAGGCACCGAACAACTCATCTTGCATCTGATGGTCATTATTACAAAACTAAATAAGTCTTCTAACACAATAAACTTCACCAAATTCCTTTCTGTTCGTTAGCAGCGTGATGTAAGCGTGACACGCTGCAAACGCGAATGCCAATTGCGAACAAGAAGAACAAAATCGAAAACAAATCAGAATTCATCGTATTGTGACGTAAGCATGAGACGTTGTGGTGGGGCAAACAAAGAAAGGGCACAAAAGAACAAAAACAATACTTTCAATATCCTTCTAAGACCTCTTTGGGTAGTGCATATTACGCCTCAAAAAAACATCCTCATGCCTACATTTCTAAAACTTCCCAAAACATCCCAGGGATACCTCTCAGTAGGCAAACAAAGAAATGCCACAGAAGAACAAAAACAATACTCCAATATCCTTCAAAGACCTCTTTGGTCAGTGCATATTACGTCTCAAAATAACATCTTCATGCCAACATTTTCAAAACATCCCAAAACATCCAAGGGATGTTTGTGCTCGCTGGGTGTGATGTCGTGAAATGCAATAGTTGATATTTCATTCCAGTTTTTTTTTACATTCGGGTGTCCTTCAGTTTTGGTGCTAACTTCACACAAATTGTTCTCATTTAACGTACTCCCATGGTCAATCGGGTATTTTCCTGATTTTGACCGCTGAGTTTCGGGTTCTATCTTTACACCGGTTTGAAAATAGTGCTTTCATTGTGTCAATAGGTCCATATTTCGCTAGTTGTGAAAAAAATGTAATATAAACCTAGCCCACTAAGCAAAGTTGAAAGATATGTTGATGCAATGTTGAAGCAAATACTAAAACGGACGTTCAGCAATATTGCAAAGGTGAAGTTGGATAATGTAGCGTTGCAGCAATATAACATGATACTGTGACATTGCTGGAACGTTACATTCACAAATTTAGGGTCGATATACATTACTTTCGCTCACATTCTGCAAGAACGATTTCGTAAATTCTGTAGGAACATCATTTCCAGAATATAATGAAACAACCCACAAAAAAAGTATTGGAACGATATTATAATAATTATGCTTTCATGGAGGTCTGAGTAATAAAAACTAGATTTATACTAAAATCATGAATGCTGACGCTCGAGATGATTAGATACAGACTAATATTTATTCCGGAAAATCTATATGGGAGCCTATAAGAGATATAACCTCAGCGTATGTATGTTTTGTGCCTTTATTTTTAGAAATACACATATTATTATTATGTATCTGGCATGCCTGAGATTATTCTATTGATTTTTCCCATTCTTGAGTGCAGTCTGGTTGAATGAACGTAGTTAAAGATAGCTCGAGACGACTTTACGAGTTGTTCAGAATTCAGAGCAGCCCGAGGAGCAGCCTATTATTATAGGCTAGTTAAAAAAGGCATTGTATCGAGAATTACACTCATAACCATCACACGATAATTTTCGCTCGATTACAGCGAAAATTGCACAGTTTGCATAGAAAATTGCATTGTTGATGCAGAATAGTACAAATTGGTGTAGTAGTGGTATAAAGATTCCTAATATCGAGATAGAGATATCGGCTTTTTTCAATCTAGCGAAATAATTCACACATTCACAGCATCCATATCTACTCGTTCAAGAATAATTTTAAAATTATATTTTTCAAATTTTCAGCACTGTTATGATATTTTTTGTCGAGTTTCTTGAGAGCAAATGCAGTCAAATTATTTCGTTATGTGTTTCATTGATACCTATACAGGGTATGTCACAAAACAAGCTTACACCTTACACTATCTTTATATCGAGAATCAGTCGGAAGAAATCCATGAACATGTGCATGCTTATATCTCAGAATACGCTCTCTTCATTTAAAATATTTTCCACAATGCAGTGTTGCCGCGTCTACTAGAAAATAGTAGCAACATTGATATTTCAAAATGGACACCTTGTATTTTATCGCATTTTTAGATTCTCCCTGAAGAGGTGATTTCATCGATACAATATCCTTGGGGTCTATCGGAAATGATTGCAGAGATATAGGGTGTTCTAAAACGAGATTTTTCAACTTTAGGATTTGTTTGTGTAGAACAGATACAGTGTGATCAGAATTATCAGTCTTGAACCCTGTGAATAATGATTATTCACCGCTATTATTCACTGGTGTGAAATCTTGCTATCGTTTTGCTTGAGGAAGTACAACAGCCGTGGACAAATAATTATTACACAGGTATCTTCAATTTTTTGTTTTCTCAATGTCAAAACATTAGTTACCTACCTATATGAAACATGCAGTTGTTAAAATTAATTTATATATCGAAAACAATAGTAGTCGTGGACAAAGTATAGTATTCTACTCGCATATAATGAGCTATTATTCACCTAGGTCAATTACTTAACCTACGTGCATAATAATCCCTCATTATATGGTTGTTGAATGATATACTATATAATATTCAATAACATCATGGTGGTTGCAGTCATTGTCATAAGTGACATCAAATTATTTTGACAGTATTTAATACTTTGGTAACACCATGGATGAGTTTAGTAATGAAAAGTATGCATATGTATGGAGTTGCAGAAACTTTCAAGGTCTATATAACTCCGTAACGAAGTCCGATAGACATTTTTTATATGAAGTACTAACATTATTTCGGCTCATTTCATCAGCCCTATAAATTACGAGATGACTTTTCTGGACACTCTGTATATCTACACATTGGATGTTCGTGGATGCATCATGCATCATCATATTTTTTTCTTAACTAAAACATCTCAGTTTTTCTTCTGTAGTAGTTCATACTCGAAGTGGAGTGGAATGATCAAGAGAGAAAAACTCAAAGTCGTCTCCACAATTTTTAATGTATAACAAGGCAGTCGATCCTGCTTCAATAAGGCAGAAAGTTGATACATGTTTCGGCCATTCAAATGGCCATCTTCAGTCAAAATAGCAAAGTGTATCTACAATAGAAACCAAACATGTTTTTATATATAAGAAGAAATTGAAATGGAAAAGACAATAGTTGATTATACAATAGTGATTTTTATAAGTAAAACAATGATGATTGATCAGTAATTGATGGTAAAAAGTGAAAAAACAAAATTTTATCGAATCAAAAATTCTGAAAACAAAATGGAGAGCCATAGATAAGAAGGTTGTACTCTCGTGGAAATTACTTCAAAACATCGTGAAGGGGAAAAATTATTATTAGAACATCATTTATTATTTGTATTATTTTTTGGAAATAAGGTGAAGTCGGAGGAATTGGGAGGAAGGCAAAAAGCCCAATCCTCCAAGAGAAAAGTTAAATTCTTCATGGGAAATCACTGTTGCTCTTTTATCTTACTGAAATTTGTTAATCAATTCAATTTTGAATTTACAACTGTTGTCTTTTCCATTTCAATTTCTTCTTATATATAAAATCATGTTTGGTAGATACACTTTGCTATTTTGACTGAAGATGGCCATTTGAATGGCCGAAACATGTATCAACTTTCAACCTTATTGAAGCAGGATTGACTGCCTTCTTATACATTAAAAATTGTGGAGACGACTTTGAGTTTCTCTCATCTTGATCTCAGTTTTTACTGGACTATTATTATGGAGCGTATGTATATAGGTAGAGGGAAATCCACTGCTCTATTTTTGTATTCAAGTTTCCCATACCAAATTACTCACTGACTCGACTCCTGTCGGAGTTGATAGACCCTCAAAATTATTCTAGAGTGTGAACTATTTTGGTTTTGTCGGTTTTGCTATACATATACAGTGTGGTCATTTAAGTGTGCATCATATGGAAATCTTTTTAATGAATTGCACAACCAAAATACAGGCAATGCCAAAAGCTTGTGCATGTTCGGTAATCATTTTAGGTGCACTCAGAATGGTTGCATGTCAAACAGCATACAGGATAGGTCAAAAATATAAAAATTGCTCAAGAGTAAAGTACCCTTATTTCAGAAAATTCAGCAAAATGTCATTTAAAAAAGTTGTTTACAATTAGAAGTTATGCCTAAATACCAAAATATGGCCTCCTAAGACATTTTTTAGTTTCTCAATTTTGTTCGTTAATAAATTCTCGATTTGTTATATTTCAAATACAAAATGTGCACATTGAATGAAAGTTTTTGAATATGCATATTATCATTACTGATGGTTTACTTTGTTAAAAATATGGTTTGCGAAATTTTAAAGTTGAGCTGAATATCGTTGCAACAAACATAAAGTTTGTGATTCTCTAAAAAAATTAAAATCTAAGTTAATTGCACAAATATGCTTGAATTTGAACGTATGCTCAACTGATTTTGTTATGATTAACTTATGAAAGTATTCAGGGTGACTATAAAAAAATTACAGATTGGGAAATTATTCCGGAACAAAATTGAAAAACTAAAAAATGTCTTAGAAGGCATAATTATTCATTACCGTATTACCTATCATGTCCTTTGTGGACCGTATATTTTTTCCCGACAGGTGGAATGCTAAATTATTTTTCAGTTTCCGAATGGTATTGAAAAAAGATACAACTCGATGAAGCGTAAAACACGAATTTTCTCCTTCGTTGTATTGGTCGGTTAAAAGCAACCTGACCTTCTACCTTCTCTGTTTCCCCGCTACTGATCCAGATTGGACACATGCTCAAAACCATTGCAATTTCAGTCTCATTGCTTTCTTAACGAAGTTTGTCCAAAAATAAAATTCCTGCGAATCATAGACAGACAGAGAAAAAGAAAAAGCCTTTGAATTAAACGATCCACCCTATTTGGTAACTGAAAGATGTCAAAGGCGATGATGATGATCTTCTAAAAAGTATTAACCACATTCAATTTCAAATTGATATCTCTAGAAGTGAGCGAGATATTTCAATTGATAAGAAATAACAATAAAACTTTGACCCCTTGTTTCTCCGCTACTGATCGAGATAGGACCCATGTTTACATAAACTTTTTTGATTAAAATTATGAGATCTATCACCCATTTCAGTTTGTACCTTGAAACCTGAATCACCCCGTATATTTTGTTATATTTCATGCCTACCCTGACAAGTCACCACTGTACTAACTTGTGTATATTTTGGTGCATTAGCTATGGCTCCGGTCACGACTTAGATCAGGTGGCTGCAATAATTTATAGAGAAACACCGCAGGTTCGGTTCTCTTGCTTCACACGGTATTTTTTCACTGTATCTACCGCTCTGTGGTATTTGTCTGTAGAACTTGTAGAATGTTGAAAGAGAACGTATTGTAGGTGTGGCCTTTTAATAGTTATTATTAAAAAAAAAACGGTATGAGAATTAGTTTATTGATACTTTGAGTATCTGTTACTCCATAACCTCAACATTAAAATAATCAGGTTGAAAAATATTATGCAGTAATCACGAAAGCTCCAATTGCTGAATATACAATCTGAATACAAAGAGAAGCTCTAATTGCTGAAATTACAAATCCCTTTCAAGACATCGTTAATTTTACTTATGAATAAGAGAAAAAATGAAAATCTACCAGATGAAAAGTCCGGGTGACGGCCAACCTTGAAATGTGCGTAAATAATTAGTATAGTACTAGTCCGGGTATGGTAGCACACAACATTCAAAATAAGAAATAGGTAACTTTGCTTTAGACCACCTTTAAAGTTTTTCTAATTTTGACAATCGATTTGACACTTATTTTCAACACTGACGGAAGTTTTAAAACGTCTTACTTCACGGAACCGGCTGCGTAAAGTAAAATTTTACATAACTGGTGATGAAATGTTCAATTCAACACATAATAAAAATAAAGATGGACGAAGAAATAGTACATTTTGTGCTGCTTCCACGATATCACTTGGAAAATCTGAACTTGAGTCCCTTTCGTGAATTTTGTCGCTGATTTGTGACCATATTGCACCCTTGCGACAAAAGTGTCACAGGTCAAAATTGTTAGTTTTTCTGGATACACGAAAAACCTTCATTGTCTAAACCGAATCAATTTCAAAGAAATTTTTTCGATAGGTAAATTATAATATGCTTCAAGGAGGGGTAGTTGTACGAAGGCCTGGAAGGGACACATAAAATAAAAAACAAATAAAATCTCTTCAAAATTCTATGATTCCTGATGTTCGATCTCGTAAAATGTTGAGCTTTTGTCTCACGGTCGTCTTAGCGGTCTAAATAGTAGCCCATACAACACATGGACATCCGATGGATGTCCATAGGATATCCATTCAGGATATTTTGGATATCCAATGGACATCCAAATAACGTCCAATGGATATCCCATGGACGTCCAATGGATGTCCTGAGGCCACCAACTTGTACGTCCATAGGATATCCTTCACGGACGTCCATAAAATATCCTTCAATGACGTCCATGGAACATCGTTCAAGAACTTTTGGGTAATCTCAAACAACGACAAAAATAATCAAATCAAGATATCATTGATATCAACATTCAGATAAAATATGAAAACAGTCTGATGCGTAATGCGTGCTGATGCTCTGATGCTGTTGACCTTTATTGTCACAGTCTCAGGACTCTCAGGTCACAGTCACAACTGTCACAAGTCACATTGGATAGAAAATGACAGTGGCACAGAAGTCAGAACTTATTTGAGTTCTGTAGTCTGCGTTCGCGTCATGGACCCACCATATATCTAATAACATCTATATGGGTGACAAGATCTCTGAATTGAAGCCAAAAAATTGATAACAAAAGACAGTCTACGGGCAAATTGATACTAAGGCGCATGAGCCGAACACAATAAACGACATCAGTTCTACTCTGTTCTATGCGCATCTGTTAGCTGGCGAGTGAACGTATGATTATTCATTGTCTCGCAGACTGTCATTTGTTTCTCAAAACTGGCTTCAATTTTGAACAAGGAAAGGATAGGACGTTACCCATATAGTTGTTATTAAATATATGGGACCCACATGGACATCCAAAATATGTTTGGTGAGTCCGACACTGCCGACTTTGTCGACATCTCTATGTTATTCTGGGCGTTATTGTTCAACGACGTGGTTCAATGCTCCAATACAGGATATCCCATGGATATCCATTGGATATCCAAGAAGACGTTGAAAAATTCCATATTCGATATATTATATATTTCCTAGTAATATAACTATGTACACACATAGATTTGAATTTTCATCAATTTAATTCATATTCACAATTTATTACATTGATTATATCCGCGCGGGTGAATTTTGGATATCCTATGGATATCCAAAAAGGTCCAAGGATATCCCGACATGAATTGGACATGATTTGGACGTCCATAGGATATCCCGTGTTGTATGGGAGGTTATGTCGTTGATACCATCAGACAACTCATCAAATGAGTGCACACCTGATGGGCTGGACATTCACTTCAATCTTTCTTCTTATATACCAACTTGCCGCCGAATTTCATCTTCCGACAAGTGTGTCGATGTTTAAGTTCAAGGACATCGAGGTAATGTTATGCGATACCTACAATGAAACCTGAAAACTCCCTAGGGCTATGCATGGGAAAGTTTATTGATTGAATATTTTCCGATCGCGGCTGCTGGCTTGAATGAAAGTTGATGTCCGATGACTCTGATGCCTACAGGATTGCTTGTGCCCAATATCAAATCGATGGCCCACAAACGACAGGTATAATATAACTGGGCTTATCATATGATTTTTTTTTAACATTTTCGTAAAAGATATTTAGTAGGAATCTTTATCTTATAATCGTGTACAGGGTATCTCTGAAAGGTTTGTACAAAACGCTAACACAGAATTCTCAGGCTACAATTTTTTTATGTTCTGGTTCCCACGAGAAGGAATATCCTGTAATGTTCAGAGAACATCGTGAGAACCAAGGTAAATAAGGTAGGAATTGGTGTTCTTCTTAAATTTTTGGAGGTTATATGTCTCGGGGAACACACCTCCCTTGGCAATGTGTTCCAGAGTCTCGCTGTTCGTTGGATGAACGAGTCTTTGGAAAGAGATGTTCTGCAAGTCTCCAAAGTGACCACGAAGGGGTGCGAGGCCTCAACTCGACGGGTTAATCTCGCGGGGACTGTCAAGGGAGGAACAGATGTTAATATTTGAGAAGAGCATCGTCCATGAAAATATCTATAAAATAGAGCCAGATCGCCTACTTTTCTACGGTGTTCCAGAGAAGTGAGTGAGTTTATGAGCGAGGCATCACCTACTAGACGAATTGCCCTTTTTTAGACCAAATCCAACAGTTTTAGGGTATGTTTGGATGCTGCACTCCAAATATGAGAACAGTATTCCAGGACAGGTCGGATATGTGCCTTATAGACCATAAGCAGCTGACTGGAAGTGAAATTGCTCCTGGCCCGAAACAGGAAACCAAGTTTTTGGGATGCACTTCCAGCAATTGATCTCACATGATTTTCCCAAGAAAGGTTATTGCTGATAGTAATACCAAGCATCGAAATGGATGTCTTCAAAGGTATGGTTACTCCTGACAAGCTTATGTTTGGCACAGTGAGATCGGCTTTTCAAACGTCATAAATTGTCTCCATACATAAGATTTTGATTTTTTGGTATTCGAAGGTACATTTTCATCAATATTTCGGATGATAACTTCATCTGAAATTGCACCGAAGCGACTCATTCTGACGTCTGCAATTTATTTTTTGTCAAACTGCCAAACTTTGATTTGCTATCCATGGTTACATCGTTGAAAACACGAACGCTGTCAGACCAATCAGAATTGAAAGACATCTAGGTGTTTCGCGGTAAGTCGACGTAGTCTCTGGCTTGTGATTGGTCAGATTATGTGATGAGTGAAATAGTCTTGAATATTCAGAACATCGTGATATTACTTATGATAACAACAAAAATCCTAGGCGAATTCTCCATACAGTTCTTTTATAATTATACGTCTTCTAGACGATAGAAGAGTAGAAAGTTCATCATTAAGATCGTTTGAATTATAGTATTCAGAATTATCAGAATGATGAGAGGATTTGAAATTATGTGTGAAAGACTTCATTCACGCGATGTGTGACTATAAAAAATTAGAAATTTCAGAGAAACTTCGATATAGAAGCATTAATTATGTGGGCAACGATTTTCTTATTCAATTATGAAACAAGTAGAGACTTTGCACCCCTGTAAAATGATGTGAGTACTTAAGGTTGACACACTGTCCTTCCACAGAAATTGCTTTGATCTACAGGATGTTTCATAACTGAATGTCACTATTAAAGAGGGTTATGGTTTGTACATTTTACTCCTATATGTACACCCACTTAATTTAATCAAAATATCTAATGTTCATTTCACTGTTCGAAACCTAAGAAGGAAATTCAGTCGATAGTCGCAGTAACACTTTGTTTTGGAAATGTTTGAAGAAAAATAAACTAGGTATATTGAAAAATATAAAAATTTCACTCATCTCTGGGCGTTTCGGGAACGAATCTGCTCCCGATTTCAACATAAAAATTGAAAAATCATTCTTCAAATATTGACTTTGATTTTCTGTATTGATACCTCTCAGTGAGTTACAGCTGTAATGTCATCATCCATTAACGATTCCACTAATAAGTTAAAACTTATATTCCCGTTAATTCATTTATGCACTTGAATTGAATTTTATCTTCAATTAAGTATTCGCTAAAAGATGACCAACTTTTATCTCTTAACGACAAATACAAATCAAACTGTGACTTGCGCAGGCGCGATTCTGTCAAAAGTCAGACAAAGAATTTCTTCCTCTTCTTTTTCCATAATGTTCAAATTAGACTCTGAAAACAATGTTTTTTTTTCGAGTTGTTAATCGATTAAAAAATTCATACTTTCTTAAAAAACTTGTATCTTCTCTTAAAAATAAGATATCGAGGTGAATAAAAAACTATTCTGTTAAGGGATCACACTTCAATCCAAAACATGATGAAGCTAGGTTTAATCACTCTTTTCGCACAGGGCGTTCTGAAGTTAAGCCTGCAATAGTAATTTTGTTTTTTCCTGTATAATGATCAAACCACCAGCTTTATTTGAGAACTAAAATTCAGGTCAAGATTTCGAAACATAAATCTACGATTTGGTGGGTATTTCACCAAAATCGGGCAAAAATCAAAAAAGTTACAGGGCGATCAATTTGGGTAATTGTTTTGCTGGCCGGTTTTTTTTACCGGTAAGTGTATAATCTTTTTTCGGCAACCGTTCGGGAAGTGCTCACTTCTCTAACAAATCTAAAATGTAACATTTCTTAAACAAAAACAGTGCTTAGAAAGAGGGACCTGTTTTACGTTATCTTTTCACGTTCATTAAATAACGGTTTCAGTTTTAATTTTTTTTGAATAGAAGCTTGTATAACTAGATTGTCCGTGAATTTACGACGGTGTGGAAACGAGCAGAGAAAATCCCAAAAATCTAGATAAATAAGTACCTAATTGAACTCTTACTTTCATACACCGGAGGTTAATAAACGCGAATTAGGTATATAGATACTCACCTTGGGACCGTACAGGATACCGATGTATGTCAAGAGTGCTCTTTCATTGTTTTCCCACAACTGGGCTGCGAGAAGACGTTGAATTTAATGACTGTAATTTAAGAAGGAGATGATCATCATCATCACATTATTCTCCGTTGTTCGGGTGCTGTTTAAAAAATTAGAGCGTTTTCGGAAAGCACGGTGCAGGTATTTTCACTGAGCTACTAAACGAGATAATAGTCATTCAATTTTTCTACTCACATAACTAAAATAATAAAGACAAAACTTCTGAATTCGCTATATAAACTCAACTGTGTCGTTAGGTATATATCGGTCAGACAGGTCGTACGTTTAATCAGCGCATTCATGAACATAAGATACATTTTTTGAAAAAGATTCAATATACGCCAACCATATATTAGAAGATCTACTGGAGATCTACTTGCCTACGTCACCCATTTATGGCAAGCTTCATTAGAAAAACACGGGGAATCTCTAGCTGTCGCGTTGGACATATCGAAAGCATTCGACCGTGTTTGGCACGAAGGACTCCTCCACAAACTACCATCATACGGCTTACCACCTCAGCTATGCCATCTCTTATCGAGTTTTCTTTCAGGCAGATCGCTTCACGTGGTGGTGGACGGTGTATCGTCTGATACCATTGGCATCAATTTCGGCGTTCCACAAGGATCAATTTTGGCACCAACATTATTCCTTCTTCACATCAATGATCTGTTGGGAGTAACAACTTGCCCCATCCACAGCTTTGCAGATGATAGTACCCTTCATACTGCGTTCTCTTCCAGAATTCCCATTTCTTCCCAGGAAACTAAGAACTCACGGCGAAGGCAGGTCAATGCTGTCAATGAAGACCTTGCTGAAATCACAGCCTGGGGAACCAACAACCTAGTTGAATTCAACGCCACCAAAACTCAAGCCTGTATTTTCTCTAGAAAGGCGGAACTTAGTATGCCCGACATGGTAATGTCTGGCACCACCATCCCCACCAAGCCAAGGTATTTCCATCAGCAACACTCTTTCATGGTATAATCATGTCAGATCCATCGCAAAAGCTGCTTCACAAAAACTCGGATTTTTGTTCCGTGCGAAAAGCTACTTTACACCTCAACAGCTTCTCATAATCTACAAAGCGCAGATACGGCCTGTTCTAGAATACTGTTCCCACATATGGGGTTCAGCACCAAAACATACGCTGATGCTCTCAGATTCCATTTAGAGAAGAGCCAGTAGCCTGGTGGGTGACGCCACACTCACTCACTCTATGACATCATTGGAACACCGTAGAAAGGTCGGCGACCTTTCACTGTCCTATCGATACTTCCACGGGAAATGTTCTTCGGAAATCTCTGCTAGCATCCCTTCACTAGCAATACCAGTCAGACGAACTAGACATGCTCAGTCAGCGCATCCTTTCGTTGTCAACCTCGAAAGATGTCGAACAGCACTTTATCAAAACTCCTTCATCCATAGAACGGCTAGGCTCTGGAATTCATTGCCTGAGGAAGTATTCCCAACAACATATAATCTCCAGAAGTTCAAACAAGATTCCAATACCTACCTCCTATCCCTATCCTCCCTAGGAACGCACGATGTTCTTTGAACAATATAGGGATTCCCTTTCGTGCGCTCCAATCGATAAAAAAAAATGGTATGTTATATAGCTAGTGCTGGAAAAAACGTTAAGTACATTATTAGTTTTAATTCTGATAAAATTTCGCTTGAATAGAAAATGACCAATTTTACATGAGTTCTACCGATTATGTACAAAATCTAGTAGACAAACTGACTTCTCCTGTCACATTGAAGTATCCGTCAATATTATGGTCACAAATCAAATCGTTTGATTTTGATATTTTCAATGGTGGAAAATGAATGGTTCAACTTCAGATTGCCCAAGTGATTTCAACCACAAAATACACTATTATTTCCGTCCATCCTGATGTTTATTACGTAACTAGTGTTGAAATTAACATTGTATCACTAGTTATGTAATATTTTACTTTACCCAACTGGTAACGTAAAGTAACATAACATCCGTCAGTTTTGAAAAGTCTCAAATAACTTGTCAAAATTAGAACAATATCTATATTTCGGATTTCGCTTCAATTTAAAATTGTTTGAGCCTCATTCGGGGTTGACAACCAACTGAATAATTTTTCGCGTTTTTATATAAAACACCCTGTGCTTTATTTCTATTATATTGTCTACTACGATAATTTGACAACAATAAAAATTGTTATAATTTCTCTATTCATTATTCTGCAAGTGTTGTTGGTATGATCATTGTTGAATGAAGAATTTTAGGTAACAGTTACGTGTGATGTGACAAAATAACATTATTCTGCAATAATAATATATGCCCGAACTTTTACCGTAAACTTGCGTGGAATTTAAACTTTGTACTTGGACACTGGACAGTGAATCCTATATTATGTTTTGATGACTCAGATATTCAACATTACGAACATCTGTTAATATTGGAGCATTTTTCCACTAAGTATTCGAAATGTAAATCAACTAGCAAATTATAAACAAAAAATCTACCATCGAGTAGGTAGTTTGAATTACATTTTTCAGAAGATTTGGAATTTGAAATAGTTGAAGAAACACGAGTGAAAAACCTATTTACCTAACAGGTATAGACTTTACTGTCCATCAAAAATGTATTTTGAACATAAAATAAATAGTATATTGTGCAACAAGTGGAAAAAGTTCAACTTATCTCACGAGTGCGAAAGTTTGTGGCACGAGCCTGATGGGCGAGTGATGCTAACGCACGAGTGAGGAAAGTGCTTTTCCCCTCATGTTGCACACTATACTTTTTCCACAACTGCACTTATTCGAAGAATCCGAGTAATGTAACTTATTGGTATTCATTTTTTAATGTGGCACTATGCCACATTGAATATTGTGACCAAAGAGTAGACGCCTTTCCTAGTTCCTCAAAGTATTTCAAAAAAGTTCACTTTCCGAAAAAGATTTCTGTATTTTTTTAGATTCCATAAATTTTTCGTACCAATATGCCAATTCATACTCTTTCTTCTTGAAATTTCCAGAAACAAATCCAACTGAACATTTTTGATTTTTTGACGCCCTGTATCTTGAAAACGGAAGCTCGGAGAAAAATTTTAAAGAGGAAAGACATGTTTCTTTACTCAAGAACCTGACATTTTATTGAACATATTATTAGACAGTTCTGAGGTGTTTATTTCCAGTGGATTTTTAGACGATTTTTGGAGACACCATCAGGATTTTGTATGTCCCTATTCATAAAGAGCCATTTTTCGCGGAAACTGTTCAATTTAGAGCATTGAGACAAGAGGACGTTTTTTGTGTAAAAGATATTGGCGCTTCAGAATCTACTTTGAAAATTACAATTTCTCCAGTGGCAAAAATGTTTGGGGAGTTAATCCCTTACGAGGCGTTGAATTCTCATCCACTGACATGTCCAAGGAAATTGATCAAGAGCCCTAAAAGAAGTCATTATATTGATGATGAAGTGCCGACGGTTCCTGAAATAGAAGCACAAAACAGTTTTTTTGTATTTTTTTGACGCCCTGTATCTTGATAACGGAAGCCCGGAGAAAAATTTCGAAAGGGTAAAAAATGTTTTTTCTGCAACCGACACAAAAGTCGTCCATTTTGATACCAAAATTAGCTCTTAAATTGACGTTTCTATTACTGACACAAAAATAGGTATGTTGCTAGGCAACATATTTAGTTCCTAGGAGCTAAAGTTGAATTTTAGTTCCTAGGAGCTAAAGTTGAACTTTAGCTCCTAGGAACTAAAAAGGATGTACTGGACGTCATCAAGAATAAACAACATTGTGACGGTTGGTTATTTGGGTTGAGACGCATACCTGATTTGTTTCCGATTTCAACAGATTTGGCATTTCATACCCATGCTGGAGATATAAATACACCTCATTATAGTTTAGTATTGGAATTATAAACATCTCAGCTAAGTATTTTTGTTTGATCAAGGAAGCCTTACTTGCTTGATCTGTATTTCATTCGTTATTCTCGGGATGGATGACTTGTTTTTGAATAATCACGCAAGCAATAGTTTTTTGTCTCAAACAACGATATTGTTCAGCTTCATTTGATCATCAAGTTAAACACAGTGTAGTATGGAGTGGAATAAATAATCACTATTATCATTGTTGATATGCTCACTAACCTAACATTTTCCACGTCTTGTTCCTATAGCTGGCACTGGCGCGGTATTTGCCATTAGAGCACCTGGTCCATACACAAATATGTCACTCTGTGGTTGTATTTATATTATTGAAACTACAATTCGAACATCCTTGAAAACCTAACCTGCTGTTAATGCAGGTAAAATATTCTCACCACATGGATTATTTGTCAATATTTGTTGCATTGCATACATATGGCACGGCATTGGTGGTTACTTCACATGTTTATTTGAGTTAATTGTTTCGGTTGCAGAAAAAATAGCATGTTTCATTCGGATCAAAAGTGACTTTGTTCGACTCGCAAATTTTGCTTTCGCTCGGCTTCGCTAAACGCTCCGCTTCGCAAATGCAAAATTCGCTTGTCAAACAAAGTGTCACTTTTGATCCTAATAAAACAATCTACTATTATTTTTCATGAGCAATCTACAGTTTTCCGTTGTGATACTTATTTGTTAACACCCTGTATATAGCATTTTTGAATTCAGAAAGAAAGGATCTCAACGACAATCTAAAAATTTACTGGGTGTTCCATCTGGAAAAGTGAATTTTATAGCACATGATGAAAAAAATTAGAAAACCTATCTAAGCTAGTTAACTCGTACAGAACAAATTACACATTGTATTCGAGTCAAGACAAATACGCCCGAATGATATCAATAAACACCTACCTACTGAAGGAAAACTTCCATCATGCACTAGATGTTTAATTGGCCAAATAAAATAGCATCAATTACAATCAAGTCAGCCGAGAACAAAGACACAATAATCATAGGTCGGTCGAAGCGATCCAACAAATTCATCGCATGAAAGACACAAGACACTCCTCTTTCGGAATTGGGCCCGCTGGCACTACTTGCAGCTCTCTATGGGTCATAAATTTCCATCCTCAGACGAATTGTTGAAGGTTTAAGTGTAACGACCTTTGTTTATAATGGCTCATCATTATCAATCATGAAAAGGGAACCTTCGATCAGAGACTTTTCGAATTCATCCATTACAAGGCATTTGGAAACTGACATTCCTTCATATATAGTTTTCCAAGATTTAAGTAATTATATGAAATGTGGAAGATACTGAAAATCTCAGAAAATGGTATACCTTGCTATACAAAGAAGTGCACAAAAACGGCCAGGATTGTAACTTTTGAATTATTTTAGATTGGGTTTTGAAAATTGATGGATAGCAAGTATACCAAATCGCTCATTAATTGATGAAATCATTTTTCTTCAATCACTTCCAATTTCACTGGAATCGACCCCAACTTTTGATTTATAAATGGGACACCCTGTATTGTATTCCATAATCGGTTACCTACTCAACATTTTTGGGATAAGGATGTGCTGACTGGGCTTGTCGAGTTCCTCTGACTGGTATTGCTAGTGATGAAATGATGACAGATCATTTCCCGTGGGAGTATATTTAAAAAAGTGAAAGGTGAGAGCATCTCGATGAAATTTGGTGTCAATTCGGATTTTTGTCATTTCCTCCAAAACGAATTGGGATACAAAAGTAACACAAAGAAAAAGTTGTATTTTGAATTATTCAATCTAATGCAATAGTTATTTATTATACAACGTAGATCATATTATAAAATACAGAGTACTCATAGGTATCACACCTACCACCTACCGATTATATACCTAATGGTGGATTTATAAACTCAACTAAATTAAGAACTTGAATTAACAATTAGCAATTAACAATTAACAACTATAAGGAGGCGTTCATAAACATCATTTACTGAAAATTCAGAATTAGGTCTTTTATTGTTTCGTGCTTGACATTTAGAGTAAAGAAACCGTTCTGGGCGTTCTGTGATGAATGATCATTCATTCTTCATTCTTGTTTTCGGTTATGTTTGATAAAAGGGTTGATTTCTTTCCATATGAAAAATATTTCATATTCATTGGCCTAATCTTGAATCTCCGTTTTCTTCTCTTCTTGATGACTTCGGTGGCAAGCAACGTTGTATAGTAACCAGTAAAATAATACCCATCATTTCAATAATCTCTTCTGTATCCATTGTTAATTCTTCGAATTCACTCATACTATCATAAAATTCATAAACTCCTTATCCATAGACAAGATATATTCCATATATTCGCGGTCTTCAATTCCTTAACGTCAATGTCAAAAAATATTATGCCTTATGCGCATGCGTTGAATTTATAATTGTTAATTCTTAGTTGAAAAGATGAAAGAAAGCCATCTTCTTAGTTGTTAATTGTTAGTTCAACTGACAGATACAAGTTAATTGAACCCCAATAGAATTTTAAGGTATTCATCTTTCTTAATTCTCGGTTGTTAATTTAATTGCTAGTTTAGTTGAGTTTATAAATCCACCATAACAAGCAATAAAATCAGTTGTTCAATTGAATAATAGAATAGCCGGCATTCACCGCATCACGTATCTTGTATAACATTACTTTGAATCGTACCACATTTTTTTCTAGAATGGTTATTGGTTACTTTGAAAACATTCACACTAGTAGCCTACTTACTGCCTGGAATTCCATCCCGTTATGTCTCTTTTTTATCAATCCATCCGATCACGTTTGATTTTCAATTGTTTAGCGACCTTGTTATACGTCAGTATTACGTATTTACGACAATAAATTATGCAAGTGGCTTTCATGATAATATCCCGGAGATGTGATGGTTGGACTGATGAGAAGTCATGGATCTATAAAATGCAATGTTATGATTTACAGCATAGTGTGACATATATTGGGCAAGCCCGATAGAAAATTGGAACACGATTCAAGGAACATTTTGGGCATTTCGAATTCAGACGATTCCAAAAGTTTTGCCCAAAATATTTTTGAGCAATACAGCCTTGATAACCTTGCATCGTTTGGAAACTGTGCTGAATTATGTCATCGTGAGGTACGTGAATCAGTTATGTATACAGGGTGAATCACGTAGACCACACATCAGAACTTTTCCAACTTATAGTTGATGAATTAGAAATTTGAATATTAGTATTCTGAATATTAGTATTCTGTTATAATACTTATAATCGATCATTTCGAACCTACCTGAAAACTTTTTAGTCCCCCAGCTATACAGAGGGTGTGCCAAAAGTCGGCACCCACTCTATTATTTTACATAGTAACCTCCTTTTTTTCAAATGGTTTGGTCGGCCTTTGAATTGTGGGTGACATGATTTAAAAAAAAACAATGGGCGAAAAAACGTCAATAGGCGAGAATAAGAGCAGCTTTGAAAATTATGGTGTACATCATCGTTTGGTGATTGAACTTTTTTTTCGTTTGCTATGATGAACATAAAAATCTATAATGAGGTCCAACAAAGAGCCTTGAAATAGCTTTAAATTATGGTGTACTCAATATCCCGAACAATATCCTTATATTCCTTCTATTTTAGATTTGGTTCTGCCAGCTTAATGGTTAAGCAAGCAAAACCCATGATTTTTTTGCGAAAACAATGCGCACAAAAATAGGCAATGGGCTTGGATAAGAGCCTTTAATTAGCCTTAAATTATGGTATAATTAGTTTTATGATTGAGCTTTTATTCACGAAGTGGTTCTGCTATAGCATAACGTTAAGCTAGGAGAACCAACGTTTTTTTGCATAAATCTAAGAGCATTCAAATCGGCAAAAGGGTAGTAAATTAGCCTCAAATTAGCCTTAAATTATGGCCGAAGAAAAAATTCAAATATCTAAAGTGGTTCCGCTAGCTTAATGGGGGTCTAAGTAAGTGGCAGAGCTTCTGGATTTGAATGCTTGGATGCTGTGAGAACACAGTGAAACAAGAGCAATTTTGTGTTATAGAAAAAAATGTTTCAGGTAGAATCACCCTGTATATCTACATCAATGCTGTTTGTAAACATTGCAACATAATAAGGAGTAGTGGAAATGTATTTGGCATTTCTCAGAAAGATTTATGACTGACAAAAGTAGGTGTAACCCAGACTCCTCGGTGTAAACAGAAATTGCAACTATTATAAAATTTTCTGAATTGCATATCGTATACAGGGAAGTAAATTAAGTAGCATTGAATAAACTCTTATTAGGATTTTGTAATCATTTTTGAAAATATATGTTCCAGATGCTACACAAACTCCCGATAGGAATACAATCACCTGAGAAATATACCTGTAGAATGTAAAGTTTAAAAATCCAATAGATATAAATGATGGTCAGCACATGTATTTAGGGTGAAAGCCTTCATAATGATTATATTTGTATTCATGACACTTTTACTTTTTATAGCGATTTCCAATACCATATGTTGCATCGGGATTCCATATATTTACAATAATTTTCATCACAAAACCGCTTTCACTCCGATATTCGTCTCGGTTTATAAATTCCGTATCTTTTGAAGCATCTCTTCCTTTTTTATGAATAGTATGGTACACATCATTTCCGGCAATTGAACAAAAACATATTGAAAATCAGCACAACTGTTTCCTCTATTTGTGGCAGGCAGTTGCATCATATACTGCCTCAATGAATCAAATGATTATCGGATATACAGGGCGAAAATCACCCCGGTGAACTTTAAAATAAAAGAAGGTAACAAACAAGAAGTGATTCATAATTCATATTGAACTGTATTGAATATTCTCAGATATAATTATGAACATACGAAATGGGTATATACAGTGTGTCCCACTTACCATGCTCACCATGGGTATCTTTTTAACGGTGAGAGATACGAGGTCGGTTAAATGCTCGGTTAAATGACACCAAATGTGGAGTTTGTCAAGGCCAACTATAATGTGAAAAATTATTTTGATAAAATCTATTCTTTTTTGTTTTATACGCAAAAAACAGATTTTGATCATTTTCTTGTCTCCTCCGTAACTTCTTTATTTATGAAAATATTCAAATAGTATTTTCCTATTCTCATGGCAGTGTTTCAAAGTGATTTCGAAAAAAATATGAAATTTATACCAACTCTTCTAGAATTTGAGATATCAACTTTAGTTTTTCAAATGTATGTCATAGCTCACTATGACTTAGTTACAAATAATTTTTTTTTCTTTTACAGATGATATGTCGCAGTAATAGTTTTGTGTTGATAACAACGGAGTTATCGTCATTTATACAAAAACAAAAAATTATTTGGAAGCCGCCATCTTGAATTTATAAATTTTATCAAAAAAATCATGATCTCCGACCTCAAAAAACCCCACTTATCAATTTCGGTGACAATACATTATGGAATTTTAATTGAAATTGAAAAAAAATGGCTGCTCCAAGATGACGGACAAGATTTGGTCCGATTCCATTCAAAATTGGTAAGTGGGGGTTTTTGACCTCGTATCTCTCACCGTTAAAAAGATACCCATGGGGAGCATGGTAAGTGGGACACACTGTATACAGGGTGGCATTGAAATAAGTGCAAATATATCAAACACTGAGAAAGCTCGACATGTACTATCGAATGGCACTAATAAAAAAAATTTAGGGATCAAAATAAAATTCGAGGATAGACTCCTTTTTCCATCCAAAGTTCTACACTGTAGCAAATCTGACGTCACCTGTGTTCAAATTTCCATGCGGTATAGGCACAATCACGAGGAGTTCAATTATTTAAATTAAAGTGGCATACTTGATTTTTTTTCGTATTTCGTTCAATTTTTGGGATGAAATATCTCGTTAATTAGAAGAATTGAAAAAAATCTGATATCATGGAAATATTCCTTAGACTGTATCATATCCAATGTGCTGAATATGTGCACTTATTTCAAAAACACCTTGTATAAATAAATACATTGAGAATTCGCATTCTCTATTTGATGAAAATATCAATTCTTTCTCGGTTTATTCAACAGGAAACAACTACTATCCTGGCTATTTGCCACGTCGAACATTGAATTAAGTTGTTGAAGAATAGGAAGAATAGAAAGATTCAAACTGTTGCATTTGTTCGTTGGAATCAAGCGACTACTTTTAGAGATATGTAGAAAATGAGAAAAAACTACCTATGCAATATACAAGGTGATTCAAAATTCGATGTAAATATTTTATATACATATTGTTGGGATCAAGCAATACTTTTTCCTCATATAATGATTTGGCCCAAAATGCACCTCCTTCGACCTACAATCACTGTAAGATGGGTAAAAAAAACATAAGATTATCTGAAATTGCAGTCTCAAATGCGTTCCGACATGCGATCACCTCCGTATTTAAGCGTTCAACCCATTCCGTTCGAAACCGATGCCGTGACCCCTTTCTTTGATTACGATTTTCTGGAAAATGGTTAGTTGTATGAAAAATTGCAAGATACCTACCGGATTCTTAATTTTTTTCATGGCCCACAAGATCTTGGAATTCACAGTCAGAAAGTTTCTCTTTTGTAACATAAAATTTAGGCCATTGAAAGGGTGCACTCCCCTCCACCCCTCAAAACTGGGTTAACATTATTTTTAAAGCAAGAAAAAAATAGATGAGTGTCTAAAAAGACGAGAGAATGTCAATTTTCAGCATTTGGATTGTCCTTTGTATGGATGAGGAATGACCACAAAAAATTGATGGTTTTTGTCTCATTTTCTCCATCGCTCTGAAACTCGAATCGGACGTTTTCAAATGACATTACCTAACTAACCTCCGATTTTCGTTCGGAAGGTTCTACAGGGTGTCTGTAAAAGTTCTTTACAGAGACATACCGCATATTCCTTAGACCAAAATAAGTCGATTTTAGTAAAATTACCTTAGTACAAAGTTGCATCGTTTGGGCTCCAGAGGGCCTTGAAGTTACAACTTTTAAATCGTTTTTCCCAAATAAATTCAAAACAACATATGCGAATTTGCTGAAATTTGGTATATTGATAGAATTTTAGGTGGCGAAAAAAATTGTGTTGAAATTTTATCCGATAATAATACATAGGCGTAGAACTTGATTATTTAAACGATTGCACCTTCAAAAATTTTACGCCAATGGGAGAAAAGGAGTTTGAGTGTAACATTTAGATTGCGCAACTCATTTACTTTAAAAAAGGTACTCCTGATAAGACTCGATTGCTCTCATGGTTTTGACGAAATTTGCATTTTAGTAATTTTAGAACATAAAAAATAATTATTAAAAAACAAACTTTGTCAAAACCATGAGAGTGAATCGATTGTTATCAAGGGTACTTTTCTGTAGTAAATGAGTACCCAATCCAAATTTCATGTTCAAACCCCTTTTCTGCCATTGGCGTAGAACTTGATTTTTTAAATAATTACACCTTCAAAAATTCCACGCCAATGGCTGAAAAGGGGTTTGAGTATGAATTTTGGATTGGGTACTCAGTTAGTACCCTTGATAACACTCGATTTACTCTCATGGTTCTGACAAAGTTTGTATTTTAATAATTATTGTTTATGTTCTAAAATTACTAAAATGCAAATTTCGTCAAAACCATGAGAGCAATCGAGTCTTATCACGAGTACCTTTTTCAAAGTAAATGAGTTGCGCAATCTGAATTTCATACTCAAACTCCTTTTCTTCCATTGGCGTAGAATTTTTTATTAATATACCAAATTTCAGCAAAATCGCATATGCCGTTTTGAATTTATATGGGAAGAACGATTTGAAAATTGTAACTTCAAGGCCCTCTGGAGCCCAAACAATGCAACTTTGTACTGAGGTAATTTTACTTAAATCGACTTATTTCGGTCTAAGGAATATGCGGTATGTTTTTGTAAAGACCTTTTACAGACACCCTGTATAACAAATTACAAACGAAATTCTCGTGATATTCCCTATTGTTTTGGTATTTCAGACAGCTCTAGGAGGGGGGGTCCAGACCCCATGGACCCCCCCCCTAATTACGCAATTTTTCCGGAATTTCTTCGTAATTTAGATTCGTCTACAAGCTGGTGAAGTTTTCTCTAAGACAATTGCTAAAAAATATACACCGCACGCTGCCGGTCTTTTTGAAGTTCAAAGGGACCGACTGCGCGTGACTGACTTTCCTTTTGATGCTGTTGGCGCATCAATTGACTTTGGAATGACTATACTTTCCACTGAATCACCTTGTATTCTTCATTTATAAGAATTATTCATGGTTTTGATTCCATCTATTTCACTGTGAAACTGAATGAATTTAAATGTGGTGAAAAAATGGGTTGATATAATTATTACGTTATTAATCATGAACTCGACGAAAATATGACAATAGGAGAAAATAAAGTTTGCAATTCTCATTATGGAACACAATACTCGCTTGTTTGTCAGTAATCAAAGGTCATTAACTTTCCAATTTGAATATCATCGAGCATCATCACTCATGATTCGCTATAGTCTGATTATGTGAATATATTTTAGCAGAGAAGCATTGTACATTGTTTCGATCTTCTGAAAATTAATCAAAATACTGTCGAATTCCAAAGATAGTATATACAATTTTCCTAATGAAACATAAAACATAAAACACAGTCTTTTCCTATGTTGCTTTTGATAAACGATTAAGCCTGTTTCAGTGAACAATTGTATTTCATTACTTCGAAGTACTAACCCTACATTTCTCAAATAATTATTGAAATTCACGATATTTCGTTACATGAAAAACACGGGAATACGCGTGACGTCCAAAAAATCATCCAAAAAAATTCAACATACGTATCTTTTCCCCTTGTCTGTAAGACAAGTGCAAGAATAATTCTGATTGTCATGTCAACCATAATATGAAAACAGTTCGCCTTCTCTCAAGGTGCTCGTCCCGGAATTTTCTGAACTGCAGATGAAAGAGAACCCAACACACAACTGAAGAATCAGATAATAAGAGGAATATCGTTGAATATTCACATCTTGACTAGGTGAAACAAAGGAAAAGGAGACTTAGGAAGTAATGGAGACAATGAAGTTTGTCTTCTTCTTCTCTTCTTGTATCCTGGGAACTCTAGGCATTACGCTGTTGCCAGTGCGCCAAAATAATTTGGGTTTGAATAAAATCTTGGTATCAATAAAGCATCTTACAAGACAAGTATATAAGTATTCAATAAGTGATTATACTCTCATTTTTTTCACAAATCATCACTTCCACTTATCTTCCAATTTTCCTTGGTTCACTACATCAGATAAAATTAATCTTTTTGCCTTCCCACAGTCATAGATGAAAAAATAAATGTTATTTTATTGTTTCAGATAATATCTACTGTATTGACTTTTTGGGAAATCTGGAAAAATATGTAAGTACAATGGCATGGCATTATCAGATTATCAATACTAGGTAGAAACCGATTCAGTTTATTAATTTGTTACTTGTTACTTGATAGTGAAAAAATGTTAATTGAAACTGGTTCTCATTTTTTGATCACTTAGTGATTTTTCCCTTGTTTTTTCGGAACAAAGATGTGAATGAATGAATATTCGAGAGATATTGAATTACATCACAGATATATGGTTCACCAAAACTTTTATTTAAATTCAAAAAGCAACACTACCACGCACCTCAACAGTTTCTTATGATCTATACAGTGTGTCCCACTTACCATGCTCACCATGGGTATCTTTTTAACGGTGAGAGATACGAGGTCGGTTAAATGACACCAAATGTGGAGTTTGTTAAGGCCAACTATAATGTGAAAAAATATTTTGATAAAATCTATTCATTTTTGTTTTATACGCAAAAAACAGATTTTGATCATTTTCATGTCTCCTCCGTAACTTCTTTATTTATGAAAATATTCAAATGGGAATTTCACATTCTCATGGCAGTTTTTCAAAGTGATTTCGAAAAAAATTTTAAATTTATACCAACTTTTCCAGAATTTGAGATATCAGCACCAACTTTAGTTTTTCAAATGTAGGTCATAGCTCACTATGACTTAGTTACAAATAACTTTTTTTTCTCTTACAGATGATATGTTGCAGTAATAGTTTTGTGTTGATAACAACGGAGTTATCGTCATTTGTACAAAAACAAAAAATTATTCGGAAGCCGCCATCTTGAATTTATAAATTTTAACAAGAAAATCATGATCTCCGACCTCAAAAACCCCCACTTACCAATTTTGAATGGAATCGGACCAAATCTTGTCCGCCATCAATTTAAAAAAATGGCTGCTACAAGATGGCGGACAAGATTTGGTCCGATTCCGTTCAAAATTGGTGATTGAGGGTTCTTGAGGTCGCAGATCATGATTTTTTTGTTAAAATTTATAAATTCAAGATGGTGGCTCCCAAATAATCTTTTATTTTGTCTAAATGACGATAACTCCGTTGTTATCAACATATCAACACAAAACTATCACTGCGACATATCATCTGTGAGAGAAAAAAAAGTTATTTGTAACTATGTCATAGTGAGCTATGACCTACATTTGAAAAACTAAAGTTGGTGCTGATATCTCAAATTCTAGAAGAGTTGGTATGAATTTCATATTTTTTTCGAATTCACTTTGAAAAACTGCCATTAAAATGTGAAATTCCTATTTGAATATTTTCATAAATAAAGAAGTTACGGAGGAGACATGAAAATGATCAAAATTTGTTTTTTGTGTATAAAACAAAAACGAACAGATTTTATCAAAATATTTTTTCACCTTATAGTTGGCCTTGACAACATCCACATTTGGTGTCATTTAACCGACCTCGTATCTCTCACCGTTAAAAAGATACCCATGGTGAGCATGGTAAGTGGGACACACTGTATACACAGTACATGTCCGAACTGTTTCAGAATACTGCTCTCACCTATGGGGTTCAGCACCCAAACATGTTCTTAGATTCCATTGAGAAACGATCCATTCACCTGGTTAAAAAATCGAACACACGGAAGTGCGTCAGAGCGATATATTTTTTCACAATATCATGGTAAAAGTTGGTATTCTGAAATGATACCTTGAAACATGCACGTATTTTAGGCTAAATATAGAAGGTAGGCTGGGTAGGCATCATATTTTAAAGTAATAAAGCAAAACCAGGCAAAATTACTTAAAGCGTAAACTATTGAACTTGTATTGAACAATAATTAAAATTCTCTTGATGTTATTAATCTTATATGAAGCCGATCGAGTGTGATGAAATGCCCATTTTTGTACGAAGAGAAAATAGACAATTAGGAATGTTCATGAAGCGTGGAAAATTATTAGAATCAGTTTTACTCAACCAGATTTATTAGAAACTCTGATTGCAACATGCATTTGCTAGTATTGAATACAAAATCGGTTATAACAATCATTATTGTGCAGGCTCATGAAGTAAGTATACTACATTTATTGATATAATTGTTGTAGAAATTTAATGAAAACGCATGGATATGGGTAACAAAAAAATATGAGGGTATAGTCCGGTAATGCCTGTAATGGACATTACCAAATCCCATACAATGGGCTTATATCACATATAATAGTATATTATGTAACAAGTGTTATAAACGTCCTTTTAGTAACGAGTATTTTAAGCACGAGCGGAGCAGAGCGGAGCGAGTGTTTAATAAACGAGTGTCTAGAAGAGTTTATGAACGCGTTACATACTATGTTTTTTCTACGAACTCCGAAAATTACATTAACTGCATGCAACCAGCGAGACACGTATAAGTGATATTGGTTGTAGATGTGTCCAGTCCATTGCTTACTAACCTTTGTTTCACGTTAATTGTCATGCTTAGTACAGAATGAATAAATTGTTCTCAAAGATGGATGCTTCATTTTTACACTTCTTGGAGATATGCAAGTACCAGAACATTCTCTTCGATTTCACTCTCGTCTACGTTCCGCATATATTCTTAATGAAGAATTCTGATACAAACGAATATTGTTTGAAAATTTGAAAATAGCAGTTGACAATTAATACAATTGACAGACCAGACATGTCTTGAATTACTGAAGCTGTGTTTAATGAACTGTGTTGCCATGGTAATGTGTTCAAGAAATCGTGTTGCCATGGTAACGTGTTTAATATTTTGAATAAATCACAGATCGTCATTCCGTGATTAATTGATCATTTAGCGTGGTACATATTCGTACGCTAAATGCCATATTAGTTATGTGAGTAGAAAACATTTTTATTTCATAATTCGATAGAGCTCACCCAAACTAGCTCACCACCGCAAACCGTTTCTTGCTGTGAGCTCCCTACGTTTTATAAAAATTTATTGAAATCCCCGATTTTTCGAACCTCTGAAAACGAGGCGATGATGTGACGTCAGAACCCTAATACTGAAACAAGACTATTCCAGACAAAGATGAATGATACATGATTTCTGACATAGTGAATTAGCGCGAGATCACAGTCCGTCGGGCGTTTGGTAATTTCTTACTCACTCTAATACATGTTTTCATATCATTTTCATCTTAAAAAAATGTCTTCTCTCAGCTGTAAAAGTCTTTCCACAGAAAACTGACTCACCCTGTATAACATATAGAGATATGGATGGAATTCATTATTAAAATAGGTACAGTCAGAAAATGCAAATGCCAAAACAAATTCTTGAATAATATAGTACTTACACCTATTCCATACCTTCCAGATATTTCCAGATATTACACAGGGCGTCACAAAATTATAGGTCGATAAATGTAGAGTAATTCACGCACGAAAAAGGAATGAAAAATATACTTCCATCTCATTTCGATAGGAAATACATCGTTTTCACACTATTCTATGTTCTTCATTGGTTTTTCTTATCTCCAACAATAGTTTCATTTTCGTCTCCACCTTCATTCTTCACTTGTCGATCTTCCTCCTCATCGCATTTTTCTTCGCTGCCACCATTTTCCACATATCTACGTAGAAATTAATACGAAATTATAATTTCACACCTCAAAAAAAATCACGGGTACCAAATTTCGTGCTAAAGAATATTTTCGTTATTATTTTTGCGAATAGTGGACAAAAACAAAACACCCTCAACGAAGCATTTCTGAGGACAAGTTTATATATGGACTTTTTTCTCTAAAATTTCTCAGGATTACGTCATTTGACTATTTTGACATACTTATGTTTCACCCTGTATATTGTTAGATCGTTGTCTCACAGCACACATGCACACACTATTCTATGTTCTTCATTGGTTCTCCTTATCTCAAACAATAGTTTCATTTTCATCTCCACCTTCATTCTTCACCTGTTGATCTTCCTCCTCATCGCTGTTTTCTTCGCTGCCACCATTTTCCACATATATAGAAAATAATACGAAATTATAAGTTCACACCTCAAGAAAAAAACACGGGTACCAAATTTCGTGCTAAAGATTATTTTCATTATTATTTTTGCGAATAGTTGCCAAAAAAAACGTCAATTTCAGCACCCTCAACGAAGCATTTCTGGAGACAAGTTTATATATGGACTTTTTTCTCTAAATTTCCTCAGGAATACGTCATTCGATTATTTTAACATTCTTATGTTACACCTTGTATATTGTTAGATCGTTGTCTCACAGCTTAATCTCATGCACACACTATTCTATGTTCTTCATTGGTTTTCCTTATCTCCAACAATAGTTTCATTTTCATCTCCACCTTCATTCTTCACCTGTTGATCTTCCTCCTCATCGCTTTTTTCTTCGCTGCCACCATTTTCCACATACTCAAGGTCAACCTCCGTTCCGGCCGTATAATCAGTGGTGAAATCCGTCGTAGTCGGTACTTCCGTTTCGTCATCGCTGCTATCCTCATCGAATATCCTTTTAAGGATACTCTTCTTCTCGGCCGCAGCAGCTTCTCTTTCGTCTAGAGTCACCAGGTCCTTGTTGATTCTCTTCAAGCTGGGTAGAAGAACCAGTAGGGGCACTCTGACTTTGTCCACTGCCTGTGCTCCGTCTTCGCCGTAGACTTCTTCTTCTCGTTCTTCCTCGTCTTCCAAGTCTTCTTCTTGCTTTTCGCTGTACACCGGGTTATCGGTGATGATGAGCGTTTCCAGTTTCGGGAGACAGTCCAAGTGTCTGAATTGCCTTACTTTGGTGATTCTGTTGCCTCGTAGGTTGAGGTAGCTCAGGTTCGCTAGGTCTTCTGTTATTCCTGACAGCTTCCTTATTTTATTGTCCCGCAGATGCAGCTGTTTGAGATTGGGCAGCTTAGAGAAGTCCGTGTTTATTTTCCTTATGCCGTTGTTACAAAGAAACAATTTTTCCAGAGAACTGGGGAATGTGCCAGAAGTGTCTAGGAGATGATTGCCCCTCAAGCCGAGTTCCTTTAAGTTAACCAAGCGTTCAGGAACGAACTGGGGGGTGTATATGGAGTTATGGGCCAGCTCAAGTGTTTCTAGCATCGGTTGGTCTAAATCTCCTGTCTCCTGGACTTGATTCCTCGTCAAAATCAACACTTGAAGGTAGCTCATACGCTCTAACCCCACTGATTCTACTCTGTTCCTTTCAGCTCTGAGGAATATCAAATATGGTAACTTCGAGACTACTTGCAGGGCTTCCAGATTCAGGTAATTGTCGCTTAGATCTAGAAACAACAGGTGTTTGAAGTTAACCACTATCGTTATGTCTGTTAGTTTCTTTTGGGTAGGGGACATCATCAGGAAGGCGTATCTCACGCCGCTTTCGTCCTTGCCTAAGGTGCTGAGGCTCTTGGAAGCCTCTTCGAAGGTCAATCGCTTTTCTTTGATGGGTTCCTGTGCTGCTAGGGAATCCGGGGTCGTTGGGCTAGGTAAGATGACATCTTCGCCGATGAGTTCGTCTTCACTCAACTGCTCCTCCATGTTCGTTACGAATCTACTCGTTCTTTCGGAGCCAGATGACAATCAATGTGATCGATAATGACAATATTGACGTTTTTACTTGTTGATACTACACTAGGTGTTGTCAGGTGGAATAGTAAAGTTCCAGTTAATGCCGTTAGCTTCCAAGCGAAATGATTAATTGATTTGTTCATCCCGATTTCGGCAATACTCAGATCGGATTATTGCGAAAAGCTGACTTTGAGCGCTGATATCTCAAAAACTATCTGTCCTACGGGGCTGATTATGGTCTCATTCGATTCAGCGTGTCATTTTCTATTGGGAAAGCAATGATTCTCGCGAATTTCCACCGTTTTCTGGCACTTTCGGCCGTCCGAAAATGGCTCGGTGACTATATCGTACCGAAGTCTTAGATGGGGAAATGAAAATTTTTATTCGGCCTATTGAAAATCTGAAAAAAATCACATAGACTGATTCGATGTCGAAATGGACGAATCTGTGGTGGAAATCGGGAAATTTCGGAAAATGGAGACGTAGTAGCCTACCGGAATGTTCCTATCGGCAATAAAAGCGAAAAGCTGACTTTGAGCACAGATATCTCACAAACTATCGGTCCTATGGGGCTGATTATGATCTCATTCGATTCAGCGTGTCATGTTCTACTGGAAAAGCGATAATTCGAAAGGATTGCTGCCGTTTTCTGGCACTTTCGGCCGTCCGAAGATGGCTCGGTGACTATATCGTATGGAAGTCTTAAGTAGGAAAATGAAAATTTTCATTTCGCCTATTAAAAATCTGAGAAAATTCACATAGACTAATTCAATATCGAAATCAACGAATCTGTGGTGGAAATCGAGGAATTTTAGAAAATGGAGACGTAGTAGCCTACCGGAATGTTCCTATCGGCAATAAAAGCGAAAAGCTGACTTTGAACACAGATATCTCAAAAACTATCGGTCCTATGGGGCTGATTATGATCTCATTCGATTCAGCATGTCATGTTCTACTGGAAAAGCGATAATTCGATAGGATTGTTGCCGTTTTATGGCACTTTCGGCCGTCCGAAGATGGCTCGGTGACTATATCGTATGGAAGTCTTAGGTGGGAAAATGAAAATTTTTATTTGGCCTATTAAAAATCTGAAAAAATTCACATAGACTAATTCAATATCGAAATCAACGAATCTGTGGTGGAAATTGAGGAATTTTAGAAATTGGAGACGAAGTAGTCTAACGGAATGCTCCTATTGGCAAAAAAAGTGAAAAGCTGGCTTTTAGCGCCGATATCTCAAAAACTATCTATCCTATGGGGTTGATTATGGTCTCATTTGATTCAGCGTATCATTTTCTACTGGAAAAGCGATAATTCGCGTGAATTTCTGCCGTTTTCTGGCACTTTCGGCCGTCCAAAGATGGCTCGGTGACTATATCGTATGGAAGTCTTAGGTGGGAAAATGAAAATTTTTATTTGGTCTATTAAAAATCTGAAAAAATTCATATAGACTAATTCGATGTCGAAATGAACGATTCTGTGGTGGAAATCGGGAAATTTTGAAAAATGGAGACGTAGTAGCCTACCGGATTGCTCCTTTTGGCAATAAAAGCAAAACGCTGACTTTGAGCGCCGATATCTCGAAAACTATCAGACCTATGGAGCTGATTATGGTCTCATTCGATTCAGCGTGTCATTTTCTACTGGAAAAGCAATGATTCGCGTGCATGAAGTGTCGTGATAGCCTTGAAGTGTTTAGACGAGGTGTCTACACGAATTACACGATGAAATTTCTTAATCATAAACTGTTTTTATTTTTTAGTATGAATCATCAAAATGATGGAATCAATGTTTTATTTCAAATGTGTATTCTCATCAACTTATCTATTCCCCGTATTATTTGATCATGTCTCGTAACTTCGACTATTTTGAGGACATCCACTTGGTCATGTGATGTGAAAGTATAGTCGCCAATAAAAGCAATCAATTTAAGCGACGAGTCAGATTTCACGCCCTCTTTCAAGGCGGCACTTCAATTATATCTTTAATAGCAAATTGAAGGCATATTGGAGAACCGACCGTAGGTGCACTTACAACATTCAACATACTAACATCATTGAAACATGTTATTCAATTCTCATATAATGAATTCAATTGAAAATGTCATCAGCAATTATACGGGTCTAACGATATTGTTATGTTCCAGTCTGCAGATGGACACTACTTTTAATGATGTTGAAAATCATTCATTTCCTCGTTCTCAAATTATTTGGGAATTTGTATCCTCTTCTTTTTATAAATAAAAATATTAGTATCATTTCACCAAAATATCACTACCGCGCCTGAAATGTTACTATGATGAACCTGAAAGGGAAAGGACCCCGCACGAAAACAATGGAAATTGGCTTGAAATTTTACTATGTTGTTGTGGGATGGCTCATTAGAAAAACATGTAAGTTTGAACAGTTTTATATGTTTAGTTTCTGAGATATAAGCCGACAAAGTTCGTAAAAACGTCGTATCGAGGTAGGATTGACAAAGAAAAAAACTGTTTTTTTAGTATGAATAAGACAAAATAAGCTAGAAAATGTATTGATCGGAACTCATGAACACGTCTAGTTATAATCACATGAATTATAGTAATCAGGGTGTATACGAGACACGGTCAAAATATACATTTTTCTGAAAAAAAAAAACGAGCACTATTCCAAAACCAACAAGCTATATTTTGATGGGACATTATAGTTTTAGTCTATTATATAGGCTTCAAAAACGTATTTTGATTCTTTATAACTATCTCTGTTCGAAATATGAATTTTTAGAATTTTGTGTTATAACTATTTTTGAAAACAATTGACAGCTTGTTTTGTATCACAAAGAAAGGGATTGATTGATACTGTTGATTGAATGAAAGCTGAGGCAGGCTGAGGTAACTCACTAGCGAATTCAGTTGTTCAATATTGCCTTTCATTTAGATACAGGATGTGTTAGATTTTGTCGAAGATTATTTAACATGTTTCAACTGAATATCTCGAAAACAGTTCCGTTAATTTGGATCTCATTTTACTCACACTATTTTGAATATGCAAAAAGTTTTTCAATTCTTTATGTTTCGTTTCTGAGATATATATCAGTTTTTGAGTTTACAGTATTACAGGTATTATAGGGTTATTTACCTCGGATATCGATTCAACAGAACTTGAAATTACAAATTTTCGTTTCCTTCAAATAATTCCGAAACTGAAAATGACCGACCTCGTATCTCTTATAATAACTGAGACCCTCATGGGGGAACTCGAAAAACGGGCACCCTGTATAGGTGTACTGTCTGCCCCTATACTTACCTATACTTACGAAATCATGGCGGTAAATTTCTAGCCGTTTGAAAATTACCGTGGGATTATTGATGATTTTAGCACCAAAAAATCGACCAAAAAATTCATGAAAAATATGAACTTGAGAGGTATTTCAGTAATGATTCTATTTAGCATTTAAAAAAATTGTCCACTCGCCGTTTGTCATTTTGTCCGTGATTCAACATATAGGTCCTGAGAATGTGATGAGCAAAATAAAATGTATCTTTCTCTGATGTTATGTCCCTGTGGACGTTGAACCCACGTTGAACCTGAAAGGATTCTGGCACGTGATACGTTCGTCACGTCTGCACATTTTTGATCTTTTGTAGCTTCATGACACGACTCACCGTTTGTTCAACAGTATCTAAATAATGACATTGAAGAAACGTGAGAAAATGGTGCCTGTGTCAGAGATCTTCCGTCGTTCATCGTCCTAACTCTTCGGAGTTTTCAAATTTTTCTTGGACTTATTGTTTGTGCCAGTACTATTATTACCCTATAGGCAATAATTTAATACTTTCATAGATAGCAAAACTAAAAAAGGGTTGAAAATGAATAAATAGAAGTGTATTAAAATAGTACATTATACATCAAGGGACAGAAATGCAAGATTTTTCCCAAAGTGCGATTTGTAGCTCGAGGGATACAAAGCACCGAGGGAAAAATAGTACTCTGTCCTGAGGTGTATACAGGGTGTAAATTTGAAAACTTCCAATGCGAATATCTCGCGAAAGAAAAAAGTTAGAAAAACGCCGTTTGGCAAAAATGCTAAAGAGTTAAGAGGAACTAGAACCACCATATTTCGGTCAAGGAATGAGTCACCCCGTCGGCGCGACACACCCCAACTTTGAAATGTCAAATGGCACTACCTTTTTTGTGATGCCTCAAATGAACAGTCTCAGTCAGTAGTATTCACCTGTACAAGACTTTTTTTCCACCCACTACAGGGTGTACGAAAAATATAAAGTCGAATAAAATAAAATGAATTGTGTTAAAAGGAAATTTTATTCGATCAGATGTTCAAAATGCATTCCATTCTGTTGTGAGCAATAGTATAATCGATGTTCAAATGCCATTCAAACATTTTGGAACACATCTCTTGGAATATATCGGCATTCTGCATTTTATTTTATTCGACTTTATGTTTTCCGTTCACCCTGTAGTGGGTGCAAAATAAGTCTTGTACAGGTGAATACTACTGACTGAGACCGTTCATTTGAGGTATCACAAAAGAGGTAGTGCCATTTGACATTTCAAAGATGGAGTGTGTCGCGCCGACGGGGTGACTCATCCATTTACTGAAGTATGGTGGTTCTAGTTCCCCCTAACTCTGTAGCATTTGTGCCAAACGGCGTTTTCCTAACTGTTTTATTTAGCGGGATATTCGCATTGAAAGTTTTCAAATTTAGACCCTCGAATTAATGTTTTTCGTACACCCTGTAGTGGGTGGAAAAGAAGTCTTGTACAGGTGAATACTACTGACTTAGACCGTTCATTTGAGGTATCACAAAAGAGGTAGTGCCATTTGACATTTCAAAGTTGGGGTGTGTTGCGCTGACAGGGTGACTCATCCCTTCACTGGAATATGGTGGTTCTAGTTCCCCTTAACTCTTTAGCATTTTTGCCAAGCGGCATTTTTCTAACTTTTTTATTTCGCGAGATATTCGCATTAAAAGTTTTCAAATTTACACCCTGTATACTATTTTTTACGCTGGCGAAAACACAAAAATTTAGAAAGAATGAAAACAACTTTGAAAAATGGTTATGGAACAAGAAATCGAGGGAAAACCCCAAGAAAAGTGTTGACTCCAACTCGGCCTAACGGCCTCGTCGGACAATTTCACGTCGAGTGCAATAAACATTCACTTTTTGCACTTGTTGCATGAATAACTATTGTTGAATACAATTTCTTCTTTATTGATTTTTATTTGTATCAACTTCTGAAATTTGAATAGAATGCCTATACCTACTAACTGTTACATTAGAAATTGCGATAATTGCAACCAAACTTCCAAAAATCCAAATAATTTCATGTCAAATAGCTGTCAGCCGATATTTCAAGATCTTATCTACCAAGATTTTCATAGTTACAGTGACGACAGCGATGTGATACTTCTCGGCCTAGTCCGGGAAACACTTATTTCCCGGACTGGGACCGCTATTTTCTCGAAGAAAAAGCGTCCGGGAAGTGAGTATTTCCCGGACGCATACTTTATTACGCCTCGAAAAAGAGTGGATAATGGTAGCATTAGGTTCTACAGCTAGTGGTAGAAAAATAGGATTATTGTGTTCAATAACTCAACACAAATGAGATAGAAACTATATCAAAACATGATAATCATGACACATTATAAACAAGTATAAGGAAACATCAACATAAATTATGTTAGATATCTCGAAAAACAAGAAAAATAATAAAAAATTGCAGTTAGAAAAAAGTCAAAATATGGTTAGTGGCGTACAGGGTGATTCACCATAAATGTCCCCCCCTCTAGCTCACTTATTTTTTAACCGATATAAAAATTTGAAAAATCATCCAGAATGATTTTTTTGAAATTTTTTTCCCGTTGCATCAGAAAATACAGGGTACTCCGAAGAAACGAAATTCAGAGTACTACTTGATTTTTTCAAATGGAATGAAGAGTTGATTTCATCAATGTTCATCACACTTGGGGTCTAGCGGGAATGATTACAGAGATATAGGGTGTTCAAAATCGAGATTGAAACTATTCATTACTGGTCAAAACGGCATGAAAGTCTCCTTCTCAACTTTTGATTGACTATCTACTGACATTTAATTGGAACATATACAGTGTGGTTCAAGATTCAGAATTCTGATCACCCTCTATCTGTTCCAATTATTAAATGTCAGTAGATAGTGAATCGGAAGTTAAGATACGGACATGAAAGCCGTTCTGACCGATAATGAATAGTTTCGTCACAGAAAAATCCTAAAGTTGAAAAAATCTCGATTTTGAACACCTTATATCCCTGTAATCATTTTCGCTAGACCCCAAGGGTGATTCATAGATGGAATCAGCTCTTTAGGGAGAATCTAAAAATATTATGAAAAATATGGTGTTCCTTTTAAAAAAATCAATTAGTACCCTGTAGATCGTTTGTTCCGAGCACCCTGTATTTTCTGATGCAACGGGAAAAAAAATTCTGAAAAATCATTTCGGATGATTTTTCAAATATTTAAATCGGTTGAAACATAAGTGAGCTAGAGGGGGGGGGGCATTTATGGTGAATCACCCTGTACTCCGAAAAAGTAATATCAACTTTTATCAGAGAGAATGTGAAGTAGCTATCTCTCATCATGCACATATGGTACTATATAAATTGCGCTACGAATTTTAGAGCAGTACCTCAATGTTCCATTTTCGTATAGAGCTAAGGCCTAATTTGGTCTCATGTCTACCTTGTAGAATGAATGGTATGTTGTTCGGGGACACCTTGTATACATTCATCTGTAGGTTTCTAAAACGACCAAAATAATTTCATGCAGCGGATGTTTATTATGGAAATTATCTTCGGTCAACGAGTAGCACGTTTTCATTTTTCTTTTCGAATAGTGAATAAGAGATATTATTGGCTGATTTGTGATCGCCAGATGCGCTTTCTTTCTTCTGCCCCAAAGGGATTGTTTTCAACAGCAGTACGATGATATCTTATCGTGAAAGCAGCAGGTAGCAGGAGTTTCTAAACACACCCATATTTGGCGAAAAAATCATCGAGAATGTCTAGCTATGTATTAGTATTAGTGTTTAGCAAACAACACAAACCAAACTCGTTTCCATCAAGATGATTCCGCCTGATATGACAATGTCAATATTGCTGATATACCGTATGATTCACGGTATCCACAGAAAGATTCGCGGTCGCTAAGGACCACGATGTAGGTTTGGATTTTGATGATTTCCATCAAAAAATCAACAATCAACAACATTCAAAACAGCTGTGTCGTCATGGTTTCGCCGCCAAGCAAGCTGTGAAACGCTGGCGCCTCTTCAGGAAAATTCGATGGTCTTACGTAAAGCGATTTGGTTGAAACAAAACACTAATTGTGATTACACCATCTTCCATACATCGTGCTAAGAACATTAGAATTAGATGACGTAGCGATGACATAAAAAACTACCCCAGAAAACATTTTGATAAGGGGCATTAATGGCCTAATATATTTTCCCCATTCCTGACATCAGCATACTATTTCTACTCCATATCAACGATTTGTTGGAAGCAACCTTCTCTTCCAGGGCTCCAATACCAGCCAGGCAAATCAGAAACGAGCGAGGAAGAAATGTTGACAATATAAATATGGACTTGGCAACAATTTTCGAATGGGGATCCAATAACTTGGTAGATTATTACAATGCAAACAAAACACAAGCATGCCTTTTCTCTAGAAAAGCCGATCTCACTGTGCCCAACATAAGCTTGTCAGGAGTAACCATACCTTTGAAGACATCCATTTCGATGCTTGGTATTACAATCAGCATAGATCCAGCAATAACCTTTCTTGGGAAAATCACGTGAGATCAATTGCGAAAAGTGCATCCCAAAAACGTGGTTTTCTGTTTCGGGCCATCAGGAGCTATATTTCACTTCCAGTCACTTGTTTATGATCTATAAGGCACAGATCCGACCTGTCCTGGAATACTGTTCCCATATTTGGAGTGCAGCTCCCAAACATACCCTGAAACTGTTGGATTCTGTCCAAAAAAGGGCAATTCGTCTCGTTTGTGATGCCTCGCTCACAAACTCACTCACTTCTCTGGAACATCGTAGAAAACTTGGCGATCTAGTTCTTTTTTATAGATGTTTTCATGGACGATGCTCTTCTGAAATATCAGCAATTGTTCCTCCCTTGGCAGTTCCCGCGAGATTAACCCGTCGAGTTGAGGCTTCGCACCCCTTCGTGGTCCTTTGGAGACCTGCAGAACATCTCTCTCCAAAGACTCGTTCATCCAACGAACAGCGAGGCTCTGGATCACATTGCCAAGGAAGGTGTTCCGCGAGGCATATAACCTCCAGAAATTCAAGAAGAACACCAATTCCTACCTTATTTCCCTTGGTTCTCACGATGTTCTCTGAACATTACAGGATATCCCTTTTCGGAGGAACCAGAACATAAAAAAAAGTGCTCAAGTATCCATCGTCTCCAGAACGAATTTGCTAAGGCTTCAGCGATTCGCCATTGATTTTCATTTTGAAATATCACGAGTTTGAGTCGTATCTCCAATAAAACCATACCCCGAAAAAAAAAAGAAGGCGCCACTGGATTCTGCGTAAAATTCTCTATGGGATGAGATTTTTATTCGACATATTCGCTAAGAAACTTCGTAGATATAGAGGTGGTCCGAAAAGTATAAATTTTCAAAATCGCCCTGTATCTCATAAACGGAAACAGTCATGCAAAATCTGATTAGGTCATCTTGAATTTCACAACAAAGTGGCACAAGACTGCGAAAACCACAAGGTTCTATCTCGAAAGATAACTGAGATATCACGCAAAAGCAGCGAAAACTCGACACATTTTTTTTTCATTTAGGTTCATTTTATTTTGTCACGCCAATTTATCGCTAATAACCAATCGGTTACACTAGCTTTGGCATTCCCAAGGTGAATGAATAATATAATAGCTGAGCATAAGCAGTTGAGAAATTTCCTCTCGGTGCTTAATACCAACCCGATACCGGTTTCGTAACCTAGATGTCATCAGCCGTTGAATATTTACTAAGACCTAAAAGCAACCTCGTCTCGCGGCGAGTAAACCAAGAAATCTCATTAGTCAATTAAAAGTTCAAAATCGTCGAATCAAGTTGGTATAGTTTGTTAGTTAATAATTAGTGAAACTGTCCCAATTATCTACTGTTATAGACCAGCAGTTCATCATAATAAATTAGAATCGATCTAGTTTTGCAAAGATGGAATGAAATCGGTAATTATAAATCATACCGATTATACAGGGTGTATGTATATTCAAGGGGGGATTCCTTGTGATATTTAAGGTAATAAAATCCATATAAACATGTGTCCTACCTTGCTTCGTTTTCGAGATACAGAGTATTAAAATTCCCATGAAAAATCGTTTTGTTATTCATTACTCAGTTGTCTTTTCATCAATTTCAATAAAACGTTGTGGTTTTGTTAATAGTGATATGAGGCTTTTTCTGGTGCAATTATATCCGAAATAATATTTCCAGTTGCGTCACAGTGGGTAAATTCATCGATATTTATGGTGAATGTAATTGTACGCCACCGCGGTTTTTCTGAGTTTCATATCTTGATTAGATTGAACTATAGAAATAACAACTTTTTCATCCTTTGTGTAATTATTGTATCTACCTTAATTTTTGAGAAAACAATAAAAATTCGATTTGACTCCATTCCGTGTTTTCAAGACTTCCATTGAGAATACTCAATAACCTCAATGAAAATAATTTTGAAATTTTGTGGTGGTGGTGCAGAATTCAGAATCCTGATCACCCGGTATATGTCCCAATTAAATATCAGTAGATAGTTAATCAAAAGTTGAGATAGGGACATGTAAGCCATTTTGACCAATAATGAATAGTTTCGACAAAATAAATTCCTAAAGTTGAAAAATGACGATTTTTCACACTATATCTCTGTAATCATTTCCGCTAGACCCCAAGTGTGATACATCGATGTGATCAGATCTTCAGAGAAAATCTGAAAATGCAATGAAATACAGGGTGTCCCATTTAAAAAAATTAACTTCTAAGTCACCGTGCTCTTTAGAGACACTCTGTATGAATGAAACTTAAACCATTAAAGAGATCGAATGAAACCCTACAACTTATGTATTTCACATTTTTTTGTAATATGTAGAATAAAGAAGTTACAGGGGGGGCGACGGACTTTTGGTCCTCACTGTATATTTCTGTCTGATTTACTCAAAATTACAATGTTGAATATCAATTTGGGGAAGCACAAGTATATCACATTCGAAACCATCAATGAAATTACAAAATTAGATAATTAAGTGCATTTACAATTTACATAACCTGTAACCAACTATTGATCTTCACAAACCAAAAAATCTGTTGATTTATCATCTTCATATAAAATAAAAATGTCCAACTTGATGGATACGATTCATACTCATGAAACGAGACTGTTGACTTCATTAATAGCAAACCCATATACAGTGTGTCCACCTTAAGGACTTACCACCCCTGTAAAATCGTTATTATCCGACCAATTTCAAAAAACCTTTTTTTGTTGGATAGGTATTTGAAATGCCCATCCAACGAGAGAGTGATCTAATTCTTGGACTGTTATCGTGGCCAACTGCGACAAATTTCAATGACGCATATTCCAGAAAGTACTATTAGGGATTTTTTTCTACGAAACTTGATGATGGATTCTGAATCAGTACCACTTGAAATATACCTGTACCGATTTTCATCATCATAAAACACAGGGTGTCCGAAAAAACGAATCATCATTTTCTTCAAATAGGTGATCAGCAAATGTAGTTCTGTGTTTTTTCTAGAAAGAAATAATCACAAATTATCATTGAGGATTATTTCAAATATACCTGTACCAATTTTCGTCATTTGAATGTACAATGTGTATGAATATTTTTCATCCTGATAATTCTTCACTCAAAATAAAAAGATGAATCAGGGTCACTTGGAACATACCTGTACCGATTTTCATCATCATTAAACACAGTGTGTTCGAAAAATCAAATTAATACATTTTTTTGAGTTGATGAAAAAATATTGCCTACTTTTTCTGTTTAATTGTTTTCTCATACACATCGTATTTTTGAATGATGAAAATCGGTACAGATATGTTCAGAATGATCCTCAATAATAATGTGTCATCAATTCTTCTCAAAAATACCACAATACTACATCACCTCATCAAAAAAACATAATTCGTTTTTTCGGACACCCTGTGTTTTATGATGATAAAAATCAGTGAAGGTGTTTTTCAAGTGATCGTGATTCAGAATCCATCATTGTTTTTTGTGAAAAAAAATCCCTAATAGTACTTTCTCAAATATGGATCAATAAAGTTGGTCGCAGTTGGCCACGATTACAGTTCATGAGTAAAATCACTCTCTTGTTGGATGGACATTTCAAATACCTATTCAACAAAAAAAAGTTTTTTGAAATCGGTCAGATAATAACAATTTTACAGGGGTGGTAAGTCCTTAAGGTGGACACACTGTATACAGGGTGTTACAAAAAAACCTAACCCCCTTGCTAGGGTAGGCATGCAAAATAAGTTGGGTTTGCTCAGTGAAACAATGTCGTAACGGCATCCGTTTTCAAGATACAAGGTGTTGAAAAAATTTTGTATAGATGTGTTCTGAAAGCTGACACACCGCATGAATTTGTTTTTATATCTGACACTCATAGAGGGCGCTACTTACGCGATTCGTAACGAGTAGTTTTGAATATAACTTTTTTTAGGTTAGATTTTTCAGTCCAAATTCAATGTGAACTTGAACACCATTCAATTTTACTCCAAAATGATAATCTTCGTAAAACTCGATACTATGTACCGTTTTCGAAATATTTCTATTTGAAAATGCTGAAGCAATTAACTCTGATTCTGGTATTAGAATAAGACTTATAAATAACAATTATCTATTTATTGAGGACAAAAAACATTAACATTATTTTACTGCTGAAGAAATCGAATAAACAAAATCACATCAGAAATAAATTAATTAAATTTGACTTGAAACATCATCTAGTCAGAGTAAGTGTCCAAAATGTCCTAAGTTTGCACGAATACACAATTCGATCCTTTTTTCTAAAGAATGCATCAATCTTCTCAACGGTTGAGGATCAGCTATGAGATCATCGAAATAATGTTCAATTCTTGTTTACAGCCCTTGACGTGTGGTTTAAAGGTAACAGTCTTTTATAATACTTACTTTTAACTAGCATCAGTTTTATACTTCATCATTTTCAAATCGAAATATCCCGAAAACGGTACACAGTATGAAGTTTTACCAGGAGTACCTTTTCAGTGTAAAATTGAATGATGTTCAAGTTCACATCAAATTTGGAGGAAAAAATCTAACCTAAAAAAAGTTATGTTCAAAAGTACTCGGTACGAACAGTGTAACTAGCGCCCTCTATGAGTGTCAGATATAAAAACGAATTCATGCGATGTGTCAGCTTTCAGATCACATCCATACAAAATGTCATTACAATGTTGCCAGTAGTTTCAACATAATCGTAAAAAATGTGTAAAAAAAATATTTTTTCAACACCTTGTATCTTGAAAACGGATGACGTTACGACATTTTTTTACTGAGGAAACCCACCCAACTTATTTTGTGATGTTCTACTAACCCTAGCAAGGGGGTTAGGTTTTGTTGAAACACCCTCTATATATATGATATGTGTTTATATATCCCTATAATAATCAAATATGTTTTTTGGGCTACTAAAGAAGAACAATAACAACAAAATAATCATTTATCAATCGCTTCAAACTGACTCAAAATCACGTTGACTCTATCCTTTCTGTTGCAGGAGCCGATGATCCCTCAACCAGAAGAAAAAAGAAATGTCCTCAGCTATATGCCAGAACTTCGTCCAGAACGCTTGGAAGAAGGAACTCTGTTCGAACTGCTTCAAGTCGAAAGATGAACACGCCGAAAAACCGAAACTCAAGCCGGTCCATCTGATAGCAGCAGACCGAGTCGAAGGAATCATAAGAAAAGAGAAGAAGTCGAGACCCAAACGTTCAGTGGCTTTCCTCAAAGATCTAACGGAAGTGATCGGTTATGGTGGGGAGGACTGGTCTTCAGACAACGAAGAAGATAACGTAACCTCAAGCAGCGAAGAAGAAACCGCGATAGAATCCGATGAGGAGGAAAGTCTGAAGGAGCTGCAGAGGCTCACCAAAGAAAACACTGACTTCAATACTACTTCCCTAGCTGAGGTGGAAGTTAAAAAGTCCTACACCCAATTGCTGCTAGGAAAACCAGTGGTGGACTCTGCGGGGAAGAAGAAGACTCTGCTAGTGTCCGTTACTCCCTTTGGTGAAGATATCTCAGCTCCACCAAAAAAATATAGCCAGAAGAGTCTTTCACACATTCCCATTGCGAAAAACAACAAAGAGATTATAGCTGAGCACAAAACGAACAATGTTGTACTCACTTCTTATACTAAGAATGAAGAAAACAATTCGAAGAAAGGGGAAAAGTCTCTGCTAGATGAAATATCAGAAACACTGGAGAACAGTAAAAACCCAATTCAGATAATGGCGAAGAAGAAGAGCCAAAAAGAGGTAGTCCTGAGTACCGACTCTAACAAAGAAAATATAGAAAATGGTACAACTGAAGTAACAAAACTGGAGATTGTTGAAGAAAAAACTGTGGAACAAAAAACCGTTGTTTCCGAAAAGAAAATAAGCTTAGCACGAACCCCAGCTCTGAAACGTGACATAGAGAAACCAGTCATCTATCAAACTTCCACTGCTAAAATCGAGCTACTCAACAGCAAGAATTTGAAATTGAACAAAGAAACGGTCAACAAGATGAAAACCGAAGTTAACAACAACGAAAGAGCAGAAACAAACGCTACCGAAACAAAACTTGAATTGAAAACCATAGCCACCAGTGTTGAACTGATAAGAGCCGAAAGGACTCATTCAAGCGATATTATCGAATCGAAAGAAAGGAAGGACGAAATCAATAACACCGTGGCAGAGAGAACCCACGTGGAAGAAAAGGTTGTAAGTCTACCGCCACCTATACCACCAAAGTACATCCCATTTTCGCAAAGCAGGGAGCAAGCTGGGAAACCAGATGGTCGCGAGGATCCAGTTATAACAGAACTACCCCCGCTACCCATAACACCCCCACCGATCCTAGAATCGCAGACATCTTTCCTACACGGCATCCCGCCACCCATCTATGAGAAACCCAAAATCCTCTCGAAACCAGCCATCGTGATACCAAGAAAACCCGTTCCAGCTGTTCCACCTAATTTTTCCACATTCGCCAAGGCAGCATTGTCCAGACAAGACTCGAACGACTCAGACTCGAAGACCAACAAAAGGAAAGCTCCCCAACCACCAGAAGAAGTGAATAGTCCCATTTACACCAGAACCAGTGATTCGCCAAGGGAAAAACGAAAAGTGGTAGTGTCTCACATACCAACAACCGAATCTAGCGAGGGTAGTCAAGAAGAAGCCATCTACGTCTCGCCTGATCCTTCGCCAAGAAAGTCACTGTCTGTTTCCACTGATTGCCTGACGACCGAAGAAAAAAGGAAAGAGAAATCCAAAGCCAGGTTTTCCTTGAAGAAGTTCCTACGGATGGGGTCCAGCAAAGACATCACGAAGCTGTCGGAATTAACGGTTGTCAAGTTCGAAGAAAATAGCGAGAAGCCCCAGCCAAAGCCTAGATTAGTGATCGTTCACCCAAGCGAGTTGAACGGCGATAAGGTAAGAAAAATAGTTATTTATTATACAAAGGAAAAAAGTAGTAGATTTTAGCTCCAGGTTGTGAGTAGAAGAACAACAATTCCAGGAAAAAGGAAGAACCTTCTATACTTTTCCAGTTTTCAGTAAAACTTGAAAATCTTTCTACAGTCGACAAAGGAAGACCTGTTAGTCTAGTACAAGCTAGGCCTTCTGATATTCCAGGAAAGGAAGTAAAGCAAAGTTATTAAAGGCGAAGAAGACTTACCAATAGTACAGGAAAAATAGTTATTTATTATACAAGGGAAAAAAGTGGTATATTTTAACTCCAGTTTGTGTTGTCTCCCGACGCGTAGCGGAGGGAGACAAAAAACCGTGAGCTAAAATCTAATATCTTTCCCGTGTATAATACACTATTTTTTTCTGTGACAGAAGAAAAGACGAATCAATATTGAGAAGATATTACATTATTTTGAAATCTGAAAATTATCGACGTGAAATTTTGAGTTTTTTACAGTTGGGACACCTGCGTTGTAGGCATCTTTATCATTCTTTTGAAGTAATCAAATATCTTATGTTACTTCTGTCAGTCTAATTCTATGATTTGATTTCAAAAAATTGCGAATTTAGTGGTTATTTAGTAATATACGTAACCGCGAAGTCGAATGGAAGATAAAAGTACTTGCAGTTTTTTCTCGGAGACGGTATTATTGACTCATTCTTCGGAACTATAGCCATCAACAGTGTTTATATTACTTACTTACTTTTTCCCACGGGAAGAAAGTAATTTATGAAAAGTGACATTTTATAACCTGCCAACAGAGATGAAATGCCAAACTTTTTTCCCGTCACAGAAAAAAGAACTTTTTCAAAAACTGTCATCTAATGTTGAAATTTTCGTTGAAATGTTAGCGAAGTAGCTATTTTTTGTCACTCAGCTGATGATAGTTATTTATGTACCAATGACGATAAACTGTCTGGGCATGACAGGCTAAATGTTGATATTTGAGGATTTACTATACAGGGGGGCATATGTGTGGAAACACCTTAATATCTCGAAAACGACAAATGCGATCCCAATGAAACTCGGTCCTTGGGGGACTGTTTGACCTGAGACAATCAAAAATCGTATCAGCAATATTGCCAGATTTCTGTATTTTGCTGTGCGTGACACAACTTCGTTTTTTTAAATGCAACACCCAGTTTATTATGATTGCATTCGACTGCTGATGCTTTATTCAATAGAACCTTCAATTAACAAATTTCAATTCTGCTGGATATTTTCTAAAATTTGGCAATCCACAATTTTTGGAAAAAAAACTATGAGAACTCATGGATATCTCGGAAACAATAGATGCTATATCGATGAATTTCAGTCCCTAGGGGCTGTTTGACCAGAGGAAGTCAAAAATGGTATCGGCGATGTTGCCAGATTTCTTCATTTTGCTTTGCGTGGCACAACTTTGTTTTTGAAATGCAATACGCAGTTCATTATCACTGCATTCAAGTACTGTTGTTTCATTTGATAGAACATCAAATTGACAAATTTTAATTCTGGATATTTTCTGAGATTTGTCAAACCAGCATTTTTTTAATAAATCGCTGATACGATTTTTGACTTCCTCAGGTCAAACAGCCCCCACGTACTGACATTCATCGATTATTGTTTCGGAGATATTCAGGAGTTTTTATGCTTTTTTTTTTCAAAAATGCTGGTTTGCCAAATCTCACAAAATATCCAGAAATGGAATTTGTCAATTTGAAAATCTATCAAATGAAGCATTAGTAATTGAATGCAGTAATAATAAGCTGTGTGTTACATTCAGAAACAAATTTGTGCCACGCACACCAAAAAATAAAGAAATCTGGCAACATCGCCGATGCGATTCTTGACTTCCTCAGGTCGAACAGCCCACAGATACTGAAATTCATCGATATCACATCTATTGTTTTGGGGATATTCAGCAGGTTTTATGCTTTTTTCCAAAAATGCTGGTTTGCCAAATTTCACAAAATATCTGGATTTGAAATTCGACAATTTGAGGTTATATCAAATGAAGCATCAGCTATCGAATGCAGTAATAATAAACTGGGTGTTGCATTCAAAAAACCAAAGTTGTGTCACGCACAGCGAAATACTGAAATCTGGCAACATTGCCGATACGATTTTTGATTTCCTCAGGCCAGACCGCCCCTAGTTACTGAAATTCATCGATATAACATCTATTGTTTCAGAGATATCCAGGAGTACTCATACTTTTCTCCAAAAATGGTGGTTTGCCAAATCTTAGAAAATATCTAGAATTGAAATTTGTCAATTGGAGATTCTATCGAATAAAGCATCAGCAATCGTATGTAATTATGATAAACTGGGTGTTGCTTAAAAAAAACGAAGTGGTGTCACGCACAGCAAAATGCAGAAATCTGGCAATATTGCTGATACGGTTTTTGATCTCCTCAGGTCACAGAGTTTCATTGGGATCGCATTTGTCGTTTTAGAGATATTAAGGTGTTTCCACACATATGCCCAACCCTGTATGTAGTTCAGAGATTTCCCATTCTTAATTAATCACATTGTATAGGTGGAAGTTGTAGCGAAACCAGTGCTAGACCAAGTCGACTACCAGTCCAGTGGGCACGAATACAGCAACCCCTTGGGAGATTATGAAACTTACACCCCGAAAACCACCAAACCCCCACCACCCCCGAGAAACTTCAACGAGGGCAATGTTACCAGCAAACCTAACCTGCCACATCCGCCCAAATCCCTAGAAATCATCAACAAACAGAGGCAGATATCCAGGAGCGACTCGGCCTCCAAGAAACCGGAGACAGTGTACGCCAACATTGGAGAAGTGAGGTATGTTCTGATTCACCTCCCCGTAAATTGATTTGACGGTAAAATTCAGCCGAGCGGAGATTAAACCCAGAAAATCAAGGTGGATACAATATCGTGTAATCACAGACAGTGTTTTGTTTCTCTCAAAACGGTTGACTGCAGATGCCGCAATAATGGCATATTAGTTCTCAGTTGTCCGCGAGATGCCGACACTTTTTACAGATTTCTTACATAACAGAAAACGGCGCTCACCATCAGTGACAATCACCCTTATTAGTAATATTGAAGTAAAACATGACACATAGCAATCAGAATATACATTATACACAATGATACATACCTTTATATTGAATACACTATACACTATAGGTACATTACCTTGGGATATTTTATCCACCTTGCTTGAGATTGAAATATTCTTATCTCCGAGGACAGAGGTATCAGGTTATGTAAACTGAAACGTTAATAGTGAAATTTGGCATCAAGTTTGACTTCTCGTAATTTCTAGAATATTGAACCAATTTTGAATTGCCGCCCAGATTCTGAATGCCTTTTTCATCGTCTTTCGAACCGTTCCTTACAGCTTCTTCTAAATTGATCAGGACTCGAGATACAGGGTGAAACAAAGTTTCGTGCATTTTGAAAAAATTTCTCCGCCCCCCCATTTTGTCGGAAGACCACGATGCTCATATTTTATTCGGGCATTTCATAAATAGCAACCATACCTCGGGACATTTTCGAGTTTTTGCCAAAAACTACTGTGGTTTCCGACAAAAAAAATTTTTTTGTATTTTTTTCAATGGACTAACTTTTAGGGGTTCCATAAATGGATGCTTTTATGCATTTCAGGAAAGCGTTGGAGCAGATATGTATACCAGGTTACTCAAAAACAATCAATAATTTATTACTTCGCAGTCTATGATAAAAGTTGTCTACCTTAGTGAGCAGTAAATCAACTCATCTCGTCAACAAAAACAAACAACGATATCTTGTTTCTATAACAACGTATTGTTGAAACAATGTAGGTATGCATAGAGGTTATATCAATTGCCAATTTTCATGAAAACGTCAGTGTAATTCGGGTCCTAAAAAATTTGAAGATGCCTCGTTCAAATCGGGTCGAAATGGAAAATATCATTTGGTAAGATCATTTTGGTGATATAAACTATAATTCAGTACAGATAATTATTATTTCAGGTTACGACGATTAGGATATACCCAAACTCATTTAAGTACCATTTTCAATAAGTCAGTTATGACAATAAATAGACTGATTCATCGTTTTGAGGATACAGGTAATCTAAAAAAAATGCAAACAAAATTATTTTTCGGAAACCACAGTAGTTTTTGGCAAAAACTCGAAAACGTCCCGAGGTATGGTTGCTATTTATGAAATGCCTGAATAAAATATGAGCATCGTGGTCTTCCGACAAAATGGGGGGGCGGAGAAATTCTTTTCAAAATGCACGAAACATTACGAGAAGTCAAACTTGATGCCAAATTTCACTATTAACGTTTCAATTGACGCCCAGTTTATATCAATGTGAATTATGCATTTGACCTCGATTAGATGTAGTTTGATGAATGCCCCTGCCACATTACATATTTTCCTGTTTGTGATGTTACCTTTGTGACTTAGATATCGAATCAACGTCGATTAGATGTGTCAACGAGATATTGCATTAATGTAAGGTTGTTAGATTTAGTATTAGATTTAGAATGGGGCCTTCGGGCTATCTGCCTCCACACCGCGATCTTCTCAGATCTATTGTGTCTGCCCCCAAAATCGATTAGAGTTCTTCGGCTAGCTCCGCCTTCTCTGAGACTCCATAGGGTAGCTTTCAGATCCCCTGTGTATCTTTGGGCTTCTGGTTTCTCCTCACCCAGCGTAAGCAACCTTAGTCTTGACAAGCCCTCACAGTGGCAAAGTATGTGTACTGCTGTTTCCTCCTCTTCCTGACAGAACCTGCACAGCAGTTCTTCAGTCAGACCTGTCGTACTCATGTGTTGAGTCTACAATACCCTGTAAGAAGTCCCACTAGTATTCTAGTTGAACTTCGATTCTGGCTCAGTAGATATTCTGTGAATGTTGGCGATGGTTTTTTAATAAACTCTTTTGCCGGTCTCATTCCTGGCGAGTTGTTCCACCATTCTTCCATGTAAGGTTGTTACATCACACTGATGTAAAAAATAGCTCATAGCATATTTCAATTTCTTCGGTTATATAAATATTTGTATAAGTAGAATTGCTGAAAATGTTAAGCAATTTTTGAGAAATATTAATTGATGAGCCGACCAGTAGACTGAGGGACAGAATGATTTGATATATGAACTTTATTTTGTAACCTTCATCTTTTCTCCTGAACCCTTCTTATTAAAGTGGAATATTTGTTATCTCCTTCCTCATACTCAATATCAAAATGTATGGCAATGTGAATGATATTCGTCTTCAATTTTGCAAATTATTACAGGTCGTCCATAGTACCGAACAAGCCGGTACGAACAGCCAGCATGCGCGAAAGAGAGGCTTTGCAGCTGAGGAAACCTAACCACAACTACGAGCCAATCGACGTGCGAGACAAGGACAGCGAGAACGTGTACGACTACATACATTCGGGCAGGTCGAGTTCGCCCGACAGCGACTCGAGTCGCGACAAGGGCAGCCCGAGGGGCAAGACCGTCAGGTTGGGCAAGCGGTCGGAGAGCAGCATAGACGTGTCTGGGGAGTATTTCAAGTGCAACAATATTCCGAGGAGCGTGTCTTTGACTTATTGTGGCAGCGAGACCGAATCCGAGATCTATTCTCCGCACAGCTTTTATGGCAGTGAATCGGAAGTGAGTTTTTTGAATGATTCTTTTGTTGTATACATTAGACAAACACGACAGAATACATATAACCGATTCAAGGAACATCAGATAAGGGACTGGAATAATCAGTAGTGGAGTAGTTCCTGATGTCATCATAACTCTAGATCAATCACTTTTGATGTTAGTTTCTGTAGAATGTCTCCTGCAAGGTACTCAGTAGGTACTCTTTAATGTTTATTTCTCCAATGCGGCAGCGAGACCGAATCGGAAATTCATTCTCCGCACAGCTCCAATGGCAGTGGATCGGAAGGTAGTTTTTTTGAATGATTTGCCGTATCAAAAGGACAAACACGCCAGAATTCATACAACTGATTCAAAGAACATAAATCATTCTAGATATAATCGATTGGAAAAATCCGTAGTGGAATAATTCCTTATGTTATCAGATCAATCACTTTTAATGTCAATTTCTGGATAATGTCTCTTGAAAGGTAATATGTAGTATCTATTGACTTCTCTACTGAAATTTGTTCTCCGCACAACTTTTATGGAAGTAAATCGTAAGTAAGTTTTTTGGATGATTCTTTCGTTGTATATATTGGACAAACACGCCAGAATACATATAACCGATTCAAGGAACATCATATTATAATGGATTGAAAGAATCCGTAGTGGAATAATTCTTCATGTTATCATAACTTCAGATCAATCACTTTTGATGTTAATTTCTGGAGGATGTCTCTTAAACGGTAATAAGTACTATCTATTCACTCGTCTACTAAAAATTTACCCCGTACAACTTATAAGGTAGTGAATCGTAAGTTTCTTGAATGATTTGCCGTATCAAGAGTATCAATCACTTTTGATGTTAATTTCTGGAGGATGTCTCTCGAACGGTAATAAGTACTATCTATTTACTCGTCTACTGAAATTTTTTCCCCGCACAACTTTTAAGGTAGTGAAGGTAGTGAATGATTTGCCGTATCAAGTGGTATATATTGGACAAACACGCCAGAATCCATGTAATCGATTCAAGAAACATCACATTATTCCAGATATGATGGATTGAAAGAATCTGTAGTGTAGTAGTAGTATGTAGTATGTATTGTATGCCCTGGAAATTTCAATCATATTTTGCAAATTCGTATAAACAAAGACCTTTTGATACTCTTCCTGATGAAACAAATAATAGTTGATTCGGTTTATATGATTCTTCAGTCTTAATGGGTCATGAGCTGGAGCCTATTAGACTTCATCTTTGCGTCATGAGAAATCTCAGAAGTATTGAATTTTGAACTTGAAGCAATATGTGAATTCTGGTTTCCCGTTTCAGGTGACTGAAGATGATCATGACTGGATTCAAAATGGGAGAACACATAAGCTGCGTTCGAGAAAAGGGAGGAGCATCGTCCACAAAAATTTGGAAGACAATTATGGGGCGGTAGTAGTGGCAAATCACGAGGCTCTTGCTCAAGTACTCGAAAATGTAAGTTTCAAACTCGACGCTCTGATTTAACGGGTGTTTCTCCAAGATGGTTCATCCCTATAACTTTTTCATTATCGAGTATAGTAAAATTAAATTTGGTGGGTTGGTGATTTCATAAAAACTGTAAGCATTCAAGAATTGAAATTCAAACATTTAAGACTTAAAGTCTCAAGTGGATTCAGTTATAAAGAAATTACGATTCTAGGACAATACATATGTCTTCGGTCATTACTGACATGTTGAGTCTTATTTTTTTTTATAAAGTGGCCCGGAACTATAGTTCAATTTACTATGGTTATTTAGTTTGGTTGGTAGGATGGAAACGTAGACAACAATGTATCACTGCTGGCAACGTCGCCAGTTTGTATATGTCATTGGTTTTGTTTTTTTTTTGTTCCGTGTCAACTGTCATTTTGGTATTTAAATTGAATAAGGAGTACCTTTTTCACGTGAAACAACCTTCAGGCACAGTTTAATGCTTAAAAAAATACCATAAAAAAATTAATTATTCCCACCATTAACTCATCCAGTTTGAACTAAATTTGAATAAGGTTTTGAAATTTTGAGCTCTAATTCTGATTCAGCATTAGTATCATGCGATGTACCGGGTGCACCTCTTAAAATGGAATCCCCCTTTAACTCTTTCGTTTTCAGATATATGAAAAAATGTTAAGTGGAAAATTTGTCTCAAACGACCCAAACTTTTATTTCGTGAAGTTCTTTCATATACAGGGTCATTCGTTTTTCCAGAAAGGACATCAACTTTTATTTTTTCAATGGAACACCCTATATAATTTACGACATGTCGATAGAGCCTTTTTTTTCTAATTTCAAAAATATATATGAGTTGCAAATTTGGATAAAAAATAGTTGAGTCATTGATGATCAAAATTTACCATAATACCGCATTATGAACCTCCACTTCATATCATCTAATGTAAGTTGAATATAGTGGGCTTTGAAATAACGTTCAAGCTCTATGGAAATGTCATAAGTATTGTTTATTATGAAATTGTAATCGTTCAATCTCAATACAAAAAAATATATATAGACAGTTTCATTGAAATATTTTTCATCCAAATATGCAACTGATGTGTATTTTTGAAAAAAAGGCTCTATCGACATGTCAGAAAATATATAGGGTGTTCCATTGTAAAAATCAAAGTTAATGCCCTTTCCGGAAAAACGAATGACCCTGTATATGGAGCCATTTCACGAAATAAAAGTTTGGGTCGTTTCAAACAACTTTTTAATTCAACATTTTTTCACATCTCTGAAAACAAAAGAGTTAAGGAGGATTTTACAATGAACGGTTTCTGAAATAGAGAGGAAAAACGGCCTACAAGGTGTACCTATACTATCTGAAGGCCCTCCCTTATTGGAAACATTTTTCAATAAAATATAGGAACTTTTTTCCATACTTCAGGAATCACCTCACAAATATTTTACCAATTATCAGAAAACACACTGTATACGCGGGAAAAAATGTAAACATATAATTTTGGGCAATAATAGTTATTTATGTATTAAGGGAATTATGAGGGCCTTAATTACCGATGGCAAAGTTTGCGTCCCGAGGGCCTCTGGCCCGAGGGACAGCAATTGCCAGAGGTTATTGAGGCTCTATAATTCCCGTGATACATAGATAATTTTATTTCTGACTGATTTCATTCATCAGATACCTTCCCGATTGGAAGTTAGACATATTTTTCCGTATAGTTTCAATGTCATCAGAACGTCAGATGATGATCTTGACTACCGCGAATAGGAGATTCCTTATTGCTACGTTATTGCGTGGTTGTTGCTATGCATTTCTTATTTAATTTTAGCTAGAGGGAATTATAGCATCTATAACATCCCAAGGGAGTTATGACCCTCATAATAGATATCGTAACTATGACGATATAAGCTCATAATGTCACTGTCAGAAATAAAATTATTGATTATATATAGCCAGGTGTGCGAAACCTGTTCTGTATTCGTGTGGCCACTATCCAGTTGTTTGGTGAATTGAACAGAAAAATCACCGCTTCACCTGGTCTCAAACCGTTTTCCATAGTGTTTCTCCAAAAATATAAAACTGCCGTCGTTGTAGGTCCAACAGACCTGCCACATCCAGCCGGCCCTGCGAGGCCTCAAAGCGCAATCGAACCTGCGCTGGGCGGACTTCTCTTTGATATCGGGCACGCCGCCCATCACCGTGGGCGACCGAACGTTCCGGCAGGCCGTGTGGGGCGCCCACCACGTCACGTTGCTGACGAACGCAGGCGCAGTGGGGTCCAGCACGCTGCAGTTGGGCACGTTCAATCTGACGCCGGTCACCGAGTTCAGCGATTTGGTGCCCAACGTGTACCTGGCGCTGCCCGAGGGCGGCGGTAGGGAAGACAAGGACAAACAGACGCAAGGTTAGTTCGATCGTTTTGTCACCCCAAGTGAACTTGACATTAACGAAAAAAATTGCCTTCGAAGAAATGACTCGGGTCGATTCTGTTCGGATCTTGTTATAATATTGCTAAGATAACAATATTGTTATGATAATAACATATAACAATCTTGCTATGGAGATCTGTATTCTGTTTGCAGAGTAACTGCAAGATTGGTTATGAGTTCAAGTGATAGCAATATTGTTGAAAAATTGAGAATTTTTGAGCTGACAACACTGTTTTCAACTCATTTTTTAAGTGTTGGGTATCGATTTTGCCATTTTTTCATGAGGAAGAAGAGTTCATGATTATCTAACCTCTCAAATTAGTCAGTCCTGCACTGACACTTTACAAAATTATATTGTTCAAATTGAGAGATTCTGTATTCGATGAATCTGGTCGTCGTTGTGCGACTGGTGCAAGTAATCAATCATGTCCCCGAAATGAGAAAACAACCTAGACGCCGGATGAAAATGATCGTGATGTTTTTTTCGAATATTCTAGCAAAATAGCTTGATAAACTATCCATCAGGCAACTGGAATGGTTTTCTGGTTTCTCTGATATGCCGAAATTGTAGTCTCATATTCCCTCTACAAATTGCAACTTCAAGAAAAGGTTTTCAAGTAGTTGGTCACAGTAGTGAACCTATCCTATATGTTTGTAACCACCATTCTAGTTTTTGAATAATTCTTCTACAAATTGAAACTTTGAGGAAAGGTTTTCTAGTAGTCAGTGACACAAGTGAACTCACATATGTTTTTAATCCACTATTTTCTGAGTTTTCATACACTTGGAAGAATTTGTAGTGCAAAAACGAAGAATCCACTACTATGTTATAAGATAGCAAGCACAAAATTAATGTTGCCGAGATAGCAAGAAAGCTGACCAGATGTCATTGAAATTGACAGATCATATTGCCAAAAATCGATGATTAGAATTCAACTTTTTCGAATCTTGCTATGATAGCAATATCTTCTCTACAACCATATTGCTATTTCCAAACAGAATCGACCCGATAATGAACATTGTACCCATTCAATCAACATTTTTATTTTATCGACACAATAAAGGCAAAAAGACCCTACCTAGCAACTTCAGACCGTTCCCACTGCTATCTATTATTTCGAAGATCATGGAGAAAGCTATCAACATCGAGCTCATGAAATACCTGGAACATTCAAGTATTATCAACGATAGGCAATATGGCTTCCATCATCAGAGATCAACTGGTGACCTGCTCGCTTACGTCATCACATGTATGGCAGCAATCTATTGAAAAATATGGTGAAACCTTAGCCGTGGCACTTGATATCTCCAAAGCATTCGATCGAGTCTGGCACCACGGACTCCGTGCCAAGCTTCCATCTTATGGCTTGCCTCCCCAGCTACGTTCTCTGCTAGCTAGTTTTTTCTCATATAGGTCTCTCCATGTAGTGGTCGACGGAGTTTCATCTGACTCTCTTATCATAAATGCTGGTGTTTCGCAAGGATCAATTCTAGCACCAACACTATTTCTACTCCATATCAACAATTTGTTGGAAGCGAGTTCGTGTCCCGTACACAGCTTCGCGAATGATAGTACCCTCCATACCGCCTTCTCTTCCAGGGCTCCAATACCAGCCAGACAAATCAGAAACGAACAAGGGAGAAATTTTGACAACATAAATATGGACTTGGCAACAATTCTCGAATGGGGATCCAATAACTTGGTAGATTTCAATGCAAACAAGACACATGCATCTTTTTTTTCTAGAAAAGCCGATCTCACTGTGCCCAACATAAGCTTGTCAGGAGAAACCGTATACCTTTGAAGACATCCATTTCGATGCTTGGTATTACTAACAGCAATAACCTTTCCTGTGAAAATCACGTGAGATCAATTGCTAAAAGTGCATCTCAAAAAACTTGGTTTTTTGTTTCGGGCAAGGAGCTATTTCACTTCCAGTTCCTTATATGATCTATAAGGCACAGATCCGACCTGTCCTGGAATACTGTTCCCATATTTGGAGTGCAGCACCCAAACATACCCTGAAACTGTTGGATTCTGTCCAAAAAAGGGCAATTCGTCTCGTGGATGATGCCTCGCTCACAAACTCACTCACTTCTCTGGAACACCGTAGGAAAGTTGGCGATCTGGCTCTATTTTATAGATAATTTCATGGACGATGTTTTATTGAAATATCAACAATTGTTCCTCCATTGACAGTCCCCGCGAGATTAACCCGTCGAGTTGAGGCTTCGCACGTCCTTCGTGGTCACTTTGGAGACCTGCAGAGCATCTTTTTCCAAAGACTCGTTCATCCAACGAAAAGCGAGGTTGCCAAGAGAGGTGTTCCCCGAGGCATATAACCTCCAGAAATTTAAGGAGAACACCAATTCCTAACTTAGTTCTCTTGGTCCTTACAATGTTCTCTGAACATTACAAGATATCCCTTTTTGTGGGAACCAGAACTTAAAAACGAACATTTTCCATCAGTTATTTCTCTCGAAAAACTGACATCAGACGAAATTGCTCGATCTACGGTCTCGCAATTTTTTCATGTCAGTTTTTCACGTGAAATTACTGATCGGCAAATGTTTTTCGTTACAAAGAGAAATTTATCCGATAAAAAAAAAGCCGTTTTTACTGTTGACTAAAATAGTCACCTCACAGCTACGGCAATATTTTTCAGAAAATCTTTTTTTTTCAATTTCAGCGACTGTTTCAGTCCTACCATGCATCCAGGTGAACTCGATTCCGTCCTACTGTGAATCGGTCAAATCGAAAGTTCAAAATCTGGATGAACAATGGAAAGACGCCACTTTCATCATGCTCCAGCTGGTGAACGCTCTAAAAACGTTACAAGCTCAGGGCATCGAAGAACTGCCGCTCTCTCTGACCAGTTTCGTGTTATGCAAAGATATGGACAAAGACACCCATCACCGGTTGTGTGTTTTACAGGGGTAAGTAAGAGTCGCTAGGGTAAACTCTACAATGTGTTATCGGCATCTAGTTGTCGATATTATTTGAAGACATTGTATTGTCAATCTTGAACAGGACTTATTTGAAACTTCGCGAGTGCGACGAAAACAACTATCTCGGGCTGGGCGGAGGGAAAAACACTCAGTACTGGTCTGAATTACCAGGATTAACCCATTCGAAGGCGTTCCTGCCTAAACCATCGGAAAAAAATGTTTCTTGGGGTAATAAAGACAATCAATCAATCAATCAAAAATAACCAGGCAGATCCTAGAATGGAGCAGGGGTAACCTGCGAATTCTGACTGGACTGCTTACGGGACACTGTCGTCTAAGATACTACCTGGGAAGGATGGGTCTGAACCAACAAATGGACTGTCGGTTCTGTTGTGTGGAAGACGAAACGGCTGAACACATATCATGTTCATGCTCTAGCTTAGAAAGACTAAGGTTCGACACATTTGGCTTTACCAATTTAGAACCTATCGATTTCAGACAAATCTCACCCAATTCAACCATGAACTTTGTAAAAAGATGTGGATTGTACGGTGAACTGTAACCTCTAGGGGTGAGCCACAATAGACCCATCTGGGGTCGCAGTGGAGGGGAGGTATTCTCCCCACTCACATGGAACCTAACCTAGCCTACTTGAGCTCATCATCGAACACGTTATATTTCATTCCGATATACCGGGAATGTATGGTATTAGTAATATTCTTTTTACCAACTTTAGTCGCGTTCGGTATTAGACTGCTCCGATGAATCTGAATCGTTTGTTTAGACATCTAGATGTTGGGGAAGTAGATCTCATCCGTTCGGCAAATTAAAATCGGAGCGATCTGATATAGATCTTAATGCTCGGAGAATTTTGACAGAACAAAGCGATTGATCTGAATTTGTGAGGTTAATGTTCAAATGTTTATGTATGACTGGCCGTTGTGCTCGTATTCGTATTTTCAAAATAACGTTCTCATAATGAAAGAAATACAACTTTTTGATTCTGAGCAAGACAGAACACACACCTTTATGGCGTCAGATGAGAATTATCAAGAAATTGTCACAAATAACAGTAAGTGAACACATTTAATAAATGTGTTTAGATGATAAATTCGAAATTATTTTTTCTATATTTTTTCTTATAGATTTGACTCTGGCTGCGATTCTTTTGGAAAAAGAACAAGAAAAAGAAAATTTCTGGTATACTCATATTGAAATGGAAATAAATGAAATGAATAAATGGGGTTAGGTTAGGTTACCGTCACACTGTCAACAAAATGTCCACTTCGTTCGTTTATTGCCGATTGCTCCGATCTATCTGTGACCACGTGACTAGAATCTGCTCTAATCTGCGATGTAAATATCGAACGTGACTTTTGACTGAGATTAACCAAGATTATTCTCAGTGCAGCTCAATAGCAATATTCTTTTTAACTTGTTACATTCACACTACTGAGATCAATTAAGTTAGAAGGAGGTGAGACGGATCTGAGTTGTCGATTGAATAAAAAGAACACGTTTTTATCTGCCAGGAAGGGCAAGGGAAGGAAACATAACCCAACATAATTAAACCAAAATGTAAAATGGCTGAGGAAATTAATGAGGAGCATAGAAATATTATTCTAGTGAGTATTCAAAGGATTCAACCTGTGGACTGAAAATTCAGAGCTGAAAGCATGACAAAAATGAAAATATAACCTCACAATTTTCAGCACAGAACTACAGAATTACTAGGATTGATCCAGCCAAGGAAGGTATTCCCCGAGGCATATAACCTACAGAAATTTAAGAAGAACACCAATTCCTATCTTTTTTCCCTTGGTTTTCACGATGTTCTCCTAACATTACAGGATATCCCTTTTCGTGGGTACAGAACATTAAAAAAAAACTTTGAGCTACAATGGACGAGTAATTTTATCCAAAAGACAACTTGTCATGAACAAGTTTTTTTTTTCAAGTTGCCGTGGAGATCTTCTAACTGTGAATCTATAATTATCAAATATGTTTGTGGAAATAGATGATTTTGAAGATTCATTATTTAAATATTTCAAGCACAAATTCAGTATGAATAAAAAAGTCACGATTCAATCGAAAAAATAGTTATTTATTATACAAGGGAAAAAAAAGCGGAGGGAGACAAAAAACCATGAGCTAAAATCTTATATTTTTCCCGTGTATAATACACTATTTTTTTCTGTGACAGAAGAAAGGACGAATCAATATTGAGAAGATATTACATTATTTTGAAATCTGAAAATTATCGACGTGAAATTTCAAGTTTTCAACAGTAGGGACAACTGCGTAGGCATCTTTATCATTCTTTTGAAATAATCAAATATCTGTCAGTCTGATTCTGTGATTAGATTTCAAAAAATTGCGAATTTAGTGGTTGTTTAGTAATATACGTAACCGCGAAGTCGAATGGAAGATAAAAGGACTTGCAGTTCTTTCTCGGAGACGGTATTATTGACTCATTTTTCGGAACTATAGCACAACAAAAGCCATCAACAGTGTATATACATGTGATATATATTCGGGAAAAAAGTACTCACTTTTTTCCCACGAGAAAAAAGTAATTTATGAAGAGTGACATATTATAACCTGCCAACAGAGATGAAATGCTAAACTTTTTTCCCGTCACAGAAAAAACCATTTTTTTTTAGTAAATCGTGATATTTCGCTACTCTGCTAATACTTGTTCCAATTTTCTTTCCAGTCTGGCCTCCGACCTCGCCAACAAAACCACCAACGAAAAGTACGGCACCCTCTGCATGTGCGCCCTGCGAGCCCTCAACCTGCTCCAACCCTCCCCCAAAATCACCCCCGTCATACAATCCCTCCTCAACCACGAGCGCGCCGTCTCTCTCACCCAAGTCAAGAGCATCCTCGAGTTCTCGCTGTGGGGGCCCTCGGACGTATCCTTGGGGTGCACCGTCAAAGAACGGGAACTAGCTCTGCAGCGATGGTTGGACCTTCAAAGGGCCACTGTTCTACACGGACTGGTGTGCGCCAGAGTGCAATTAACGGTGTACGAGGAGTGCCATTTGCTGTTTTTGGTGAGGAGCAACGCGAGGCTCATGAGCGACGCCTCGTTGCTCATTGATAGCAGTAACGTGAAGCACTCGTTCGGTTACGGACAGAGTAGGAGTGACAAGTGCGTCGGCGCTTGAGGGAATGAGTGAACAAGTTTCCTTCATGTGTTGTGTTTTTTCTATCCACTGTCATACTACACCGTTTTACTGATAATCAACCGATTCTTCAGCGTCTCTTCACTTGTTTCGATGACTATAAAAGGTCTTGTCGACGAAAACTGGACTCATTGCCCCAGTGTCCGAGGAGTATCATCTGTTGTTTTTGGTGAGGAGCAACGCGAGGCTCATGAGCGACGCCTCGCTGCTCATTGATAGCAGTAACGTGAAGCACTCGTTCGGTTACGGGCAGAGTAGGAGTGACAAGTGCGTCGGCGCTTGAGGGAATGAGTGATCAAGTTTCCTTCATGTGTTGTGTTTTTTCTATCCACTGTCATACTACACCGTTTTACTGATAATCAAACCGATTCTTTAACGCCTCTTCACTTGTTTCGATGACTATAAAAGGTCTTGTCGACTAAAACCGGACTCATTGCCCCAGTGTAGGAGGAGTATTATCTGTTGTTTTTGGTGAGGAGCAACGCGAGGCTCATGAGCGACGCCTCCTTGCTCATTGATAGCTGTAACGTGAAGCACTTGTTCGGTTACAGACAGAGTAGGAATGACAAATTAGTCGGGCTTGAGGGAATTGAGGTTTGGAAGTTGTCTATCTACTGTCATGATTTTTTTGGTCCCAGAATCATTTTACACTGTTTTACGAATAAGCAAACCGTTATTTTAACACCTCTATACTTGTGTCGATAACTATGCCATCTGTTGTTTCTTATAAGGAGCAACGTGAGGCTTGCGAGCGACGCTTTTACGAACAGAGCATGAGCTACAAGTGCGTCGGCGCTTGAGGGAATGAGGTATCGGTAGTTGAATGAGGAAGTTTCCTTCATGTATTGTGTTTTTTTTATCCACTGTCATGCCATTTCGGTGCCATGCATACTACACCGTTTTACTGATAATCAAACCGATTCTTTAACGTCTCTTCACTTGTTTCGATGACTATAAAAAGTCTTGTCGACGAGAACTGGACTCATTCCCCCAGTGTCCGAGGAGTACCATCTGTTGTTTTTGGTGAGGAGCAATGCGAGGCTCATGAGCGACGCCTCGTTGCTCATTGATAGCAGTAACGTAAAGCACTCGTTCGATTACGGGCAAAGTAGGAATGACAAGTGCGTCGGCGCTTGAGGAAATTGATGAAATTTCGCATGGCTTGACGGTTGTTAATAAAAATCTTGAAATTCCATCTTATAAACAATTTATCGAATGGAAAAACGACATAGAACTGAAAGATAGAACTCATTTCGTCAAGAATTACAGAACGAAAATATCGTCCAGATTAGAGATACAATATTTTTATGGTCATCGCTCGGGATATTTTCACTCAAAGAGCACTGGAAGCGGTCTCCCACTACGTTGTTTATCGTTTTGCTCCTTCCTCCAGACGCTATCATAAGTAGCAGCTCCATGCCTCTTTCTCATTTTCCGAATTCATTGGCTGGTTTTTATAATTTTTCTTTAAAAAATGCTAGTCTTCGAAAAAAAAAATTACGTATGGCCAAAACGATCTCATAATCAGTGTCTTTCAAGGCCAAGTGAACAAATTTAGTAAGAAAGTAGGATAGAACAGTCAAGTTTCGATATTGTCCTGGAAGGCCATTGAATAATCTATAGTGGTAAAACAGTGTAGTGTGCCTTCTCTCGATTATTCAAGATATTGAAATAATTACTATTTGTGAAAGCAGCAGTATACAAGTTTTGGCCAACAAACTATGACGTTTCACTGAGATACATTGTCTACCATGGGGATGACTTTTGTTTTCATGTAGATCGATTTTATGATGTCCGATAACCTCAAAACCGATTTTGAATCAATTCGCGATAGAAATGAACACGTCGCCCCATCTGACGGCAATATTTTGAACACTTCTGCAAGTGTAAGAAGGGGCTAGGTTACAAATATGATTTTTTGGATGTATGATAAATTGACATTCATCATACAGGACGTGGAAAGATATAACAAATATGAGTTTGTGAGGAAAATAGGTTTTAGTAAAGTTAGCTGGCATTTTTTAACGGAAGCTAGTTTAATAATTGAATTTATGTAATAGGGAATTTCACCATGATTTTTTGATTTTTTTTCACGATTTAGAACACAAACTGGGTGAATTCAGCATTTTTATAAATTTTCTTACGATTGCGGTTGACCCAGAAAAAAATTATTAAATCGAACCTAAATTCAAACGACATTCTCATTAGGTAATTCGTCTGTAACTTGGTCTTGTCACCATTTGTAATTGCATTTGTCACTCAATAAAAACTATAATATGACACTGATAGATCACTGAGAATGAAATGAAATAATGAACTATGAACTAGATTTCGAGAATAATCTTTTTCTTCTTCTATAGTTTGTTTTGTGCTCAAGTTCTGTGTCTGTGGTTTTGTGCAACGTGTTTATGCATACAATTAACAATTTATCATTTATCAAATAACAAGTACTTTTTACATTTATTGAACCAGGTTTTCTTATTGTGTGCAAATAGTACGCAGATGGCCTTGTATATGACTGAGGATTGGTCCATCCTATGATGGAGATTAACCTCAAAACATTTCCAGGTTTTGTGTTTCCTTTTACATTTTATAATTCCTATTATTTTGGAGTCTTGGACCCACTTGTGATAGCAATATCCCAAAAATGTGTCTAATATATTATGAAAAAAGTTTCTATGGTTATCTTAAATGGCTTGGAATGGACTTTTGCGCCTGCGTATTTTTTATTGTTAATTGGTTTGCATAAATAGTAACATTTTAGCTACTCCTTACTTGATAATTGTTGATTGATAATTGTTACTTGATAATTATTGATTGATAATTGTTACTTGATAATTGTTGATTGATAATTGTTACTTGATAATTATAAATTGATGCTGCATAAATCCACACTTAGGTTATTTAAAGTGGCGCCTTCACGAAATAAACAAAAAATTCAAATTCGAATACATTATTTTTGACTTGAGTTCACAGATAGATGCTCAATACATATGTTGGAAACTTGTTCATTCAATGCTAGTTCAGTAACTTGTCCGAAGCCTCGATATAACTAGCATTATGTTGATACTTGTTGATATATGTCAATGTTATTTGTATATATATCGTTCTATTTTCTCATAGGTACGATTTTTTAGACGTTTGTGAATTTCATGAGCATATTTATTGGTTGTTTGGTGTTCTAATGTATTATTTTTATGAAACTATTGAAGCAATATATTTGTAAATAAATTGAAAAGTGCCTTATGTATTTAAAACTCCAATTTTGTACACAAAATCACAATAAAGAATTTTGAAAAACAACATCGTCTCACTACTTGAGCGCAAATATTATTAGGGCTTGACAATGAAGCTAGGAAAGCAAAAAAATAAATCTAGGGTGAAATTACACTTTTGAGTTCCTCACATATTTTATTATATTTTGTACACAAAATTGAATTAACAATAAAGAAGAAATTTGAAAAATTATTGTCATATGATATAATACCACATTGTTTAGTATTCTAATATCATTTTTAATTTTTAGTATTCAAAGTATATTGCTTAATAAATAGAACAATACAAAATAAATTAAAAAAATAAAATTATTGCCGCGCTTATATCACTTTTGCAAAAAAAACTAAATTACATATTGCCAAAACAGTTGACAAGTAATAAATTACGTAACTACCATATTACTACTAATAATCTCCGATGGGACTTTCAAACTTATTGAATTACGTATTTTTCAATTGAAAGTTATACCAGCTGATCGCCTATTATTTTACTAAGGTTTTTACCGTCTCACCCATTTAGATAACGGAAATCTAGAGCCCTTTGTTGAAGTAAACAACTTCTGGAACCTTATCGTCACAAGATTTCTTCATTTTTTCATACGCCTCTGGTTCCAGCCAGGCGATAGTCGATGTTTTGATGGAACTGAAAAAAACAGAAGTTTAGACGAGGTTGGAAAAAGCAAGAGACAACATGTTTACCATTTTTGTGGGAAGATGCCACAAGCAACTGGAACCATGAATGATAAGCTGCAACAAAAATTGTTTGGTTCAATCCTTAGATTCCTTAGACTAACTAGTTGAAAAGAGAGAATGGGGAAGTTTCCTTCAGATGAATTTTCATGAAATAAGTTCGGAACTCTCCAGTTTTATGACCACGCTGTACAGAATGCCGACCGATAGAGTCCAAGTCGTTTTCATTTTCAAATTAAAGCAATTTCTAATTTTCGGGGCGGCAAAATGTGACGGTACATTCTGAATCTAGTCTGAAAACAGCTGATGGTGAAGAATGTAGCTAGCACATAGCTAAGGAATGAAAAACGAATGAAAAAAAAGAAGACGAAGTCAACCTGGTAAACCTTCCTTCCTTCCTTCCTTCTTTGTACAGGGCGTCACGACCCCCTGTAGATGGGCTCGTGGGGTCGTGACGCCCTGTACAAAGAAGGAAGGACCTGGTAAACAAAAATATACATAACCACTAATGCACTCGAGCAGGAATGCAGAAGGTAGTTGGCTTCATTCTGACAGGTTATGGTTTTGTTATTGTGACCAAATTTGAATCATTTCAAAATTTAGTGTAGGTATCGTGATTCTCGGACGACCCTGTATGTTTCTAGAGTGTTTTTATCATTTCTTCTAATTCATTTGTGGCAAGAACGACGGTGATCTGCGAAATATCTTATAAGTATCGTTTTACGGATTTCTTCGCATTGTTCACTGAATTAGACAATTTTTTTGGGATACCTTATTATATTATGGAAATTGATATGTCTTGATGCCTTGATGAAGAAGGATTTATAAGTTGAAAGCATAATCAAAACGTCTCTGAATGCTTGGGTTATCTGCTTTGGAGGTCAGTTTCTTTTTGTTTAGAACCGGTACTTTACTATTATTATTTTTCTGATAGAATTTCATACGTTTTCGCACGGGGTCGTATAGCAAATATAATGTATAGAGTGAACTAAAATATGAATGATATACTGGGTGATATTCACTCATGGTCCGAAACTTCGTTGGTTGTTTGAAGATAAGGAAATCGTAGAGACACTCATCTACAATCTGATGAAGTCATCCTCAACTTCGCAGGAGCAGTGATGAGTACCACCTAGTGTTTGTCAGACTATTGATTCAGTTTGCTCAGTGAATGTTGACTATCCCGTTGTAGTTCATAGCTCGATTTACTGTCCTTTTTTTTCATGGATATAATAATTAGAATTATGAATAGTCCTATCGAGAGTTAGGTAGGTCACAAATTGAAATTTGAATTCAATTATATTCCCCTCACACCAGGAATACGTTAGTTTTTATTGAGTTCAACCTGTAGACTAAATTCTTGGGGTCTTTTTAGTGGTTTTTACAAGACTGAGAAAACTTTCCGAATTTCGGGGTGTGATTTTAAGAAATCATTTGGCGCTCAACAGTTTTTTTTCATTATTTTCTTCACCTACTCCCGACTCCACTGAGTATTGGTCGGCGCACACCCAAATTATTGTCTTCCATGGCGAAGTTAACGTAATATTATTTATGCATTGAAATATCTAGAATAGATCTCCATCCAAATCTAAAATATCATTGAATCAATGAATTACTATCGGCTAAATATTATCTCTCCTAACTTCCTGCCATCGGTCAGAACAGAATGAAGCCGACACCCATGGCTCCTTCCTCTTGTTGTGACTGTCAGTATTTTGAGTGCTGTGGACGGACTCGAAGTATTATGCGCTGTTGCAAGATATAATCTGCAACTTTCCCAGAAAATAGATTCGTTTTATTAAGGAACGAATTCATTAGCAAAAAAATTACTGACATGTTATTAATAACATATTGTAATACAACGATAGTGAAAAATTATAGATACTATCGCAGAATATCATAATTTATCTTTATTAGTAATTAACTTCATTCAGCCAATGAGAGATTTATGGGAATTATCCATATTACTTGACAAAGTAGGATTGAAGTACCTATATTATATCCCATTGCTGTTATGATATAGTTATTACGCATTCAAAGAACAATTTCCGGAAATCTAGACATATTGATGATGTCGGCAACGTCGTACACAGGGAATCGTATTATAACTCTGTGTGAATGTGGATTTTCAGAAATAAGTCAAACGAATGGTGGAGGAGCCATGTTTCTCTTTTATTTATTTTTTCTGAAGTGAAATTTGATCTCAAGAAAAGGAAAAATACTATTTTTACAAACTTCACAGTGAGATAAAAACCTCAATAGTTTCCTAAACTCATTATTTTGCTTGCAGAAATGGCATCACATTTTAAGGACATTTGTGGCACCACTGCAAAATCGACAATTCAAAAGGATTTTTCGGATAAAACATCTTATTCATTTATAGCCTATGGAACAACCTACTGTATAAGGCTCTAAATCAATCAGATAGATCTTTAATGACTTCATGAACTTGCCAATGTGCCCAGCAATAACTTTTACTTCTTGAGGAGATGGTTGAAGAATTTGAGTGTACTATAAGTTGTACCTTTCTCCGTAGATCCTCTATTATGTATAGGGAAGTCATAATCACCTTCATGTCTTGTGCAATGGAAATGGCTTCTTCTATAAGACTCAAAGTATTGTGGATACTTCATCAGAAATTCAAGTGTTTCCAAAATGTAAATAGCAGGAACTGTAAGCATGCTGTTTGCTTTGAAGATTGCAGGACATGAGTTTCTAACTTTGATATTAAACATGACTCAAACAACCCTCTTCTGACATATAAATATTTTGTTCAAGTCATGACTACCGCCCCAGATGGTATCACCAAACTTAAGAGATGAGTAAAAATTTACATAGTATACTGTAAGTAGGACAGAGTTATCCACATTTTGCTTCATTATCCTAATGGCGAAGATAGATGAAGCTAATCTCCATCTCAGAGTGGCATCAACGGTGATAACAAGGAATTTCACTGCATTGCTACAAGTCAATATTTGATTGTCTATAGCCAAAGAATCAGGAGTTTCCATCATGTGATTGTTCTTAAAAAAAATACAATTCGTTTTGTTTGAAAGGTAATTGAGAGATGACTCTATAAACCCATTATACTCACAAACATCCAACGCCCAAGACCTGTATGGGCCCGTGCAAGAACGTGATCCTCTGCATGAACTTCAACTTCTCTGCCCGCTCCATGATGACCGGCAGCACCAGCATGCCGGGGGCACACATGGCGATGCGCGAGAACACCACCTGCGTGATGCCCTTGGCTGCCGCCAGCTTCGACTGCCCGACGATTTTACCCTTATCGTCGGTACAGTCAATACCTTGGCCGATCTCGTTCTGCCTCATCAACGGTATGTTGACGCAGTTGGCTGCTGCGACCGCTGCGAACGGCACGTATCTCTGCAAGAATATGCTTTTTTGGCAACAATAATAATTGAATGATAGTATGAAAATATTGTTACGTTATTCGGGTGCAGAAACGAACACGACACTATTTATTTTCGAACTGATTTATTTTAACTGGAGTAACACCGATTTATTTCGAACTTATAACTACTATTTATGTAAAACGATTTATATCACGCGGTATATGACTCTCTCTCTGGCACTCGCTGCTTGACTGACTGACTGACGACAGTTGTCCGGCCGTCCTTATATATGAGATGCCTTGGTAGGCTTTGCTTCTCGAACTTTCTCGAATGATCTTCCGTGCCCTTCTTTTTGTTCTAGAATCTTCTTAGAACAATACCTCTCTCTCTAATTGTTCCATCGATTGTTTCCAGAACATTCCAGAATCTTTTGTCACGTTATTTGTCACCGAGACATATATTGAGTGTTCGGAAATAGGGTAGTACATGTAGGAATCATTGGGATGTTGGAGAACAATCTCGGATGCGTGTTACAGGATGATCGATGTACTCTTGCCTTCCTGATGATGTGTTTCTAGAGCCCCTCTGAGGGGAATATCATTACAATATACATGGCGATGCGCGAGAACATCACCTGCGTGATGCCCTTGACTGCCGCCAGCTTGGACTGCCCGACGACTTAACCATTCTGGTCGGTGCAGTCGGTTCCCTGGCCGATCCCCAGATAACACCAACCATCGGCCCAGCGTTTGTAACACACACCTCTCCCGGAAGTTCATGTACTTTCCCTCCCGGAAGCGAGGTGTTCAGGCGGCCGCCAGACGGCCGTAATACACATTACCGGCGATTAAATTATTGACTCAGAAGTGCTACATCAGCGGCAACAAATTTCTATGCACCATTGATGGGAGCGCACAGCCACCAACGTATGTGCGCTTGCAAATCCGTATCAAGGAGGATGAGTTTTTCGAGCACTTTCCAAGTATCTGACCAGGAACTACAAACTTTGAATGCGCACACAAGCGTCTAGCTAGACCAGCGAATCTTTCAAACATCGAGGTCAAGTGACGTCACCCACAACACATGATATTTCATTCTCCTTTAAATTGAGAAACTACGACTACTGCGTTCTATGAGTAGAGCGATAACTTAGTGGTATGTATATCTTACTTCCACGCTGGTGACTGGGGTTCAATCCCTGTGAGGCGTCAATTTTTTTTTCACTCAATCAATTTTTCAAAAACACACTTTTCAGAAAAAAAGGCTCATTTAGGACAAATTAGGTTGGAAGTACTTTTCTATTTCATGCAGAAGAGATATTTGCCTTCCTCATATATTACCTCATAAGTCTTATAAACACGAATAACCTTCTGATAACCTTGAGGTTTGAAAGATTCGCTGCTCTAGCTGGACGGCGGACGCTTCTATAAAAAACGAATTAAAATAATAGAAGAAGACTTGACGTCGTTGTTGATGATTATGTCACGAAAAATAGCAATGATTACCTAACTAACAAAACAACTTTGACCTGTAGACAGGGATGAGTTATCATCTCTCTGCTGTAGACACAGGCTAAGGAATAACTGGAGATAAAAAACTGGTAAACAAAATCATACATAACCACAAAACAAAATCAGATCAGCTCTCGGTGTGCCTGACTGCCTGTTAGTATGTTGTGTGGCGTGGACGGACTCAATGTATTATGCACTGTTGCAAGATATAATTTGCAACTTTCCTAGAAAATAGATCCATTCATATTTTGAGAAATAATAACTGACAAGTTATGATTATCATTTCATAATCTGGTACTGGTGGGGGACGTTTGCACGTCAGCAACTAGTCCCTAATGGGACCTTTTTGCATACCCCAAGTGTTTTCGATGGCTGATGTGGTTCGCTCAAGAGAGCTGGCTAACATCCCTTTTCAGGCACCGCCCATCAGCTCTCTTTCAGAGTTTTTCGGCTGTGTTTTGTAGGCTATTAATGTACTCACTACCATATTATGCGCAGTGGCAGGCCTGCTAGCTATCCTCGTTATCATCATCATCTCTTTCTGCGTGTTCTGTGTAGGCTTTGTTTCTCACTCCATGCGCCACTTTAGGAGCAGCACTGTCAACAGCGAATCGTGCAGGACGATCGCCAGCCGATGCTCCGAAACTTTACAATATTCAATTCGTAAATAAAATATTGCTCGTGCTAGGAATCGAACCCACGACCTTGCGGTCGTGAGACAGACGCTCTTCCACTGCGCCAATCCCGGCTTATCATTTCATAATAGAAGGGACTTATGCAAATTATTCATAATACTTGAAAAGAAGGATTAAATAACCTTTTATATCCCATAGCTGTTATGATATAGTAATAATGTATTCAAAGAACAATTTCCAGAATTCTAGATATATTGATGATGCCGGCAACGTCGCACTGACACAGTAAATCGTATTTTAACTCTGTGTGAATGTGGCTCTTCAAAGTAATACATAGTACCTACGTCAAGGAATGGTGAAGGAGCCTTGTTTTTGGCAATTATTTTTTTCTAAAGTGAAATTTGATCCTAGGATAAAATGAAAAAATACGTTTATTTTACAAACTTCACAGTGAGATGAAAATCTCAATATTGGAAACTTCTTCAAGAGGTTACCATACTATTTTTTTTCTGCAACCGACACAAAAGTCGTCCATTTTGATACCAAAATTAGCTCTTAAATTGACGTTTCTATTACTGACACAAAAATAGGTATGTTGCTAGGCAACATATTTAGTTCCTAGGAGCTAAAGTTGAATTTTAGTTCCTAGGAGCTAAAGTTGACCTTTAGCTCCAAGGAACTAAAAAGGATGTACTGTGCGTCATCAAGAATAAACAACATTGTGACGGTTGGTTATTTGGGTTGAGACGCATACCTGATTTGTTTCCGATTTCAGCAGATTTGGCATTTCATACCCATGCTGGAGATATAAATACACCTTATTATAGTTTAGTATTGGAATTATAAACATCTCAGCTAAGTATTTTTGTTTTGATCAGGGTAGCCTTCAAGATTCAAATACTTGCTTGATCTGTATTCCATTCGTTATTCTCGGGATGGATAAGTTGTTTTTGAATAATCACGGCAAGCAATAGTTTTTTTGTCTCAAACAACAATATGGTTTAGCTTCATTTGATTATCAAGTCAAACACAGTGTAGTATGCCAGTATGGAGAAGAGAGAGGAATAAATAATCACTATTATCATTGTTGATATGCTCACTAACCTAACATTTTCCACGTCTTGTTCCTATAGCTGGCAATGGCGCGGTATTTGCCATTAGAGCACCTGGTCCATACACAAATATGTCACTCTGTGGTTGTATTTATATTGAAACTACAATTCGAACATCCTAGAAAACCTAACCTGCTGTTAATGCAAGTAAAATATTCTCACCACATGGATTATTTGTCAATATTTGTTGGATTGCATACATATGGCACGGCATTGGTATGGTTACTTCACATGTTTATTTGAGTTTATTGTTTCGGTTGCAGAAAAAATAGCATGTTTCATTCGGACCAAAAGTGACTTTGTTCGACTCGCAAATTTCGCTTTCGCTCGGCTTCGCTAAGCGCTCCGCCTCGCAAATGCAAAATTCGCTTGTCAAACAAAGTGTCACTTTTGATCCTAATAAAACAATCTACTATTTCTGAATTCACATTCAACATTTTATTTACTGTTTTAAAATGTTCAGGAATGTTTTTGGTTTGAGCATGGTTTGGGAATGTTTGTTGCTTAGGGACGGTCTAAAATACTAGAGGAGTATATTTTGGCGTTCTGGTTTCCCGCACGATTTTTTGTTTAGAAAGTTGTACTTTTCTGTATGATATTACTTTTCCACACGATTTTTACTTTTACATATGATAAATCGATAAAATCGGGCGGAAGTAATACTTTCCGACACTAGTGCTGAAAAGTTACTTTTCCACACGATTTTTGTATTGTTGAAAATGAGGATATTTTGGACAAACCCAATGATCTATGTCAACTGATTGTTGGCAAAGTTGTAATCTTTGATGAGCCTCACCTGTACAAATGGACTTGCCCTCTTTGACCAATAATATTTGCAGCCCAATGCTGTGAGCATGGCTGATGAAGTTGCAGAAGCATACGCCACTACAAGCTGTGTAGTGGATGTGGGTGATTTTGCATTACGGTTTGTATAATTCACCAAAGCATTGAATGACTGGTTCACCCATTGCCAAAATACTACAGCAAATGGTGTTCTGAAAAAAATAAATATTTGCATGTAGATATAATTTTTGCAGTCACTTGAGATAGCTTGATAGCTTGATAGTCCGCCGGCCCCTTTGATGGTCGGGAAAATGATGGAACTAAGAGATGTATAGAAATTTAACTGGTGCGCTTGCTCCCTATTGAAGGTCGTTTGCAAGTTTCTCGATGGCGCCTACTCTGATAAACCTTTGATAAACATACTTGACGTGGGTAAATTTCGCTAAGCTCATCCCGGTTACAATCCATATTTACAGGAAACATATTACCGACCGATAGATATTTGGATACGTATATGATTTGGATCAGAGCAGTGTACTGATTCCTGATCAAAGGATCGAAACGTCAATATGTCAAAAATATTCTTGAGCTGAAAAAAATGGTTATTTCTGAGATTGGGGTCAAGTGTTCCTTAGGGACGTGTTCCGTTTGATACATTCTTTGTTCTGGTTCTTCAAAGAGGAAATTCATCAGATTTCATACTTTAAATAGGTTCATGTCATGAAAGAAGTGAAGCTTATTAAAATCGGCAACAAAAAAGATTTCTTGCTTCTATTTCAAATTGAAATTTGAATGAAAATGTCGAGCACAGTATTTATTCGACCACAGAACAATGATGGAAATAGATTCATCCCTCACAGAACCAAGGTTTTGAACGATTTTCCGATTATGGCGCCTCTATCGCAAATACCTGAACCCCACGTCCAAAACTCGCTTGCAATTGTTCCATATCGGGAGTTAGTCTTACGAAACAATTGAAGAGTGAGCCCACCAGTCAAATTTCTATACATCTCTGAACTAAGATATGGTGTAATTACTGATGCGCTTTTGTTTCAGAAATTTTACTCCACCTCTCGAGAGCACCGAGAGCAATGGTTCCGATATCTTCAGATAGATGGCGACATTGCACAATTAAGACTTCTGTCAGTTTTGAAATTGTCACAGATTTTTCGAATTCAGAGTTGTTTAACTGTTACATATTATGTTCCGCGTACCTAAAATGGCATTTGTCATTTCATTTCCACTCGTCACAGCAGCAATAGCAGCATCACCATCTAGTGGGAAAATGTAGAATCAACGTCTTGCTCGTTGTGACGTAGAGAAATCATAGTAGGCCGGTCGAGTGATTTTTGTGAAATTTTCAATACGTAATAATGGCCGAATGCGCGCACCATATCTTCCATCTTACTTCCATCATTGTCGGGAAGAAGCTTTTTGCTGAATTTGTCTTGAGTGACTTTGTGGAGTATCCTACAATGTTACTTACCCGTGACCGACAACACAGCCACTGCCGAATATGCATATTTATAATATCATGACACATGATGTAGACAGTGATGGATGACAGGGACTGTTTTTAACTTATTACCTAACATCTAACATAACATGATTGTGATTCTTGTTGGAATCATTAAAGTAATAAACGTATATTTACTACTCATATATGAAGCATAGCTGTTGGAGGCCGACGTAGGGAAAAAATAATACGATTCTTGTCAAACCAATATGGCTGTTTCCATCCTTCACTTTCCGTCCTTATAGATTCAAAAAGTACCTTTCATTTTGGTTCCATTTTTGTTGAGATATCATATATAGAAAAAGTACATATTATATGGTAATAAATCTTTATTACTAATATTAGTTCAGTCATTGGGGATCCAAAATAAGGCTTACCTGGAAAAAAGTCCGGAAGTTTTGAAACTTTGTAGGATTATAGTTTTGGGTGTCCAGAACTAAAATTCATAAAATGCACATTCCGGGACATGCCGCTGGCGCCGCCATCTTGCCAAGATGGCGCTCAAAAATGGTTTTTTGAAAATATCTCCAAAACGGTGCGTTTTTAGAAAGAATATGAGGACATAAAAATTCAAGATGAAAAAATTTTCTACAAGAAATGTTCCGAGCATATTTCTGCTAAAGAGAGCCGTTTAGGCTCAAGAGCTGATTTAATGACAACATATTCTGTTAATTTCCATAAACTGCCCGTTACTATCTCCATATATGCGTATAAATTCATATTTTATTATAAAACGTGCTATTCAATTTGTTCCTCGTTATATTGGACGATTTTAAGATCAATTATGCGACAAAAATTTTGCATTTGTGACTTGCGATTATTTGGGCGATATAAAAATTGCATTATCGACGAATCTGGCGACTTTGCTCCAGAAGTATGTGGGTGCAGGATGGTTATGAGTAAATGTCGTACCTATACTATGTATCCGTAGATATAGGTACCTTCTCGTACTGTGAAACCGCCCATAAATTCATAAAAATTTGAAATTTTGCTTTCTTGTCTTTACCACTCCATCCCAATATGAGTAAATACACAAAATATATATTTCAGATGAGATATTTTTATGAACGGTAAAAACACAAGGACTTTTTCATCAAATAAATTACCTTTCCTAACGAACACAATTTGCCAATCAGTAATTTTACGAGAAAAACGGACATGAAAAAATTGCGAGACCGTAGGTCGAGTAATTTTGATGTGCTGAATATATGTACTTATTTCAAAAAAAAAACTCGTATGAATAGCAAAAAAATTTAGTTTCATTAGACTCTTTGAAAGAATAATAACATCACACAAATTGGGCGATAATTTTTGGGCGGTTCATTTTTCAAATTTGGCGCGCCAAAAATAATTTCAGTACCTGAGTGGATTAGGCCTACTGGTGAAACCACGTTAAAAAAACGCGCCGTGTACTTAACCTCTTGGGTGGTGTGGAAACAAGTACAGCATTTAAAATCGAAATTGATTGATCATAAATTATTAACATGGATTAATTGATGAATTCATCGATTAATTGAATGATGGATATCCACCGTTTCGTGATAAATATTTCTAAAGCCCTTAAATATCAGATTTGGGGACCCCTAATACACATATTATTTCTGAAACTCACCACTACAGAAAACTTACGCAACATTTGTAATTTGGTGAGGGCATCACTTGTGCCTTGACGAGGGTACTTTAGCGAGAATATTCTAAGAACATATTTTATAGGAAATATCCTCTGTCAGCAAGCTATAAATATAACGAGAAACCAATTAGATAGCCCGTTTCATTATAAAAGATAAATTTATACGCATATTTGGAGATAGTTAGGGGCAGTTTATTGAAATTAACAGAATATGATGTCATTCAATCAGCTCTTGGGCCTAAACGGCTCACTTCAGCAAAAATATACTGGGAACATTACTTGTAGAAAATTTCTTCATCTTAAATTTATATGTCCTCATATTTTTCTAAAAACGCACCGTTTTGGAGATATTTTCAAAAAACCGTTTTTGAGCGCCATCTTGGCAAGATGGCGGCGCCGGCGGCATGTCCCGGAATGTGCATTTTGTGAATTTTAGTTCTGGACACCCAAAACTATAATCCTACAAAGTTTCAAAACTTCCGGACTTTTTTCCAGGTAAAAATCCCCAATGACTGGCCTATATTGTGTTTCAATACAAAACACTACAGACTTTGCAAAGACTTCACCATTGATGATGTTCCCTTATTTCCCAGATTATTCTTTATGGTTTCATTTCATTGCTTTGATTTGTACTATTACTTTTATTTAGTGACAAATTATAGCTTGATATAAGTATTATTTCAGCCGTCAAGTCCTAATTTTTAAAAGCTTTTATTCAACTTGCAATGTATGGATGTATGTTAGTTCAGGTGTAATCTTTGAACTAAATTTTGAAGTAGATATCTTCAACCAATTGAGCTGAATATTTGTATACACCTTTAGTTTGGATGACAATGCATGATAAATTCTGTGAAGTTATTCTAAATCCAATATGGCGGACCATCCAAGATGGCGGAATAGTTATTTTTAATGCATTTCTACAAATGAAAGGGCTTATTGAGAGTACCTCGGAAAATAATGTGAAGTCATTCTAAATCCAATATGGCGGACCATCCAAGATGGCGGAAGTTATTTTTAATGCACTTCAACAAATGGAAGGGCTTGTTGAGAATACCTCGGAAAATAATGTGACGTCATTCTAAATCCAATATGGCGGACCATCCAGGACGGCGTAATAGTTATTTTTAATGTACATTCACAATACGGGTATCAAATGAAAGGGCTTGTTGAGAATACCTCGGAAAATAATGTGACGTCATTCTAAATCCAATATGGCGGACTATCCAAGATGGCGGAATAGTTGTTTTCAATTCACTTCTACAATATGGGTATCAAATGAAAGGGTTCCTTGAGAGCAACTTGGAAAATAATGTGTAAAATGATTAGAAGGTCTCCTTATTGAAGAGCAGGACTGTTTGAAATCAACCAGTAAAGGACTTATTTCCTTTATAATTTTAACCATCAACTTATAACCTCATTATACACAATTTATATGATCATTAAAGCTTGTGGCATGATTTACTTTTGTGAATAAACTAGTACTCATTTGATTTTTTTAAATCTGCTGAGTTAAAGTTTTTAAAATTCCAATTCAATTAAATATTGATCATCTGAACAAGAGCTTGTATGATCATATAAATTGTGTATAATGAGGTTATAAGTTGATAGTTAAAATCATAAAGGAATATTTTATTTTATTCTTTTTAGAGCATTTTAATAAAAGGTTTCAATTAAAAATGTGTTTTCTACTTTTAATTCATTATTATCTAGGTGTATTACTTGAACAATGAGTAGTATATTCCACTTCTGTATTTTCCATTTTTATTAAAGCTTTATTATATGGTGGAGTTATGTCATAATTCAACTTGATGATTCACTTACCTATACCACTGAAGCATAGCTCCTGTGATAGCCATACCACCAGGTACTTGGAAAGACATCCTACCAAAAACATTTTGTTTCTCTCCACTGTCTGGATGGAAAGCACTTTCATACAACTTTTTGGCATAAATGATTTGTTCTAGAGATGTACCCGGTGGTTCTTGTCCTTTCCTATATTGCTCTACTAAAATTTTTGACCTATCCAGAGCTTCTTCACTCACAATGCAAGTTCTTGGATCTGTTACCCAAAGAAAATGTTTGAATCTTCCAACAAACGTGTTTTGATCCCATAGAGGTTCATCGATATTGATTCTTTCGGGCATTATTTCCTGAAAAGTTGCAAATAGAATCGGTACGATAATGTTCTCGACTTGAAAATTTAGAAATATTTTACCATCACACAAAATGATATGGAAGTAATTACGAATGATGAACCAAAGTGCAAAGTGCAATGAATTTTGAATATTCTGGTTACATAAAACTGAACATACCGAATATTAATGTACGTGTTTATATAATTTTTTGAACTTCTATTTTTGAAAAATATTAACCCCTGACCCCCTTCTAGCCTAACAGCAAAGCAACAAAAACAAAACTAGTCTTGTCATTGTCAAATATCAATAGTCTCGATGTTAACAAACCGGCCACCTAGCCTCACCGCATCACCGGCCTTAAAACCAATGGGACAGTGTGGAGAAAGTACACTGCATCATGTATTCATGTATACGGGCATGCGGTGAAAATGAATTCTTGTATTCGAATCAGTGCGGTTGGTGAAACTGACTGTCAATGAATGTGTCAATGTCAGTGTGTCAGCACATCAATTTTGACATTTTAATGACAAAGGTCGCACATAGAAAATATAAAATAATAAAATTCTCTAATCTGTGATTCTAATGATAAGATTTTTCATTCTTTGCTGTTTACTGGCTATTTAAATGACAAAAGAAATGTAATTTTTATATAGTGAATTATTATTAACTAGATTTTACAGTCTTCGAAGTGGATCAAACAGTGTTTCGAAAAAGTAGTTGACAAATATTTTTTGAATTTTCATTATTTTTCATCACGCAAACATGGCGGAAGAAGATATAAAGTTGTTGAAGAAAACTAAAATATCCGTTTTCGTTGACGAAGCTCTGCCAGACATTTTAGTAGTAACATACGAATTTGGTGTTAAAATATTTAAAGGGGTGTTACTTGATTCTACCAAAAGGTAAGAGAAAGAGACATTTATTTTCCTCATTGTGTGGGACTATATTTCTGATTCCATTTGATATCAATAAAATTGTGATAGTTCATTTTCTTAACGACCTTGGTATTGTAAATATGAATATTTAGTATTCACAAATAACATGCATGCTTTCTAGTTTAGTTTTGTTATAGTATTGCACTTGAAATGTATTTCAAATATTTGTAATGAAATCACTTATAGAAACCTTCCATGTGGTGTTCCAAACATGAACCCAGCTTTTAACACCCCTACAAAAAATCCGGATGATGATACATTGTATGCAGTTAACCAAAGATTTGCTTATATGGACCCCAATGCACCCAAAAAGAAAAATGTACAAATGCCTAGCAAATATAAAAATAACAAGATTAACAAGATGACAGTCAGATTAAGGCCACGCCAAGTTTTATGTTCCAAATGCAAGGGGATTTGTAATGAAAATTCAGAAAATGTCTCCAGAAAGAGGAAAGCCTCAGAGAGCTCTCATAGTTTGTCTTCACCACCACCACGAAGGAATGCTAATGCTCCTGTTACCAGATCAGTCAATATTATGAATATTAAAAAAGGAACAAGGGAGAAGGGGCCTTCACTTGTACCTAAATTAACTAGGTTGACATTCCAGGAGGAAAGTTCTATAGGTAGGTAGTATATGTGTTTCAACCCAGTGTTCAAATTAAACTACCCTTCTGAATTCCTGCTTCTAACATTTTGATTATTTCTGAGATAATATTCTTGCTTTGATGAACACAAATTTTCTATTTCTTTTCTTTCAAAAGTAACCCTTTGGAGTACATGGATTTCACTGCACCCTTTTCCATTAACAATATAGCTATTTTGCATTTTTTTTAGTTTGAGGACAGTTTGAATTAGCCTCTTACAAACAAATCTCACTACTGAAATGTCTACAAAGTTCATGAATTTATTCATTACAATGATTCAAAATAAATCTTAAATTTTCAGTTGATGGTAAAAAAGCTGAGTAGGCAAGAACACAAAAAAAGCACTGATTTGTTTTTCCTATTAGATTTCCCAAAATGAATTCCCAAAAACATTTTCTCCTCAGAACACAATGAAAAATTGGCAGCAGTATCAACTTCACAAGTACTATAAGGTACCATCCCTCTATTGGTAGTCAAAAAAAATCAATAATTCACTAATCAGTAAGACAAACAGTTTGTTTGGATATTTTAACATTCATTGCTCTCAAGATTTCTCTGATTTCAACAATGTCATGGATGAACTGAGCAATAAACTCACATTTTCTTGATTTCTTTTGAACCTGATTGTGAATTGTGATATATTATGGCATAGATATTAGAATCTGATGGTCATTATAAAATGACATGTCTCCATATATTTTGACCCCTACCTACAACCTCAAATATAGGAAGTGGAAAAACTTCAGATATGGAAGTTTTTGGGTTACATCTGTTCTATCTTTTGAAACTCCTTGAATAAATTAATGCAAATCACAAAATGATGAAAATTAATCCAAATCAGTTTTTTTTCAATGAAATACCCTGTTAAATTTCAACTGTTCTTCTTCTCACAAATATATAACCCGTTTTCCAGTAAATTCTTGCTACAATACTGAAAATTTTGCAATATTCTCATAATATCATACTCTATGAAAAACCCATAATGATCAAAAATGTTATATTGGCAACTTTGATTCAATGCTAAATCAGTGAAAACTTGCATGAGGAAACATTAGCAAACTGAATAAATTTGGGAACAGAAGAAAATGATCTTTTACCAGAGTTAAAATATGCAGGGAGTTTCATTTAAAAAAACTGATTTGGACTTGTTTGAGGAGACAGTGGAGAGATAGTACAAATGAAATCCTACGACTTTCAAATTTTAAGTTTTTTCCACCTATTTTTAAAATATACGGAGACATCCTTGTATACGAAAATCGTTCAGCTTGATTGTATGAAGTAAACCTCGGTCTCAACATATAATGGGCGAGGGAACTGATGATGAATTTGGTATTCTATTACTCCACTGTGTCCTTACTCGTTAGGGACCTGGTCTAGTTCCAACTTTTCCGTTGAGCATGAATGGTCGATTTACACTTTGCTTCTTTGATCTAAAACATAGTTGGAATTAAACCACAAATTTTAAATGAATTGGGAAATGGAATCGTCAAAGTTACATGGAATATGAAACTGAAATATATTCGAGAACTGTTTTCAAATTCCGTTGCTGAAATGCGGTATATTCTTTTTTTTAAATTGACCAGAACAGATAGTCAACAATTTTCTCCTTGATGAAAGACACTGTATACCTAACCCATCGGGCGTCTACCTCAGTTGCAAAGAGGGGTTACCGACGCCAAGTGTTGTTACTCTCCCCTCGTAAGGGTACCTGTCGTGTCTCCATAGAGACACAAAGGTGACTATTGAAAATTTTTCTATGATATATCGCCTTCCATAACGAATATAGAATGTTGAAGAGGTATCTGAATTAATTTGAAATACAAATGGGGAACTCATCACTGGTTTCTGGTCTGGTTCCAACTTTTCCGATGGACATGAATGGTCGATTTACACGTTGCTTCTTTGATCTAAAACATAGTCGGCATTTAACCTCAAATTTTAAATGAATTGGAAAATGAAATCGTGAAAGTTACATGGAATATGAAACTTGAATTTATTCGAGAACTGTTTTCAAATTCCGTTGCTGAAATGCGACATATTCTTCTTTTAAAATTGACCAGAACAGATAGTCAACAATTTTCTCCTTGATGAAAGACACTGTATATACCCAACCCATCAGGCGCCTACCTCGGTTGCAAGGAGGGTTTACCGACGCCAAGTGTTGATACTCTCCCCTCGTAAGGATACCTGTCGTGTCTCCATGGAGACATAAAGGTGACTATTGAAAAATTTTCTATGATATATCGCCTTCCATAACAAATATAAAATGTTGAAGAAGTATCTGAATTAATTTGAAATAGAAATGGGGAGCTCATCACCGATCACTGGTTTCTGGTCTAGTTCTAACTTTACCGTTGGACATGAATGGTCGATTTACACGTTGCTTCGTTGATCTAAAACATAGTTGGCATTTCACCTCAAATTTTGAATGAATTGGAAAATGAAATCGTGAAAGTTACATGGAATATGAGGCTGAAATATATTCGAGAACTGTTTTCAAATTCCGTTTCTGAAATGCGACAGATTCCTCTTTTCAAATTAACCAGAACAGATAGTCAACAATTTTCTCCTCGATGAAAAACACTGTATATACCTAACCCATCATTTACTTCACGAAAGCACTGAATAAATGGCTATTACCTAAGTTTACATTCTTGTTAATGTTCCGAATTTTGATATGATGTGATGTCATATATCGTCCAAACTTCGATTCATAGGTACGATTCCATTCAATTTGATGTGTTTGAAGCATTCTATACCAAATTTCGAATAGTTTTGTATGCTGCTTTTATATGCTCACTTTCTCACATTTCAGTAATTTTTTTCTTCATTCCATAATCATTTTGGGATTTTCTTAACGAGTTCAACGATACCGGGTTTGAGAGGGTGTTCTCGAACGATAACAAAGAATATTTCATTTGTTTTCATATACTTAATATCTAAACTTCTATCTCTGTCACACTCATTGAGCCCGTTGAAAATTTGAACGCGTATATCTTCGTAATCATTTGAAATAACCCAATCATACCCGCACCCGGTATCGTTGAATTCATTATAATAATCTCTAAAATGTCAAAAATACAGCTAGAAAAACAAAGGAGAAAAGGGGGGTATACCATGACTCTGTGTCACCTGGTATACCTATATTTAGTACGGCTGTAAAAGTAAACAAAACAAATTATTTCATCTCAAAGGTATAGGAAGTTTTGAAAGATTTATGTTAACTCTTGAAAAAATGTCGAATATGGCCACTTATTGCATTGATCTCCTTCCAGATCATCTGTATATATAGGTAAAGAAAGCAAATTTCAAATATTTCCATCGTTATATGGAAATATACCAAAGCAAAGTACCAACCATGTGATGAATACCTTCATATTCATATACAAAAACACCATCTTCAAAAAACAAAACACACACAAATAAAAATACAATGAGTAAACCGAAGATGAAATTTAATTTTCCACTTTTAAATGATTCGAGTTCTTGTTTGAATCGACCGTATGCGATGAAATTTAGAGCAAGACTGTTGATCTGTTTGATTGCTCATCCTAATGACTAATCAGTTAGGTCATCCTTTCAAGCCATTGATTTCCGAACAAGTATGACTAATTCCGATATCGATAGTAGGTATACGGGGTGGGGTGAAGAGAATTCCAATATACAATGTCAACGTTGAAGTCCACCTCAAACTGAAAGGTATTAGTGTGATATAGTCCACTCGCCTATTCATTAGTAATTTTTCAGGTATACAGGGTGTTTCAAAAAGAGGTGATCCCCTTGCTAGGGTAGGTAGAACACTGCAAAATAAGTTTGCTTTGCTCAGTAAAAAAATGTAATGGCATCTGTGTTCAAGATACAAGAAATTGAAAAAATATTCTTTCACATATTTTTTTTTCATTACGTCAGAACTACTGGTAACATTATAATGAAATTTTGTATGGATATGTTCTGGAACACGCTAGTCGCTAAGAGCTATTCAACTTTTTTTAGATTAGATTTTTAACGCCTAATTTCATGTGAACAAAAAGGTACATCACCCCACCCAATAATACCATAAATTAACTGAGACTGTACTTAAGCAAAATCTATCATTTCTGAATTATTAATTTTCAATACATGTTTTAAACGTTTGAACTTAAGTATGAGACATCTAATTTTCTTTGTAACATAATCAACATGATTCAATATTTTTATGTTAATATCAATTTTCTACTCGTTATTTCAATAACTCTAGCACAAAAATGATATGATGTTACAATTTCTGAATTTGAATAAATAATTGATCTCAATAATACTTATTTTATATTATATTATATTATTTTCAAATCTGAATATTCTGAAAACGGTACACAGTATTGAAATTTATCAAGAGTACCTTTTTGGTGTTCAATTGAATGATGTTCAAGTTCACATGAAATCTGGTCTGAAAAATCTAATCTCAAAAAACTTATCTTTGAAATAACTCGGTACGAACCCTGTAATTAGCGCCCTCTATGAGAATCAGATACGAAAACAAATGCATGCGATGTGTCAGCTTCCAGAACATTTCCATACAAAATGTCTTCACCATGTTGCCAGTACTTTCGACATAATCGTTAGAAATGTGTAAAACAATATTTTCTCAATACCTTGTATCTTGAATACATATGCCATTACGACAGTTTTTTACTGAGCAAACCCAACTTATTTTTCAGTGTTCTCCCCACCCCGGCAAGGGTTTTTTTTTAAACACCCTGTTTTGCACATTTATATTCAATTCATGCATTTGTGTTCTTGCCTATTGAACAAATTCCAAAATCTGTTCAGTCAATTCTTTGGATTATTAATCTAGTCATCTTGATAACCTAGATATATTTATACTAACCACAACTTAACAGAAAAAATAATCTGGGACCGATTATATAATTTTTGCAGGTGTTAGAATTAATTTAAATAGGAAACTAATAGAAAAAAATAACCAGGAAAACTCGCAAGAACCAGATGAAAAGCATTCCCTGGATCATTCCTCTGATAGTGGCCATTCTGATGATGATGAAATCCCCCTAAGGAGTAAAAGATTATTGAAAAAGAGAAGGAGTGCCAGTAGTGCTAGTGAGCAATGGGATGATACCAGCCAACATGAAAATGCAAATAGGTAACATCACCTATTTATTGTTTTGTAAAATAACTGCCATCAGGAGCCTATTTAGTCAACAAAAATCCTGTTACTGTATTTTCATAATCCCATACCGTTATTTTGATTCAACGGTATTCAGATGACAAGCGGCGAGTGGGCTGATGATGAATTATTGGCATTCAATTAATTCACTGTGTCCTTAGGAACCTAAATTAATTTTTTCTGTAACCGACACAAAAGTCGTTCATTTTGATACCAAAATTAGCTCTTAAATTGACGTTTCTATTACTGACTCAAAAATAGGTATGTTGCTAGGCAAGGAGCTAAAGTTGAATTTTAGTTCCTAGGAGCTAAAGTTGAACTTCAGCTCCTAGGAACTGAAAAGGATGTACTGGACGTCATCAAGAATAAACAACATTGTGACGGTTGGTTATTTGGGTTGAGACGCATACCTGATTTGTTTCCGATTTCAGCAGATTTGGCATTTCATATCCATGCTGGAGATATAAATACACCTTATTATAGTTGAGTATTGGAATTATAAACATCTCAGCTGAGTATTTTTGTTTGATCAGGGAAGCCTTCAAGATTCAAATACTTGCTTGATCTGTATTTCATTCGTTATTCTCGGGATGGATAACTTGTTTTTGAATAATCACGGCAAGCAATAGTTTTTTGTCTCAAACAACGATATTGTTTAGCTTCATTTGATTATCAAGTCAAACACTGTGTAGTATGGAGAGGAATAAATAATCACTATTATCATTGTTGATATGCTCACTAACCTAACATTTTCCACGTCTTGTTCCTATAGCTGGCACTGGCGCGGTATTTGCCATTGGAGCACCTGGTCCATACACAAATATGTCACTCTGTGGTTGTATTTATATTGAAACTACAATTCGAACATCCTAGAAAATCTAACCTGCTGTTAATGCAGGTAGAATATTCTCACCACATGGATTATTTGTCAATATTTGTTGCATTGCATACATATGGCACGGCATTGGTGGTTACTTCACATGTATATTTGAGTTAATTGTTTCGGTTGCAGCAAAAATAGCATGTTTCATTCGGATCAAAAGTGACTTTGTTCGTCTCGCAAATTTTGCTTTCGCTCGGCTTCGCTAAACGCTCCGCCTCGCAAATGCAAAATTCGCTTGTCAAACAAAGTGTCACTTTTGATCCTAATAAAACAATCTACTATTTCATATTTTGTATTTGACTGACAGTGCATGTCTTCCACTTCAAAGAATCATATTATCTACAGTTTTTCATACAAACTTATGTGGAATATTTTCATACAGATGTTTACAGGATTTTTGGTGACTGTCTTCACCAAACTTTTATAGATATTTAGAAGATATTACAAAAAATGATCCATCAGTGTTATGTGAACTTTCACTACTGCTACTACTTTCTACCACTACTATACACATATTTCACTGAAAAAAAATTATGAATGTTGGTATTGTTTTTAATAAACGTTATTAAAAATTGTGTGATTTCTTTGAAACTTTCTGCAGGTTCTTGAAAGTAGTTTCTGTCCAGAAGAAAAAAAGGAAATAATTTCAGCTAATCATGAAATGTTCACAGAATTGGACAACTTTGGATGATCAATAATCATCAAAGTGTTATTATAAAAAAAATGGGATTAGCTTTTCACAAATGCTAGTTGATTTATTTGATATAGAAGAAATTTCCTATTCCTGGGATAACCATATTTGTTTGCAAAGAAAACATAATTTCCTATGTATTGCATGCAAAAATTCTTTCTGAATTCAGGGTGAGTCAATTATGAGCAGTGTAAATCGGATGAAAGTTATATCAGGTCACTGAGCAGTCAGCAAGAAAAGAACACCCTCAATGAAAAAATGTAATGATATAATATTTTTGCTTATTTTCAGTTTCAAAAGAATGCTTAATTTTGGTATTTATGATGCACTTTATATCCCTTGTGTTTCCTTATTCAAATGACTACTATTATTATGTAAGATGAATCAACCAAGAGACAATTGTGTTTTGTTCACCATACCTTGAAATTTTGTACAAAAAAGTGTTCAATTTTTGTATTTTGCCAAAATGTATATTGATTTTTGAAGTAGGATAAATCAATCATTTTCAAAAATACAGGGTGATCCACGGTGGATGGCCTATTAGAAGTATCTGGAGAAGGAAAAGACAGAACATTCTGAAAATTGAAAATATTTTCATCGGTACAGTGTTGCCACTTCTATCAGAAACAACTAGCAACTTCGTTATTTTAAATGGAGCACCCTGTATTTTATTGCATTTTTGTATTCTTCCTGAAGAGCTGATTTTATCAATGTATTACACTTTTGGTCTAGCAGGAATGATTACAGTGATATAGGGTGTTCAAAATCGAGATTTTTTAATTTTAGGATTTTTTTGTGTCGAAACTATTATCATTATTAATCAAAACTCAATAATTATTCAACATTAACTCAACATTAAATCAACATTAACTCAAAATTACCTTGACATTTCCTTAAAATCAAATTAACATCAACTCAATATCAAATTGACATTTACTTCACATTAATCACTAAATTGCCAATACAACATTAATTCAACTTTCAATTGAAATTAACTTGATTTCAACTCTTCATCAACTTAACATTACGTCAACATTAACGACAATAACTCATGTTAAATCGACAGTAACTTCCCATTAACTTGACCATAACTTAACTTAACTTGACAATAATTCAGCATAATAATCATTCATTGGTACATCATAATCTATAGACCCTGTTACTGTGCGATTTTCGAATATTTCCACCCATGTGAGTTTTACTTTCGAACTTTCTAACTGTTATATGTTGTCATAGTGAAACGAGTCACTTTCTCAATAACAAATCAATGTGTTTTGTGCTGTTTTCATAGGTGGTCGTAGGAAAAGATATATATTCAGGTAATTCAGATTTATCGATATGCCTTTTCTTGATATAATAATTCTTCTATTCTTCCTTACTGAGAGAGGTCTTTGTATTTTTTTCTGTGTACATTCCAAAAAAAGATATGTTTTCTGCAATCGACTCAAAACTGGCCCATTTCTGTTCCAACATCAGATCTTGATGTTTCTCTTGCAGACACAATAAAATGATTAGTATGTATCTTGCTATGCAACACTTTTTGTGTCTAGGAGCTAAAGTTGCAATTTAACTCCTAGGAACTAAAAGTGTGTCGGATGACAGCTGATATGATAGCTGCTGTGACACTGACATTCTCAAGTGAGTCAAAATAGTGGTAACTTCACTTATATTTTATTAATTAGATGTCTATTATTTAGATTTCAGACAAAATAGCATGTTTCATTCGGATCAAAAATGACTATTTGACTCAAACAAAGTGTCACATTTGATCCTAATAAAATAATGTGCTATTATTTTTGCTTGAGCATCAATGGTATAATCTAATTTGTATTAAGATAGACCTTCACAGAATCCCACTAAGTTACAGGATCTCTCATTCAACATATATGATGTGATTTCGGATATACAGTGTCATTCATAAAGTCGGCATCATATGAGATAGATAAACTTGATAATAATTTATTCTGAAATGCGATTTGGGCGAGTCACGTGACTCGCTACATGTCAAAAGTGAAATTGTTTCAAATTATTCGATGAGACTTATTTACGTAAAGAAGTTTGATGATATTTTGATAGATAACTTCGCCATAATTTCAGGACTGAAAAAATCAAAGTAAATGAATTTTGTTCCAGAATGATTCAACTTTTCATCAAACAAGAGACATTTGAAGCGGATATTATTATTTTCTGAAGAAAATCATATTTTCGTGATCAGTGATTGAGAATTAGTGCCATTATACAGGGTGATCCTGTCTGCCTATTAGAAATATCTGGAGAACCAAGAGACAGAACATTCTGAAAATTGGGATGTTTTGATAAATGAACATTCTCTATCCGTCTAAAATATTTTCATCGATACAGTGTTGCCACTTCTATCAGCAACAACTAGCCACTTTGTTATTTCGAATGGAACACCCTGTATTTTATTGCATTTTTAGATTCTTCCTGAAGAGCTGATTCCATCAATGCATCACACTTGGGTTCTAGTAGAAATGATTTCAGAGATATAGGGTGTTCAAAATCAAGATTTTTCAATTATAGGATATTTTTTGTGTCGAAGCATTATCAATAACAACAGCTTACATGTCCCTATTCCAACTTTCGATTCACTATCTACTGGAATTTAATTTTAAAAAAACAGGGTGCTTCAAGATTCAGAATTCTGATCACCTTGTATCTGTTCTAATTAAATGTCAGTAGATAGTGAATCGAAAGTAAGATAGGGACATGTAAGCCGTTTTGATCGATAATGAATAGTTTCGACACAAAAAAAATCCTAAAATTGAAAAATCTCGATTTTGAACACCCTATATCTCTGAAGTCATTTCTGCTAGAACCCAAGTGTGATGCATTGTTGAAATAAGCTCTTCAGGAAGAATCTAAAAATGCAATAAAATACAGGGTGTTCCATTTGAAATAACAAAGTGGCTAGTTGTTTCTCATAGAAATGGCAACACTGTATCGATGAAAATATTTTAGACGGATAGAGAGTGTTCAATTATCAAAGCATCCCAATTTTCAGAATGTTCTGTCTCTTCGTTCTCCAGATACTTCTAATAGGCCATCCACCGTGAATCACCCTGTATAGCTATTAGAATGAAATAGTTTTATCTGTGTTAATTTTTCCAATATTACAGACATTTCGTAGAAATTGAAAAAATATCAACAACTAAAAGTTCAAATTCGAGATACATGTAAGATTGGAATAGGAACATATTTTCTTCGTAAATTGTTTTGAAATTCAAACAAATAAGCCTATTCTCAGATAGTCAGGTGACCCCAAGCGAGTAGTCCATTTTTCATATTTTTTAAAGCAAAACGTAACGCCCAAGTCGAATTTCGGAATAAATTATTATTTAAAGTTGTTCCCTTGTTCCCATATTATGCTGCCGACTTTTTGAATGACACTGTATTTTATAGAAAAATTTTCCGCAATGAACTTGAAAAAATAGTCCCTTCCCCCACCTGATTTTTTTATACAATCTCAATGAATTAGTAATTCATATTCCGATTAAACAAGGACGATGGTAAATATCTGTCACAGAAATAAGAAGCACTCATTGTAATGTATCGACATCAATATTCAGAAGCTTCACAAACTTCAACCATTTTGATTCACTCTGTACATGTTATTTCGAGGATTCAATGACCAACCAGACTATCTCTAATTTTTTTTCTCAATCAGAAACAACAATCAGGTTTCACAATTGAACTCCAATGTCAATTCTGACCAAATAGTTAGCTCCAACGTTTCGACCTCTAACACCACTAGAACCATAAAAATCTCCTACGGCCCCCAAGGCGAAGGAACAGTCCTGAAGATACCGGCAACGATCGAGAACCTGAGCAATGACGACGATTCCGAAGAGAACATAAACATCCAACCAAAGACCGCCGACAACAAGGCCGTGAGAAGAGCTCTGAAGAGGGCGAAAAAAGAAGCCAGAAGGAAAGATCTGCTGTCGAGTGGCTCCCAGATTTATTTAGGAGTAGTTTCGCCTAGGTACACGATAGGCAGTGCCTCTCCTAGACAGGGCCTTGGCAGCGCCTCGCCCAGATATAAATACACGCCGTACGATATGAATCCGAGAAGGAGGAAGCACAAAATGAAGCACAAAAAGAAGCATAGGGAGGATAGGGATAGGGATAGGAAGCATAGAGAAGAAGAGGTAGGCGATTTTATTATTAGATTTTCAAGTAATTGAGTGTGTGTTGTATGCGTTAACCTGACTAGGCTCTAGCCGTGCGCATTCAGTACTTGTTATATATCTTATTCACTCTTACTTATGTTATCAAACACCAAAAGACATGACTCGATGTCATGAACGACAGTTTAGGAGTTACTGTGCATTGAGAAAACCCCAAAAATATCTGGTATAATGACGGTTCAATGTCATTTGATAGGGTGACTGCGAACCTAGGTACTCTAATAGAGAAGTTTCCAATATTGAGGTTTGAATCTTACTGTGAAGTTTGTAAAAATTCAATACATATGATTTTTTTCTTTTTTTCGTAAGATCAAATTTTCCTTCAGAAAAATATAAATGAAAAAAGAACTTCGCACCTTCACTTTATGAAAAGCCACATTTACACAGTACAATACGATTCCCTGTGTCAGTACGACGTTGCCGGCTTCTTCAATATCTCTAGATTTCCGTAAATTGTTCTTTGAATACATTGTTGTTTGTTTTGTTTGTTCTAAAATTGTTCTATCCGTCATTCAGTTGCCCCCTTACGAGCAACCCTCAGAAGTCTTCGAAATTCTTGTGCGAGCAAGGAAAAATTTTGAATAGAATCGGATCATAATTACAAAACTTGTCCATCATATTGGATCCTTCATCTTTAAATTCCTAATTTTGATGAAAGAATCATAATCTCCGACCCCGAAAACCATCTGATACCAATTTTGAATGGAATCTGATCATAATTACTAAACTGGTTCGCCATATTCGATCCATCATTTTGAATTTCCTAATTTTGATGAAGAAATCATAATCTCCGACCTCGAAAACCCTCAGATACCAATTTGGAAAGGAATCTGACCATAATTGCAAAACTCGTCCGTCATATTGGATCCGCCATTTCAAATTTCCAAAATTTGACGAAAGAATCATAATCTCCGACTCCGAAAACCCTCAAACACCAATTTTGAATGAAATCGGATAGCAATACTCGTCCGCCATATTGGATCCTCCATCTTGAATTTTCGATTTAAAGAATAGATTACGACCGATTCTCATACCTACCGAATATGCACAAACAATTTCATACGAATCGGTCGAGCCGTTTCGGAGGAGTTCGACCACTAACACCGTGACCGGGACAGGAGAATTTTATATATTAGATCATAACAGCATTAGGATATAATAGGTTTTTATTCATACTTCTTCGAGTACGACGAATAATTTTCATAACTCTCTTATTTGCTGAATGAAGTTGTTTACTAATGAAGATAAATTATGATATTTTGCAAAAAAAATATCTATAATTTTTCACTTTTCTTCTATTACAAAATGATAATCATAACTTGTCATTCATTTTATTCGTCAAATGAATTCGTTCCTTTATAAAATGGACCTATTTTTTAGGAAAGTTGCAGATTATATCTTTCAACAGGGCATAATAATTTGTACCCATCCACACCACACAAAATACTGACAGGCACACCGACAGCTGATATGATTTTGTGGTTATGTATGTTTTTGTTCACCAGTTTTACTTGTGTCGATTTTTATTATTCAGTTATTCGTTAGGCTATGTCTACGGTTTAGTTTTTTTTTTTCAAAAACTCTACAAACGGATATGATTTACACAAAATTCTTAATCACATGACGTTTCGTAAACGCAGTAGGTTCTTCAGGTGAAATATTAATGCAATAGAATAAACTACCCTACCCTAATGGGAAGCAAAATTGAGTTTATGTCTTATTATTATTGGTTTACTTTCTAAACTTACATTGACTTGCCTATTTATATACCCTACTTTCCCCCACCCAAAGGATTTAAATATCTGTGGAAAGGTTCGATAAACCCTCATTTTCGGAAAGTTGGCACGATATCCACATTAAAATACGACGTACCGGATTAACTTGAAATGGTTGATTACCTACTAAGAAAACTAATTTTTATCTGAAGGAAACGTATCCATTGAATCCATGTCAGGTATCTAATTCGTTAAAAAATGTATTTTTTCTGCAACCGACACAAAAGTCGTCCATTTTGATACCAAAATTAGCTCTTAAATTGACGGTTCTATTACTGACACGAAAATAGGTATGTTGCTAGGCAACATATTTAGTTCCTAGGAGCTAAAGTTGAATTTTAGTTCCTAGGAGCTAAAGTTGAATTTTAGCTCCTAGGAACGAAAAAGGATATTCTGGACGTCATCAAGAATAAACAACATTGTGACGGTTGGTTATTTGGGTAGAGACCCATACCTGATTTGTTTCCGATTTCAGCAGATTTGGCATTTCATACCCATGCTGGAGATATAAATACACCTTATTATACGTCTAGCATTGGAATTATAAACATCTTAGTTAAGTATTTTTGTTTTGATCAGGAAAGCCTTCAAGATTCAAATACTTGCTTGATCTGTATATCATTCGATATTCTCGGGATAAATAACTTGTTTTTGAATAATCACGGTAAGCAATAGTTTTTTTGTCGCATTTGATTATCAAGTCAAACACAGTGTAGTATGGAGAGGAATAAATGATCACTATTATCATTGTTGATATGCTCACTAACATTTTCCACGTCTTGTTCCTATAGCTGGCACTGGCGCGGTATTTGCCATCAGAGCACCTGGTCCATACACAAATATGTCACTCTGTGGTTGTATTTATATTGAAACTACAATTCGAACATCCTAGAAAACCTAACCTGCATGCACCACATGGATTATTTGTCAATATTTGTTGCATTGCATACATAATATGGCACGGCATTGGTGGTTACTTCACAGGTTTATTTGAGTTAATTGTTTCGGTTGCAGAAAAAATATCATGTTTCATTCGGATCAAAAGTAACTTTGTTCGACTCGCATATTTTGCTTTCGCTCGGCTTCGCTAAACGCTCCGCCTCGCAAATGCAAAATTCGCTTGTCAAACAAAGTGTCACTTTTGATCCTAATAAAACAATCTACTATTTTTTTACCAGCAGCCTGAGAACCAACGGAATGATATGAATTGCTGTTCCCTACCATCCTAATGTTTTGATAACAAAATAATATACTCCGCTTCACGAGGTTTGGAACTATCCTCATTGGAATATTCGTTTCACAAATAATGTTCACAAACAAATGAGTCGAAACAAAAAAAAAAAGTTTCGTTGTTGTTTTTTTCAGGTCAGTTCAACTCAGGACGATTTTGACTCCAAAGAACAATGCATCACTCAAAAACTGTCGATCAATCTGAAACGGCTGAACGATACTGACACCTCTCGAAATGCATCAGATAAAATGGAATATATCTCTAGTTCCGATGAACACAACGAGGCTGTACCAAATTTTCCACCGCCAAATCCACCTTTGATGTTGAGAATCAATTCTCAAACATTATCTAGTGCCATAGGTGCTGACGGTAAGATTTGAAATGTAAGAACATTAATTTAGGAATGAAGGATGATTAGAATCTGTGCTTGTGGACAGAAAGTCATCGATCATCTTACATCTACAAGTTTTGAGCAGCAGGAGGAAGGAGAAATTTCATTAGATAATATAATTATCTCAAAAATCCAATAAAAAACAAAAAAACTCATCAAGAGAATATGAAACATTTTTCAGGTGCATCAGAAGAGTACCCTTCATAATATCCCCTGACCTCTTATTTTTTCAAGAAAATTGTTTTCAAAACCTTGAAATTCGGATACTTACTTCACCACACTTTAACCCTTTGACGTGTTTTTGTTTCAAGATATGACAAAAAAATGTTTTTTCATATATTTGTAAACACTTTGAACATTTTTTTCGAGTTGACACTCCTAGAAGTACAATTGTAGTCAATGGAACATATGTTATTTATTGAAAAACGAAAGAACAATGGTATAAAATCTACTACCTCGAATTATCCGATGTTGCTTCTGTTTGTAATATTCGCATTATTTTTTATTTCCTTCAAACCCTTTTTGAAACAAACAAAAAAATGACATATAGATTCTCAAACAATCATTCACAATAAATAATTATGACAATCTCAACCTTTTTGGTTTATTTTTCAGGTGTCCGCCTTCTAGTTGGTGATATTGTATGGGGAAAAATTCTCGGTTTTCCTTGGTGGCCAGGAAAAATTCTAACAATCACAAACTGTACTAATCAAGGCCCTCAAGCTCATGTTGCTTGGTATGGATCTTCAACGTCTTCTTTGATGCAATGTGATCAGTTGAGCCATTATCTCGACAATTTCAAGGTAGCTAACAAATCCATTGAAAAGCTTGCCTATTTTCAATATTTCAAATGAGTTTATGCGTTTTTCAAAATTGTTGAATTTTAAAGCTCATTTCAAACATACCATCATGGCTCAGAGGCGGCTCCTCAGAGGAGGCAACGGATGCTGAGCCTCCTCAGAAATTTTCCTTAAACTGATATTATCTATACTTTCTCATCGAAAGGACACCAAAATACATGGATTTTGATTTTATTTCCTGTTTTTGGGTAAATATTTTTGAATTGGCAACAGTGCTTGGCCACGCATCACACGTTGAAGGCAAATCACGCGTAAAATATTCAACTTGGCAACATCTATAGGAGGCTAGACTCCTTCACAAAGCGCAACACACGCGCGCAATGCAAATGCCCGAATAGCACGTGTTTTTCGTGTCGCGTCGCGAATTGCGGACAATCCAGCGCGAGTGCAGAGTTTATGTTTATGTTAGGTTATTGGTTAGGGACTCTATTTTCTGAAAAATGAGTGTTTTAATCGATTGCGATTTAGTGGAATACTTTTTGGTGGACTTATTCAGTGCTTTGTCTTATGAAAATAAACTGATTGTGAAAAACAAACGTCCGACACCGGAATTAAAAAATCTGATTGTAACAGATAACAAACTAAATTGGTCCTTCAATTCTGATAATTATAAAAAATATATCTGGTTGACGGGATCTGAGGTAAGGAATAAGCTATTTTGTTGGTACTGCGTATTATTTTCAACCCATAAGTCATCATGTTGGGGGCGATTAGGATATAATAATTTGAAAAATTTGCCTCGCGGATTGGATAGACACTGCAAATCACAAAAACACATTTCTTCAAGTATTAAGTTCAGGTTAACTGGTAAACAAAATGTCATTAAAGCTATTGATTTGGGTGAGTCATAGAGAGTTGTTTTTCACAATAAATCTCATATCATTCTGCCTCCTCTGCCATGAAAGTCACGAGCCGCCACTGTCATGGCTACCATTTGGCAATACGTAATGGTAACGTCAAAGTTTGTCAACTCACCAATTTTAATCAATTTATCAAAAAGATTATACTCCTGTCGTTGAATAAAACACAAGATAAAACAAAATATAAGGAAGCCATGATATAATCGTTCATTCTTCACTTTTTCGAGTAACCAGCATGTCTAAATATCTCTTACACTCCATAACAAAATAGCATGTTGATGTTGAAGACTAGGCAACAATGTGCTGAATGCTGAGAACTGACAAGGCACCGCCCACAATTCGTGATACCTTGTCACGTTCACCCCCCAATGTCCTGTAGTGTTGATAATAATGTAATAATATTATTATTAACACAAATGTATTAAAGCAATAAGCCACAACAGATGAGGGAATATTTTGAGACAATCGATTTTTCATGTCTAATTAGGATTATAACCGATACAAAATTTAGAATCGATGAATTAGAGAATAATTGAAATTTAGTACAATTTTGAAATTACTTCTAGTACAAATTCAAATCCTGAAACGGCAACAGTGGCAACACTGGCTGTGCGTACATGGCTTTTCTAAGTAGTACGTCATGAAAATGGTGGAGGAGCCGAAATTTTTTCATCACGAATTTTTTCTCAAATCTTTGATCTCACGACAAAAATAATATATATACAGGGTGGGCCACCAGTAACACCTCGGTCTCTAGAAGGCTAACCACTTATCTTCTTGGAATTCTTCCTCTCTAGGAAGTTGCATGTCAACATAGGCTACCATTTAAAATTATTTCGAAACATACAGGGTGTCCCCAAAAACCATAAAACACTGAAGTTAAACTTTTTTCTATCGAACACCCTATATATTATTTCATTTTGAGATTCTCCCTGATGAGCTGATTTCAACGACCCATCATAGTTGGGGTCTAGCAGTTATAATTACTGAAATATAGGGTGTGAAAAATCGAGATTTTCCAAGTTCAAGAATTTTTTGTGTCGAAACTATTCATAATTGGTCAAAACGGCTTACATGTCCCTATCTCAACTTTTGATTAACTATCTACTGATTGGGACATATACCAGGTGATCAAGATTCTGAATTCTGCACCACCCTGTATTTGTTTCAATTGAATGTCAGTAGATAGTTGATCAAAAGTTGAGATAGGGACATGTGAGCCGTTTTGACCAATTATGAATGGTTTAGACACAAAAAATTCTTGAACTTGGAAAATCTCGATTTCTCAAACCCTATATCTCAGTAATTATAACTGCTAGACCCCAACTATGATTGATTGTTGAAATCAGCTCACCAGGGAGAATCTCAAAATGGAATAATATATAGGGTGTTCGATTGAAAAAAGTTCAACTTCAGTGTTTTGTGATTTTTGGGGACATCCTGTATGTTTCAAAATAATTTCAAATGGTAGCCTATGTTGACATGCAACTTCCTAGAGAGGAAGAATTCCAAGAAGATAAGTGGTTAGCCTTCTAGAGACCGAGGCGTAACTGGTGGCCCACCCTGTATATATATATTAATAAAATTTGAATGTTGGAAATTTGAAATTTGCTCATTACCTATCGACCCCGCGTAGTGTTGATGACGTATGACGTAGATGCCAACAACGGTAACATCAACTGTATCAATGGCGTATACAGGATGTCTCAGAGCTTTTAGAACGGTATACAAGGTTTCTTGTCCTTGTATGTAAGATATACAGGGCGATAAGCTCGATGGCGATTAATAGTCTTTTGAATTTTCGTTTCTCCCAAGTCTAGAGTGGGCTCATTAACCCATTTGCGCCGGAATTATATATTCCTTTTCTTCTGAAATTTTATAGCCATGAACTAGTGTGAAATACTTTCGAGAGGCGTGAAAAGTTTAAAGAATCATAAATGAAACTAAGGTTTTCAAAAAAATCTGCTGTTGCCATATGGCAACACTAGGCGCTTGTGATACATGTTTTGGAATATTAACACATTTCGAACACAGTCAACAAGTGATGAGGGGCCAGTACGAATTCCTATATGCGGTAATAACTGAAATTTTGATCCATCTGATCAGTTTTGCCCATAATTATTTGACCCATCACACATCGCGGAATGGAGGTATTAGCAGAATTCCGAAGAGAAGATTGTCCGGCCAATGGTTCAATATCCATTGGCACGGCCGGAGAGTCACCACATTCGCTGAGTATAAGCGCCTAGCGTTGCCAGATAGTAACACGAATATTTGATGCAAATTTTCCACACAAAAAACATTCTTGCAGCTTTTTTCAATATGTCACATACATAACTTGAAGCATGTGCAACATAATTACGACAACAAAAATCGCAAAATCGAATGCGTGAAGACAGGATGATACGTACACGAACGTGACGTCCATGTTTTACGTCAGTTCAAATAACCTCAAAGTTTCACAACTGTCTCTCACCCTAATAGCTAAAAATTTGACTGTCAGGGATTTATTTGAATCTCAATCTGCCTAGCGTTGCCATATGGTAACGCACGGCGCCAATGGGTTAACTCACTGAATGACCATTAGGCTTCCATAAAAATATTCAAAAATGTATGTAGGACATCGCTGATGTACAAATATTTATCAATTGTTACATCTGCAGGTAAGATACAGTAAAAAGAAGAAAGGTCCTTACAAGGAAGCGATCAAACAGGCTACTACTGAAGCAAAGGAAAATGCAGAGAATAGAGTGAGACAACCTTTAGGAAATTCACCTTCTCACAATATCATTCAGGTCGTTCCACCAGCTTTGTCATCACCTAGGGAAATAGATGTAGCATCCTAATTTCACTGTGTTAATTTTCTTCATGATGTAAATTCAATTTTTAAGATTGTTCATTTCATTTTTATCCTTGTACATTATTTTTATAAATTATGAAATGCAATTTTAATCATCTTTGAAGTCTTTTTATTCATCTATTCTTGACCTAGAATCACATACTGACGACCTTTCACCGCCTCAATAACGTCGACGAAACTGCAAAACCAAGTAACTGACAAAAATTCGAAAATGGGATTCTGGCGGCAATCGGTGGGGATGCGTATGCAAAACCTCACAACTGGTAAAAAATTGTAAATATTTTGAAATCCATGAATACAAAACCCCTTATCTGAAAAACAAAATGAAAGGGGTAATCAAAAACAAGTATCTAACAGTTGGCAACGTGATTCACGCCTGATATTTTGTGTTTAATTTCTTTTCACAGAAATCAATCTGCTAATTGGTGAGTGACTTTTTATAGAACAGATATGTAAAACAGTTTATTCTTAACTTCAATTGGTATTTCAACACAGGATGTGAGAATAAATCTCAAGTATTTGTTAAGCGAAAAGTCCGAAAAAATGAAGTTACGTGTTTTTGCGAATTACTTTGCTTTCGCACAGAAGCAGATGTCAAAACCAAGTATCTAATATATAAAATTCTCCTGTCCCGGTGTTAGTGGTCGAACTCCTCCGAAACGGCCCGACCGATTCGTATGAAATTTCTTGTGCGTATTCGGTAGGTATGAGAATCGGTCGTAATCTATTTTTAAATCGAATAGTCAAGATGGCGGATCCAATATGGCGGACGAGTATTGCTATCCGATTTCATTCAAAATTGGTATTTGGGGGTTTTCGGGATCGGAGATTATGATTCTTTATTCGTAAAATTTTGGAAATTCAAGATGGCGGATCCATCCAGACTCGGGGATAATGATTCTTTCATCAAAATTTGGAAATCCAAGATGGGAGATCCAATATATGACGGGCGAGTTTTGTAATTATGATGCGATATTTCATTCAAAATTTGTATCTGGGGGATTTCGGGATTGCAAATTATGATTCTTTCATCAAAATTTGGAAATTCAAGAAGGCGAATCCAATATGGCGGATGGGTTTTGTAATTATGTTTCAATTCTATTCTAAATTAGTATATGGGTGTTTTCGTGGTAGGAGATTATGATTCTTTGGTCAAAATTGGGAAATTTATAAGATGGCGGAACCGATAAAGCGAACAAGTTTTGTTATTATATGATCCAATAATTCTATTCAAGATTAGTATCTGGGATTTTCGGGGTCGGAAATTATGATTCCATCGTCAAAATTAGGAAATTGAAGATGGCGGATCCAATATGGCGGACGAGTTTTGTGATTACCATACGATTCTATTCAAAATTTGTATCTGGGGGTTTTCGGGGTCGGAGATTATGATCTTTTTCTTCAAAATTGGGTAATTCAAGATGGCAGATCCAATATGGCTAACTAGCTAATAAATATTAGATTGAAAAAGTATAATAATACACGCTTTAATAGATAGCTTAACTGGAGGCCAAACTGAAAAGAAGTAGAAGATTGAGTATAGTTTGAAACACTGAAGAGATAAGTTGTCCAACCAAAAATAAGTAGAAAATAAATAGGAGCTTGCAAAACTAAAAGAATGCGATTTAATGGATAGTCAAATTAAAAAGAAGTAGAAAACAAAGTAATAGAAGTGTGTATTCAACTGACAAAATATTCTCTAGAAATAAATGTATATAGCAAAACAACATTTGCCGGATCAGCTATTGCAATAAATAGTAGTTTGAAAAACTAATGAAACACTTTTATGGATGGCCAAACTAAAAAAAAAGTAGAAAATAAAATAACAAAAGATTGTTGATGAATTTTCAACTGAAAAAATATTTTCTAGAAATAGTGTTTATGGCAAAACAACGTTTGCCAGGCCAGCTAGTCAGTTACATAAATTTAACATGACAAAAATTCAGTTATTCAGAAGTTTTTGACTAAAAATTGGATAATAATATTATTTATATGCAACATCAAATCCTCAAAAGAATGTTCATCTCTATACCAGAATAATAGAAAACAAAATCTCCTATACTAAAAAGATGTGGGAAGATAGGTACCTAATTGAAATCACATAAACTCATGATTCTTGCATTGATTTTTTTATAGAAAAGTGTAAATAACTGTAAAATGGACAAAAAACTAAGACTAAGGATGATGAAAATATTACACACACACTACACTATATGTTGAAAAACCCCTTGTCTTATTAATTCTTCACATTCACTACGTGGCAGGTAATGTCTACTGTCTTTCTTCAGGAGTAACACAGATCCATCAGTGAGTTCAAAGCGTCCATAATCTACCAGACACCTCACTTCTATATAAAGGGCTTTTGGAGGCTTCATATCAATTGCCAAATTAACACCTTCATCTCCTATAGATCTCATGTATGATGCCAACATTTGTGAGTATTTTGAAAACCACTCAATTTCTTCAGCACTGAGATTCACTTTGATATCAGCTGGTAGAATGCTTCCAAACTCCCATCTCATGGTTCTGAGGCATTTGATTCTGTTATAGTGATATGAAAGCAAACAACGCAAGTTTCTTTTGATTCCTGCATGTGCTATTGTTATAGTTGAAATTTTGGAACCAGCAGTGACTAAAGCTGACTCATTATCAGATGTAGATCTGGATAAAGATTCTAGTGAGATTTTTACATTATCAATAACAGGAAAGAACTTACTGTGCATCCTTTATTTGTTCCAAAAGTTGTTTGATTTCATTTGATACAGCATTGACCAAGTCTGTCTGAAATAGTTGATATATTCAGTGAATGCAGGGACCAGGGCCAGAGGACAATGAACATTATTAATTTGCTGACAATATATAATCAAATGATTTGCTCTTACTGCTTTTGAAAAAATGTTTCAAGCATTTCATAGTTCCCTACATCCTATAATAATTCTATAATCCTTGCCTTCCATAGCTACTTACATTATATGGAGGTAATGTTTCCTTACAACGAGATAATTCTTTGATAAGGGCAAAACCCTTCTCACCATACATGTTTGAGATATGAATTTATTTACTGAATTTTATTAGCGAGTTTATTCATTTAATAAATAAAATAATAAAAATAACACATTTGGTACAAACTTTAAGATTTAAAAGTCCACATAAAATAGGTTAGATTGGACTTCTTCTTAGTTCATATTAGCAAACCTGAGAAGCTTATGGCATTGAGCAAGGAATATATACGACTACAGACTACAGATCGTATAATCCTTGGGCATTTGGATAAAAAAACTAGAAGTTGCAATTGTTAGGTTATCAAGACAACATTGTCATGTCAAAGTTTGATTCACAATATTTTGGGTGTTGGCATTTTATTTTGTGATAAGAATTTTATTTATGAGTAGAATGATAGTTTAGTTGAATTATAAAAATAACATTATATAATAATCTCCAATTCAACCATGTGGAAAGCTGCAGCAGGGCATCAAGTTAACATTAGTAATCAGAGTACAGAAGATGATGAGTGGGAAACAGATCCTGATTTTGTTAATGATGTTGATGAACAGCAACAAAGATGGGGTTCAACGACTGTTGAGGGATCTGGACGTACAGCAGGAACTATTGAGTAAGTATTTCAGAGCTCATTTCCTTTTTGGAATAACTGAGAAGAAATTTAATACAGTACCTACTGAGCTTGATTCATTTTTAGTATGGCAAAACTGAGGAAAGAAACGGAGGAATCTGACACATTGAAGAAGAAGAAAGCCCTAGAAGAAGGTGATTTCAATCCAGCCTATGGCTATGGTGGCAAATTTGGAGTTCAGACAGATCGAATGGATCAGTCTGCAGTAGGTCATGAATATGTTGGGAAAGTTGAAAAGCATGCTTCACAGAAAGATTATTCTGCAGGATTTGGGGGAAAATATGGTATACAGACAGATAGAATTGATAAGGTAGGTAACAAATTTAGAGAAATCAGAGGATGTATTGTATCTACCTCAATAACCTATGATATAGGTACCAACCCAAATCATTGTTTTCTTTCAATATAAGTACAATTGAGTGTTTGTTTTGCACACTTCTTTATTATAAAGATGTTGAATCACTGGATATTTTTGTTCACTTTCAATTGGTAGTCATGATATGATCCTAAACATTTTTCAATTTTCACCATGTGGCATCAATTCAGGAACATTAATAATTTGTTTCTGTTTTATTTTTAGAGTGCTGTCAACTGGGATCATAAAGAAAAGGTGGAAAAACATGCCTCACAGAAGGACTATGTAGCTGGTTTTGGAGGAAAATTTGGTGTGCAAACAGACAGGCAGGATAAATCTGCAGTAGGGTGGGATCATGTAGAGAAGGTTGAAAAACATGAATCACAGAAAGGTAAGTCAGGAATTTTTTGGCCAAACATTCTGTATAGAAGGTTGAAAGACATGAACCACAGAAAGGAAAGGAGAAAGAAATTATCAGACCAAACTTTCTGCTTTCTCACATTGTACAACCATCCAGTGAATTAAATTTGTAAATAAATATCCATTGTATTGTATATTGGTTTCTGTAAGTTTCTGTGTATTTAGTCGTTTATACTGAAAGGTTCACTGGATGATGAAGGATGTATTTGATTTAGGTTGTATATGGAATTTCAAATGAGTCACATGTTACCAGATTGGAGGTCTATTAAAGAGTGACTGTGACTGACTGACTGTGCCCATGATATCAGCTTATTACATTAAATCTTTGACAAGACATCTGACATAAAATATAAATAAAAAGACAAATGACATGACACATGACATTCTGACAGTTTCCTCATTTTTTGTGTTTTTCCAAAATGTCATTGAATATTCAAAGTACAAAAATCCTATTCCTGTTCTCATAACCAATAATAATTTATATGAAAACTATCTGAGCAGTCTGAATATTTTGCTTTTTGTATCTTTTGGATTGTGTAAATTGGAATCCCTATGATGGTTGTTACAATCCTTCATACCTGGAGAGATGGTAGGTATTGGACAGGGGTGTTCCATCCATGGGTGCAAAGGCAAGCATCTGTTTTTTTGAAATTTGAAAGTTCTCTCAATCCACATGTGTTTTAAAGCTATTCTCTTTCTGGAAGTCTCACATGTGAGATTGAAATGCAAACAATCAGGTATAGGTGGAAGACTGCAATGTGTTCTAGACTAGAGTCTTATAAGAGTGAGGTGATTCACTATTTCATGTACAAGGTGTTTCATAATATATGTGCAAGACTTCAGGATGTGATAGCTCCTCCAAAAATATGAAAAAAGTGTCTATCAACTTACCCTATATACAAATCACACACATATAGGATCATTACAATTTGCTATTATTGTTGCAGTGGAGCAACATTAATGAAGAAGGTACCTGTGAGAGTTTTGTAGGTTTTCAATATATCTGTGGTGCTAACAAAAATCCTCCAAGATGCTAGAAGTAATCTTGCTCAGGTTGGGCCATTGATGATATCAACTATAAATCCACGGTAACCTCAGGAGCTGTTTTGAAGCATAATTCCAAATTTGCAAACATTATTCTACACTTGACAAAATTGAAATTGTTGTGAGTTGAAATGTTTCCTTCTTCATATTGGCTTAGAAAGGGCTTCCCTAGGGCTGCAGCTATGAGCATGTTGTGGTCATATGAAATATCTCCTGGTTTTGGTATGGAATGTATGATACCTAACCCACCATGCGTCTACCTCCTTTGCAGAGAGGGTTTATAAACGCCGAGTTGATACTCTCCCCTCGTAAGGGTACCTGCCGTGTTTCCATAAAGACATATAAAGGTGAATATATGTCTATCTGTTTGCTTGAGAATGTATCTGGAAAGGAAATCAATATATCGCCTTCCGTAGGAATATAAGGATCTGAATAAAATTCTGAAATGTATACTCTGGTCAGTTCTCTTTGCGGATCTTCTGTTTAGTTCGTCTTGACTGGATGGTTTTCTCCGATTTTTTGACAAGTATCAAACACCTTGCTTTTCGGATCTGCAACTAAACATCACATATCAAAATATCCATGAAAATTAAAAATAATTTCCATGAGAGGTGGAACATAGAATAGATGTCGAATCTGAAACATACCTGAATAATATTTCCAACAAGCGTAACTGATGGATTGCTACCTATTCGCTATCCTTCCAAATAGTGGTTTTCCCAGTAGACATCTGCTACATTTTGAATTTCGTGGGTTATAATAAGGACCATGAATGCCAAACAGTGTGCTGCTCAGATCTAAAACTAAGCATCAATTTGAAATTTGAATCGTGAGACGTACATAGAATATAAATCTATAAAGTCTGAATATTGTTATGAACAATCGTAACTAAAACGCGATATATTTTTATGATTATTCATCAACTCTCTCAATGCAGACGACGTAGGCAGATAAACAACGATTTTCTCTGCAATGAAAAACACTGTATATACCTAACCCACCATGCGCCGACCTCCTTTGCAGAGAGGGTTTATAAACGCCGAGTCGATACTCTCCCCTCGTAAGGGTACCTGTCATGTTTCCATAGAGACATAAAGGTGAATATCTGCCTATCTGTTTGCTTGAGAATCTGGAAAGGAATTCAATATATCGCCTTCCGTACGAATATAAGGATCAGAATTTTGAAAAGTATACTCTGGTCAGTTCTCTTTGCGGATTTTCTATTCGGTCCGTTTTGCCTGGATGGTTTTCTCCAATTTATTGCCAAATATCAAACACTGCTTTTCGGATCTGCAACTGAATATCACATATCAGAAAGTCCATGAGAATTAAAACTGATGTTGAATCTGAAACATACCTGAATAATATTTCCAACAACCGTTCCTGGAATGCTTCATATTCGCTCTCCTTCCGAATAGTGGTTTTCACAGTAGCCATCTGCTAGATTTTGAATTTCGTGGGTAATAATAAGGACCATGAATGCCAAACAGTGTGCTGCTCGGATCTAAAACAAAGTATCAATTTGAAATTTGAATCATGAGACGTACAAAGAATATAAATCTATGAAGTCTGAATATTGTTTTCAACATTCGTAACTAAAACGCGATATATTTTTATGATTATTCATCAACTCTCTCAATGCAGACGAGGTAGGCAGATAAACAACGATTTTCTCTGCAATGAAAAACACTGTATATACCTAACCCACCATGCGCCGACCTCCTTTGTAGAGAGGGTTTATAAACGCCGAGTTGATACTCTCCCCTCGTAAGGGTACCTGTCATGTTTCCATAGAGACATAAAGGTGAATATCTGCCTATCTGTTTGCTTGAGAATCTGGAAAGGAATTCAATATATCGCCTTCCGTACGAATATAAGGATCAGAATTTTGAAAAGTATACTCTGGTCAGTTCTCTTTGCGGATTATTCGGTCCGTTTTGCCTGGATGGTTTTCTCCAATTTATTGCCAAATATCAAACACTGCTTTTCGGATCTGCAACTGAATATCACATATCAGAAAGTCCATGAGAATTAAAACTGATGTTGAATCTGAAACATACCTGAATAATATTTCCAACAACCGTTCCTGGAATGCTTCATATTCGCTCTCCTTCCGAATAGTGGTTTTCCCAGTAGCCATCTGCTAGATTTTGAATTTCGTGGGTAATAATAAGGATCATGAATGCCAAACAGTGTGCTGCTCGGATCTAAAACAAAATATCAATTTGAAATTTGAATCATGAGACGTACAAAGAATATAAATCTATGAAGTCTGAATATTGTTTTCAACATTCGTAACTAAAACGCGATATATTTTTATGATTATTCATCAACTCTCTCAATGCAGACGAGGTAGGCAGATAAACAACGATTTTCTCTGCCATGAAAAACACTGTATATACCTAACCCACCATGCGCCGACCTCCTTTGCAGAGAGGGTTTATAAACGCCGAGTTGATACTCTCCCCTCGTAAGGGTACCTGTCATGTTTCCATAGAGACATAAAGGTGAATATCTGTCTATCTGTTTGCTTGAGGATCTTGAAAGGAATTCAATATATCGCCTTCCGTACGAATATAAGGATCAAAATTCTGAAAAGTATACTCATCTGGGCAGTTCTCTTTGCGGATTTTCTGTTCGGTCCGTCTTGACTGGATGGTTTTCTCCAATTTATTGACAAGTATCAAACACTTTGCTTTTCGGATCTGCAACTAAATATCACATATCAGAAAGTCCATGAGAATTAAAACTGATGTTGAATCTGAAACATACCTGAATAATATTTCCAACAACCGTTCCTGGAATGCTTTATATTCGCTCTCCTTCCGAGTAGTGGTTTTCCCAGTAGCCATCTGCTAGATTTTGAATTTCGTGGGTTATAATAAGGACCATGAATGCCAAACAGTGTGCTGCTCGGATCTAAAACTAAGCATCAATTTGAAATTTGAATCATGAGAGGTACAAAGAATATAAATCTATAAAGTCTGAATATTGTTTTCAACATTCGTAACTAAAACGCGATATTATTTTATGATTATTCATCAACTCAATGCAGACGAGGTAGGCAGATAAACAACGATTTTCTCTGCAATGAAAAACACTGTATATACCTAACCCACCATGCGCCGACCTCCTTTGCAGAGAGGGTTTATAAACGCCGAGTTGATACTCTCCCCTCGTAAGGGTACCTGTCATGTTTCCATAGACATAAAGGTGAATATCTGTCTATCTGTTTGCTTGAGGATCTTGAAAGGAATTCAATATATCGCCTTCCGTACGAATATAAGGATCAGAATTCTGAAAAGTATACTCATCTGGGCAGTTCTCTTTGCGGATTTTCTGTTCGGTCCGTCTTGACTGGATGGTTTTCTCCAATTTATTGACAAGTATCAAACACTTTGCTTTTCGGATCTGCAACTAAATATCACATATCAGAAAGTCCATGAGAATTAAAACTGATGTTGAATCTGAAACATACCTGAATAATATTTCCAACAACCGTTCCTGGAATGCTTTATATTCGCTCTCCTTCCGAGTAGTGGTTTTCCCAGTAGCCATCTGTTAGATTTTGAATTTCGTGGGTTATAATAAGGACCATGAATGCCAAACAGTGTGCTGCTCGGATCTAAAACTAAGCATCAATTTGAAATTTGAATCATGAGACGTACAAAGAATATAAATCTATAAAGTCTGAATATTGTTTTCAACATTCGTAACTAAAACGCGATATATTATTATGATTATTCATCAACTCAATGCAGACGAGGTAGGCAGATAAACAACGATTTTCTCTGCAATGAAAAACACTGTATATACCTAACCCACCATGCGCCGACCTCCTTTGCAGAGAGGGTTTATGAACGCCGAGTTGATACTCTCCCCTCGTAAGGGTACCTGTCATGTTTCCATAGAGACATAAAGGTGAATATCTGTCTATCTGTTTGCTTGAGAATCTGGAAAGGAATTCAATATATCGCCTTCCGTACGAATATAAGGATCAGAATTCTGAAAAGTATACTCATCTGGGCAGTTCTCTTTGCGGATTTTCTGTTCGGTCCGTCTTGACTGGATGGTTTTCTCCAATTTATTGACAAGTATCAAACACTTTGCTTTTCACCTGTTTGCTTGTTAATCTGGAAGAGAAATCCGATTTAGACTAAATTCTTGCTGCATTACCGAAGTTTCCGCAATATTTTCATAATATAACAACTATACTATTTCGTATTTTTCCACTGCTGAATAACCCATTTCAATTCAAAGACCGACAGAGATGTCGAAAAATGCCTGTTTTGTTTCCATGGCATTTCTGTGGTGTCTACAGCTATCTAAATGTTATTGGAAACTTTGATTCAATCCCAAATGAAAAATGGTTTTAGGAAAAATTTGCAAACTATACAGGATGTCCGGAAAGGTGATGTTGTAAATGATAGGACTGATAGAGTGAGCCAAAATAATGTTGGTACTTCATATAAAAAAAAGTATATCGCGCTTCGTTTCGGAGATATTGACCTTGAAAGTAGGATTAAAACAAAAAGAATTTCATGTATAACTTTCCAACCATCATTATTTTATGAAATACTGAAAATGTAACGAGCACTTGAAACTATCGATAGGTCACCAAATTTTACTCTAATGAGGTTGAACTTTGAGGACTGATTGTTTTTTTTGTGATAAAATTGGACTTTGAATCAGGAGTTCAACAAACATTCTATTTCGAAAAATAATGATGAAAAAAAAAGTCAAATTGAATGCACCCTGTTGAAAAGTAGTAATATAAACTGAATATACCTATGTAGTATGAATCGATTATACACCATGGTTCAAAAGTTATGAGCTGACCAGAGAAAGATTTTGCCAAAATCAAGATAACGTTCTGTATCACAGTTATAAAAGATGGTAGACACATCGATATATGTACATTTATATCTGAAACACCCTGTATAGCCAAAAAATTTGATTTGATGAAATAATCTCGAATCGTCTTATTTTCTTCTGGTTTGCTCTTTTCGTATTATTTTCTTCTGAAAAAATACCGTTCTGAACGGAAAGTACGAAAATCAGAAGAAAGTATATCGTCATCGTAAAATATTCAACAAACGGTACCTCTGTGATTGTGAAAACATATAAGGTAATGAAGTTGTAAGTAAAGATGGAAATATGAGGAAAACTTGAGAGAATTTCTCATTACTCACCAGCGTGAAAAATGCTTTGATCAAACAACACGAAACACCAGAACAGCACACGATCGCGATAATGTAATCACTGAATTGAATGAGGAACCTGTACCCTGTATTTTTATTTTCCCTGAAGAGCTGATTTCATCGATGCATCACACTTGAGGTCTATCGGAAAAGATTACGGAGATATAGGGTGTTCAAAATTGAGATTTTTCAACTTTAAGTTTTGTTTGTCTTGAAACTATTTACTATTTACTGAAACAGATACAGGATTATCAAAATTCTGAATCTTGAACCACCCTGTATCTGTTCTGATTAAATATCAGGAAAATGTGAATCAAGAGTTGAGATAGGGACATGTGAGCCGTTTTGACCGATAATGAATAGTTTCGACACAAAAAAATCCTAAAGTTGAAAAATCTCGAATTTGAACACCCCATATCTCTGTAATCATTTTTGATAGACCCCAAGTGTAATATATTGATTAAATCAGCTCTTTAGGCAGAATCTAAAAATGCGATGAAATACAGGGTATTCCATTTGAAATATCAATGTTGTTACTACTTTCTAATAGAAGCGGCAACAGTGCATTGTCGAAAATAATTTATATGAAGGTAGCGTATTCTGAAATATCAGCATGCACATTTTCATGGATTTCTCCCGACTGATTCTCGATATAAAGGTAGTGTAAGCTCGTCGTGACATACCCTGTATATTATATATTGATTATAAAAGATCGAGTAGAAGATGGAAGACACATCCATAGTGATTGGAACCACCAAAGTGTCCTCTATCTACAGGTTTAGTATGTACATTCAAATCTGAAACACCCTGTATAGGAAAAAGGTATTTTTCCATGGAAAAATTTCGAATCGTCTTATTTTCTTCTAGTTTGCTCGTTTTGAATTATTATCTTGAAAGTATTCAACGAACAGACGTTTCTTATGTTGAAAACATATATGGTAATTAATTTAAATATAAACAGGGAAATATGAAGAAAAACAGAATCTCTATTCACTCACCAACGTGAAAAATGCGAAGCTTTGATGAAACAACACGAAACACCAGAACACACACACGATCGCGTTAATGTAATTATGTGATCACTGAATTGAATGAGGGATACAAAAACACTACACTTGCACTCATTTTCAAGTGAACACTACGTTTGGAACGATAAATAATTCCTTTCGCGTATTTTTCAATTGCGAACACTAAATTCGACTGTACGTGATGACATCTAATATAAGACTGTCTTGCTTCACCACCTGGTCTCGAATGAATGACTAATAGGTTGAATCATATGCTGCTAACCGATTAATCCCCGAACAAATGAGTTATCTATGACTAAATGACGATAATGAAATTATACAGGGGGAACAGGTATATAGTATACAAGATATAAGATGAAGAATTGAACACGGCACATATACTGGCACTATTATTTTCGAAAGTCTAACGATTTGAAAAAATTAAACACAGGCTAAAAACATAATTTTCTCTAGTAATTTGAACGAATTTTACAGTCAGAAGTAGTGAAAAACTCTAGCAAATTTCTTGAAGAGTGGAAAATGCACAAGGAGACATACAGGGTGTTTCAGATTTAAATATCTACATTTTGGTTTAGACTGCCAGGCTTCTCTACGAAGTTATTAGAGTTGGCCATGGAGTTTCCAAGTTTTACTTAAACGATTATTATGTTTGAATTACTATACAGGGTATGTCGACGAGCTTACACTATCTGTATATCGAGAATCATTCGGGAGAAATTCATGAAAATTTATGCATGCTAATATTTTAGATTACGCTCTCTTCATTTGAAATATTTTCAGCAATGAATTGTGAAATCCATCACCTAGAAACAAATTAACAATAAGGAAAAGTAGATATATCTACCTGCTAGGTAAGAGGTAGGTCATACTTGTACCTATTTTAAAAGGAATCAATGAAGATTATATAGTGAAACTTTAAAATTGCATCAATAAAGAATGAGGTGTTGATTGAGGCAGTTGTGGAATTGAAATATGAATTTTGAAAACCTACAAGAAAATCATTACAAAAACCCAAAACAAAACTAGAACTGTTACTTATGAATAAAATACAGTTTAATAAAAACATACAAGCAGCAAAATTATAAATAAATATTTCCAAGATACAATTTGAAATGTCATGGATATGTTCAAGTACCTAAATAATCAGTGATATATCCTTAAAAATTTGAATTCAACTTCAAGGAATGAATTGAAACTGTATATCATGCTATCAACTGAATCTGGGTTTTGGTTTCAATTTGTGTAGCTATCTGCACTTAATTGCAAGATACCCTGGATGGCAACTCTTCCCCTGCTGAAAAATTGAAGAAGAAATGTTAGTACCTACTATAAACAAACCATATCTATGAACTATTACACAATCTGAATATTCAAATAGAAATAGGTTGTGTCACTTCAATATACACCTATGTTCAAAGATTCAATTCAAACTATGAAGTAAATGCTACCTACAAAAACTGCTGACTACTTTGTTCATACCAGGGTTATTATATATTTATAAAATAAGCTTCTGTTGTTGCTCATATGAATGTAATAGGGAGCTGTATTCTAACTTAATTGTTTTCGAAGTACATGCAATCTGCATTGGCTATTTAACTACAGAGATGATACTACAAAATAGGAATCTATAAAGACCTAGGCAGGATGCCATGAACAATATTTCAATATGATTCAAAGAAGGCAAGCGCATTACAAATAGAACCATAAATTACCCACCTGCACATGTTCATATTGTCATATACTTTCTTGTCTAGCCTTGTGTATTGCAGTTCAAAAGTCAAAGGCATTGAATTTGCTTCTTTATTTTCATTATAAGAATATTTGAAAGAAAAACCATACTTATTTACTAAGTCCTAGTTTCTGGAGACATTTCCCCATAAACAGAATATGAACTGTTGATCATTTAAATCATGTTCTCTCTCAGATAGGTACTACAAATAAGAGTCAATTATCAGTAATAAATATATCTATGAATCACAAATTCACCTAATTGTTTTCATTATTGGACCAATGAAGTGAAGAAAGGTAGTAAGTTTTTGTTGGAGCTGCCAGCATCCAATTCATATTTGATTCACAACGCTTATCCATTTCTTCCATTCAACAGAACTGATTTTTTATCATCAGAAAAGACTTCTTAAGGGCAGGAAATTCATTTTAAAAGACATTATAGGTCCTATATTTTTCCATTGGAACCTTCTACTATTTTTTTTGTGGGAGATATAATTCCCATATCACTGATAAACTTGAAACTTCTGTGAGTTGTAATGTTGATTTCTTTATATTGGCTGTCGTTTGTGGTTATGTGTGATTGTCACTGCTTGTCATAGTGTCCGTACTCTGATATACAAGAAACGTCAAAATCAGCAGTGTCAAGTACATTTAGGAACTCTAGGTGCAGCTAGGTATGAATGAAATCATCGATGACATTCGTTTCAGATTACAAAACCGGATTCGGAGGCAAATTCGGCGTACAGGCGGACAGACAGGACAAGTCCGCCGTGGGCTGGGACCATCACGAAGTGCCGCAGAAGCACGAGAGTCAGCTCGATCACAAGAAGGGGTTTGGCGGCAAGTTCGGCGTGCAATCTGACAGATTCGACAAGTCCGCGTCGAGCTTTGATCCGCCCGCCAAAGTGGGAACGAACTATACCAGGACCAAGCCAGATATCGGCGGAGCGAAGCCGTCTGAGTTGAGGTCAAAATTCGAAACTTTGGTTAGTGGACTGTTGCTTTTTCAGTTTTCATTCTTGATTTTTACACCAAGGCTTTCCATTCTATTGTTACGTTATTCGGGTGCAAAAGCGAACACGACACTATTTATTTTCGAACTGATTTATCTTAACTAAAGGAACACTAATTTATATCGAACTTATAACTACTATTTATGTAAAAGGATTTATATCACGCGGTATATGACTGTCTCTCTGACACTCGCTGCTTGACTGACTGCAGTTGTCCGGCCGTCCATATAAATGGGATCCCTTGGTAGGCCTCGCTTCTCTAACGTTCTTTTTGTTCTAGAAGCTCCTTAGAACAATACTTCTCTCTCTAATTGTTCCATCGAACATTCCAGAATCATTGGGGTGTTGGAGAACAATCTGGGATGCGTGTTACAGGATGATCGTTGTACTCCTGCCTTCCTGATGATGCTTCTAAAGCCCCTCTACTCTAAGGGGAAAATAATTACACTATCATAATTCAGACATTTTCTGAATGACTTTGAATTTCAAATGAAGTCACTATGAACGTTCATCACGATGAGAAAAGTCACAGAGCTTTTAATTCCTTGATGGAAAATCGTCAAGAGGTACTAGCGTCACAGGTACTGTAATTATTGTAAAAAATTATAAATATAGTAAATCGAAAATCACTATTCAGTGACATAAACAGCGTTGTCGTCTCAACCCATACTTTACTCCCTGGATGAACTGAGCAAGACAGTTTAAAACTCACTTGTTCTCTGTTTTCTTATAAACTGGATTCTGCCATATTATGATGCACACATATTATGATACAGGTATTGAGTATACAGAAACGTTTAGTTAGATTGTATGAACCCCGATATAAATGTATAATTATGAGAATTAGACTGAATTTTGTTGCTGCTGATGGAACCTACAACATGCTACGAACTACTCAATACATTATAAACTTGTAGAATTATTGGTAACAGAGGTAATACATATATTGGTGACATTTATTACCTCAATGGATTGATATCAATAGATATTAAAAATATCTCGACAGTTAACAACTTGGCAACGTGTTGGCCGAGCTTCGGCGAGATTGGCGTAGCAATATCAACAAGTGACGTCAAGACGTCATCAATATCTGTTTTGTTCTTCAAGTAATCTTTGTTGGCAAATATCGAAGATGCGTCATTTTAATAAATTACCGGAGAGTCAGGTTAGGTTCTGTTCCGACCGCCAGAGTGGGAACGAACTATACAAGGACCAAGCCAACATTGGTTAGTGGACTGTTGTTTTTCCAGTTTCTATTCTTCATTTTTACACTAAGGCTTTCCATTCTCTCATAATTCAGATATTTTCTGAATGATTTTGAATCTCAAATGAAGTCAGTATGAACGTTCATCACGATGAGAAAAGGCACATAGTTTTTTATTCCTTGAAGAGTTCCCCATATAAATTCCCAAACAAATGCTTCCATCATAACACGACGGTAACTCGTCAGAGGTACTAGCGACACAGGTACTATAACACGTCGACCGTCTATTGGTAGTCGAGAGAAATCGAAAATCACTATTCAGTGACATAAACAGCGTTGTCGTCTCAACCCATACTTTACTTCTTTGGAAGTTTCAACATTAATCGCTTCCAAACTTCAACTGATTTCAACAATATCATGGATGAACTCAGCAAGACAGTTAACACTCAGTTGTTCTCTATTTTCTTATAAACTGGATTGTGCCTAAATATGAAGCACACATATTATGATACAGGCATTAAGTATACAAAATCGTTCAGTTAGATTGTATAAACCCCGATATAAACATATAATTATGAAGATTATACCGAATTTTGTTGCTGATCGAACCTACAACGTGCTTTGACCTACTCGATGAAACATAAATCAGTATTATAAGTTGAATTCATTATTCCAAATTTTTGGGATTTTCTCTCCTCGTTTCTATAAAATAAAAATATGAATATTATTTCAATATATGTAAGTCGAAATTTTGTTTTGTTCTCTGAAAAACGCGAATATAATAATGAAAATGTGAACAAACCATTATTTATAAAGATATTTCACTATATAGTTACAGATTTCACCTTCTCTTCCGCCTGTCTTTTGGATCGCATTTAGAACAATTTGCAATTTTTTTTTTCATCATTGTACAATTTATATGTCACAATGTACTTCGATGAAACATTTTTTTATACATGAAAGTCAACTAGAAATATGATTTTTTGTGGTATCTAGTGAAAAGAAGGAGAAATATCATTCAAAATCAATCTTTTGACATTTGACATCTCGTATTTGGATTGATTATTGATTAAATGGTCGTCATCAGGTATGATTGTTTACTAGATAATATGAAAAACTCGCCAAAAATCATATTTTGTGTTGAATTTTCTATTTAAAAATGTGTCATTGAAGTACATGGTAAGTATATAGAGTGTCCAATGACAAAATAAGAAGAGCAAGTAGCTCTAAATGCATGAAAGACCGTGGGGAAAAGAACGCGAAATTTCGAACTTTTTCTTGAAATATCTCGATAAATGGTGGTTTGTTCTCATTTTCATTATCGAATTAGTGTTTTTCAGACAAAAATACGTAGGTGGCAAGAACATTTTTCGAAAAAAAATTCCATCGCATAATGAATCCAAAATTAGCATATTTTGATTAGAAAATGGTGAAGTGAGTCCGTGGGACGAGTATTTTTTTCTGGTAGTTTTTTGAGTTAATTCGCCTAGAAGCAACAACACTGGAATTATAAATTTCAGGTTTACTTTGACAGAAGAAAAAGCTTGAATATAATTTAATGAATACAATATAAATAACATTGTTGTTGAGTTTTTTTTTCAATTTTTCCATTCGAAAACTCCAAATTGCTACATTTTCCACAAATCTGTTACTTTTCTGACAACGCAAGTTTGAGAAAAATGGACATAAACGTCATTAAAAATATGTTTTTCTGCAACCAACACAAAAGTGGTCCATTTTAATACCAAAATTAGCTCTTGAATTCGATTACTGACACAAAAATAGGTATGTTGCCAGGCAACACATTCAGTTCCTAGGAGCTAAAGTTAAACTTTAGCTCCTAGGAACTAAAAAGGATGTACTAGAGGTCATCAAGAATAAACAACATTGTGACGGTTGGTTATTTGGGTTGGTACGCATACCTGATTTGTTTCCGATTTCGGCAGATTTGGCATTTCATACCCATGCTGGAGATATAAATACACCTTCAGGGAAGTCTTCAAGATTCACATCATATTTGTTTGATCTGTATTTCATTTGTTATTCTCGGGATGGACAATTTATTTTTGAATGATCACGGCCAGCAATAGTTTCTTGTTTCTAACAACGATATTGTTTACCTTCATTTGATTATCAAGCCAAACACAGTGGACTATGGAGGGAAATAAATGATCGTCAGTGTTATTGTTGATATGCTCACTAACCTAACTTTTTCCACGTCCTGTTCCTATCCTATACCTGGCACTGGCGCGGTATTTGCCATTAGAGCACCTGGGCCATACACAAATATTTGTTGCATTGCATACATATGGCACGGCATTGGTGGTTACTTCACATATTTATTTGAGCTAATTGTTTCGGTTGCAGAAAAAATAGCATGTTTTATAGAGCAGTTCAGCTACCGTTGAGAGAGAAAAAAAATGTCTTCCCATCTGTCCTTGTCTTCAGTGTTCCAACATGAAATAATGAAAATCTTATGTCGCCAACACTGGAAATGAGAAGAAATGGAGAAGAAGACCGTTCTAACCTTCTTTTATATCGAGGTTAATATGATATTCTTCTTCATTTTTTCCCATTTCCAATGATGCCAACATAATATTTTCATTATTTTATGTTGGAACACTGAAGACAAGGACAGATGGGGAAGACATTTTTTTTCTCTCTCAACGGTAGCTGAACTGCTCTATTCGGATCAAAAGTGACTTTGTTTGACTCGCAAATTTTACAAAATTCAACCAAAGTGTCACTTTAGATCCTAATAAAACAATCTTAGGTTCAGTTTTTTTCCTAGTATAATAAATAACTATATTAGGCTCAAGAAAAAAAAGCTGATTCGGCTGCATCGTCTCCAACACCTCGGAAAATACACGCCAAAGCGTCGCTTTTCGCCAACGCTCAAAAGGAGGAGTCTTCAGAACAGCCCCCAGAGAAGGTTTTCGTTCCCAAGCAGCTGGATCAGTCGAAGACTGCATTCTTGACTCAGACCAGTCAACCAGAAGTTGCGTCGACCGAAAAGTCCACCGAAAAGTCCACTAACAAGTTGGACCAGTCTAAAATGGCGTTCTTGACACAGTCGAGTCAGCAAGATGCGGTTGAAAAAGAAGAGAGGACGCCTTCGAAGTTGCTGGATTCTGCGAAAGTTACTCAGTTTGATGCTCCAACTGAAGAAAGTGTCAGAGAGAAAGAAAACAATATGGTGAGTTTGAATGAAAAAGTCAGGTGTATATATATCCAGACATTCTGTGTTTCACTGAAACTTGGTATACAAGCGAGGAAGTTTCCATGGTGAAATTGGACGGCTACGATTTGGCAGCCTCATATTGTAGAAAGTCAATGACAGGTGGAGGAGTAGCTATATTCATCAAGAAAAATGTTGAATGTATTTTCAATGAGATTGAAGTGAGCCAGGTAAAGGATCAATTATTTGAGGTAATCACAATTAGACTGAAGCAAAATGATTATACTTTGAAAATAACCTGTCTTTATCGTTCTCCAAATGCAGATGATCTTTATTTCATTCTTGCTCTAGAAAATCTCTTGAATATGACAAATAATCACAAAGGAAAAACAATAATATGTGGTGATTTCAACTATGATTTTTCTGACAACAACAAAAAATCAACCGATATCGTTTCACTTCTTTCTTGCTTTGGATTGGTTAAACAATTCCATGAGTATTCTCGTATACAAAGTACTTCTAAAACCTTGATTGACAATATTTTACTGACATCGAGAGTGAACAGTTGAGCACACAAAATTTCACTACACCGTTATCTGATCATGAAGCTCAGCTATTCACCTGTCTCAAATGTCAAGATGAATATCAAGCAGACACCATGATCAGAAAAAGATTCTTTTCATCAGAAAACACTGCAAATTTCAAATACCTGTTGTCCAAGGAATCTTGACAAGAAGTATGCAACTCACAAAACTCGAAAATAGCTTTCGACACTTTTTTCGGAACTTTCTATTCTCTCTTCAATGATGCTTTTCCTATAAAAAAATGTTATCCTAGAAAGAAAAAATATAATCAATGGATTACACCTGACCTAATTGAGGAAGGTGTACTCTTGAGGAAAATACATCAGCTGAAAATTATTTCTCCCAATGATATGGATATCAGAGATAAATATAAAGTTCTGAAGAAACAACATGAGAAAAAAATACTTCTTGCTAAGAAAGATTTTCAGTCACGTAAAATTCTCAATGCTTCGAATAAATCAAGTGCTACGTGGAACATCATCAACTCAACAATAAACATGAGAGACACGAAAGTTCCACACTCTATAACTACTGAAAATAATGTGATACTGAGTGATACTTCGGAAATCGCAAGCGCATTCAATGATTTCTTCATAAATAGTGTAGGAGATTTAACACGATCTTTAACAGTCAATGATAGTTATGATATGAAATTGGAAAATAGCAACTCAAATTCTTTCTACCTAACTCCCGTCGATTGCCAAGAGATATCTGAAATAATTAATACAGTTTGCTCCAAAAACTCGAGTGGAATAGATGAAGTACCATGTCGAATATTGAAGCATGTATTGAATGAAATAGTCGAGGTGTTGACATTTCTTGTCAACATATCTTTTATATCAGGTATATTTCCGCAGCAACTCAAATCTGCTCTAGTTATCCCAGTTTATAAAAAGGGTTGTCAGTCGAATATGTCTAATTACAGGCCGATTGCCTTATTATCAGTCTTTTCAAAAATATTTGAAAAAGCCTTCCAAGTGAGGCTTCTGAGATATCTAAATAAATACAAGCTATTAACCAATAGACAATTCGGCTTCACAAAAAATCTATCTACACAAGAAGCATTGATGTCGTTATATGAACAGCTCTTAAACAATTTTGACAATAAATTGAAAACTTCGACTATGTTTTTTGACTTCTAAAAGGCATTTGATGTTGTCAACCACTCACTACTATTGAATAAATTAGAATTGTATGGAATAAGAGGACCTGCATTAACCTGGGTCAGTTCATACCTCTCACAACGAAGCCAGCAGGTCTGTGTAAAGAAAAATGGGACTACAACAGTGTCGAAGCCATTGAATGTGTCATGTGGTGTTCCTCAAGGTAGCACCCTAGGACCAACTTTTTTTATCATAATGATCAATGATATCTTCCTGAACGTTCAAGATGGACTCCTGACACTGTATTCTGATGACACATCAGTGGTCTTGAACAGCAAAAATTATGAAGACCTTGCTGAAAAGTCAACCAACTGTATCAGTAACATGAAAAGGTGGTGTGACACTAACGGACTGATATTGAATCTATCTAAAACAAACTTTGTTTTATTCACACCTATAACAACAAAATCTGATATCTGCTTATTGGTGAGGCCTGGTAATGAAAATAATGTATCCATCAAACAAAGTAATTCTGTCAAATTCTTGGGTTTACATGTGGATGAAAATCTTTCTTGGGAGACCCACACACGATATTTGGTAAAATCATTGTCATCAAAGATATTGGCAATTTTTCAACTAAGAAAAGTAACAAATACCGAAGCTATAATGGCATACTACTATAGCTGTGTACATTCTCAACTAATGTATGGCATACTATGTTGGGGTAATAGCTCTGGTTCTGAAAAGGTATTCATCAGTCAAAAACGGATAATAAGAAGTATATTTGGTATGAGATCAAGGGACTCATGTCGTCAGATATTCATTTCTCAAAAAATTCCAACCATTTACAATATTTACATTCTGACCGCTCTATGCTTCACTCACGATAATCTTAAAAATTTTAAAACATGTGGTGATATTAATCATTATACAACAAGAAATGCAGCTTCACTCGCACAGATTAGAAAAGGTCCAGTCATAACAGCTCTCAAAATATATAATCATTTGCCTGACTCACTCAAAGTTCTAAAGAATCCTCTATTCAAAAGACAGTGCAAATTATTCCTCAAAAATAAAAGCTACTACTCTCTCATGGAATATTTTGATGATTCATTTTAATTTGTATCATTCGTCTTAGAGTACTTCTGTTTATACATAATTATTTGTAAACTGTTCTATGTCTGTTCTGTTTTTTTTTCTCCCAGATCTTGGGCTAGTGTCTAGTTTTAATATTATTACAGCTTTTATCCTAAATTGACAATTTCTATACTTGTTGTGCAAGTCTTATGAAAAATAAATACTTACTTACTTACTTACTTACTTACTTACTTACTTACTTACTTACTTACTTACTTACTTACTTACTTACTTATTTACTCGGGTTCTACAATCTACTGGCTCACGTGCATCATTTTTCAATTCATCGACATGATTAATGAAAAATTCAGTCAAATTTCCGGCCGTAAGCTTCGCTCATGGCCGAACCTGAAAAATAACATCATTGAAATAGCGAATTACTATCGGCCTCAACAGTAAATGCCTCCAGAGTACATTTTTCAGGGAAGGAGGAAAATAAAACATTTAAAAAAATAAAAAGGGTAGGTTGAACAGGATTTGACGGACGCACAAAACTCACTTGGCTATCGTATTTGTTGCAAAAATATGTACAAAACATTCGAAGTCCCGAAGCAAAGTGAAATCTGAGTCACTAGCCGCTTGGCGCAGTTTCACAGAACTGTTGGCATTTTTTTTTTCTAACGAGAACAAACCTATTGTAACACAACAAATTGATCAAGTTCCTTCATGTAACTTTCTACTAATGATACAGCTTCCTTAAGAAATCATAGTTGATGTGATTATTAAAAAAAAATATTCCAGATTCAGGAAGAATTGGAGTTGCTCAGGCAATTGCAACAACAAAAACAAGATGATTCAGACTCCGACGACCAGGTATATGAAAACTTTGACAGTTCGACTATTAAAAGAGCAGGACACCATACAGAACAGCAAGTAAGTCAAAAAAATACCAGTCATATTTTTGAGAATCGCTGTGATTTTTCATCGATTGGATCAAACTTATTGCTTCAATTTCGTTCATTGATCCACTCGCCCTCGGTTCGATAGTTATATTGACATTGTTTATACAGCACTAATATCACACCAGCAAAGCTAAACCTAAATTGACAAACCACTTCTTTGCTTGATTCAGTTGATAGAGACGTCAAGTGTTCCCCCTGTAAACAAACATATTGATTTTGAATTGTGTCCCATCTAAGAATTATCTTACCATTACTATTGACAATCATTAAATCCATTCATGATCTACTGCTAATTGTTTGGGTGCCCTTCTTGAAATCAAGTAACCTCACAGCTATATTTCAAAAGTGACATTGAAGCAAGAGCATATCAAAATTTCAATATACATTGACCATTGCATCAACGTCAACACTGCAAGTATGCTAGAATATGGCCACTATACTGAACCACTAGAAACTCCACAAAGAAATAATTGCAAATCGTTTAAAACTCAGCATTTCTTACCATTATGGATAATGCCATGAGTGTTCGTGATACTATTATACTATAGAATGGGTCGCGTGCAAGATGACCGACCCTGGAAGTGAAACATTGAAACACAACCTTACTTTTCTGTAAAACATTCAAACAAGCTAATGGATTGAAAATGTTAACACACACGATCATATTTCGTCAGCATGTCAAACCAGTCCTCCCGTTTGATTGCATGAATCCAATTTTTTAGAATTTTCACGAGTATTTCTATTAGCTCCTATTGCAGAAGAAACTCCGATGAGAAATCAGAGAAATTACCAGCTTTCCAATTAAAACTATATGTGAATGACTATTGTAGGTACTTACTTTTAAATCATAATGTACCAATCGGATTCCTTCGTCTTCCGCTGCAGTTTTTGTGCATTTTACAACAGCACAATGTGATGGCATGCGCGAATTAATGAATAGCCGAAAAACACGAATCGTATGCCAAAAAAATTGTGAAAAACTATTTCAATCATTTGTAAACAAATAAGAAACGAGAAAAGTGAGGTTTTGTTTCAATGTTTCACCTCCCGGGTCGGTCATCTGACAGTTTTGCACGCCACCCTTGAAGGTTCATCATAACCTCACATCTTAGCCGCTTTCCAATTGATAAGTTGTTACCCCTGAAATGACCCGGTACTAACCTACACCAACCATTTTTAGTGAAATTTCATTGACGGATTCGGCTCAAAATTTCAATTTGAATTCTCAATGGTAGTGTTTTTATTCATTTTACTTGATTTTCGGGATTTCCTCTCCTCGTTTCTATAAAATGAAGATGTTCTTATTATCTCAATATATTTGTAGTGGAACAAATCAGATGATTTGCCCCAAAATGTCACTGCCTTTAACAAATTTTTTTATCAGGGAGCCAAAAAGAAAAATCCAGTAGCTTGACAGTGACACTTTGTTTGAAATTATGTTTGAAGGAAAGATATATTGAAAAAATATCGAATTTTCACTTACCTTTGGACGTTTCGGGAACGAATCTGCTCCCGTTCTCAACATGAAAATGCAAAATATGTTCCTTTGGAAGTTGTGCTCTGCTCATAGTTTGACTTTCATACACACGTTATAACACACGAAACAAGTGTAATCAAATCATAATTCCAAGACCTGAAAAAAAAATACGCGAAAAAGATATCATCTGTACTTGGCGCCAAAACTATACTACTATTATACTATACCGGGTGGCTACGGAAGTATTGCCTACGGAATATCTCAGTAATTGTATGAAGTAGGTTTGTGAAATTTGGAGCGTCGATATAATGACATAAGAGCTAGAATTTGAGCATATTGACATATCGAAGTTAACTTCCGGTCTGACCGGAAGTAACATCAACTTTATTATTTTAAATAGAAACCCTATTTTTTTTCTTTTCGCTTTATTCAGCATTCAATTCTCTTTCTAATGACATATCACAAGTTGGTATCTAACCAGAAACTAGATCAACAAAAAAAATTATCAATTTGAATTTTTTTTTTCGATAAATTGTTTTTTTTGTTATTTGAAGAATTATAATTGGATTTTTTGGTATTTCATTTCAAAAAATGACTTTCTATTATATCATTAGAAAGGAATGGTTATGCTGAATAGTACAGGCAAGAAAAAGTTGTATGTTCCTATTTAAGTTATGGACCTACAGAATATTGTTTTTTTCCCAATTTTTCCAATATTTTTTTTGGCGGCTTTTTATAACGCCGACGAATGAAAATGAAATATCACAGTAGTAGCAACTGTTATCAAGTGACGTATGGTTTCCATAGCCAACTTTTCAATTTTTGGCTTTCATTTTGATTCCACGGCCTACTCGGTGAATTTCAATAATATTTTTTTTCTGATCTAGTTTCTGGTTAGATACCAACTTGTGATATGTCATTAGAAAGGGAATTGAATGCTGAATGAAGCGAAAAGAAAAAAAATAGGGTTTCCATTCAAAATAAGAAAGTTGATGTTACTTCCGGCCAGACCGGAAGTTAACTTCGACATGTCAATATGCTCAAATTCTAGCTCTTATGTCATTATATCGACGCTCCAAATTTCACAAACCTACTTCATACGATAACTGAAATATTCCGTAGGCAATACTTCCGTAGCCACCCGGTATAGTGATACCGGATGAATATAAAAATTCTCATCAAATCCATGCATTCAGAATCAAGATGTTGTTATTGCAAATTCTTATTCAAATTTCTTATATTCATTTTTACTGAAAAAATATAGCAATACTAATGATTTTTCGTGAGAAACATTTGAGAATTTTATATTTATATCGCTTTCAAAGATTGCTTTTAGGGATTAACTGGTTTATTTTCACTTTTTGAATATTTTTACTATCGAGGTTTATGTACCTATATTTTCTGTGATTCTTTCTCACAATGTTGATAATTATATTTGAAATTATTGTATGTGTATTTCTGTGTTAATAAAGATTATTATTATTATAAAAGGATGGTTTTGTTAGTGTAAATAATAAAGGCTGTGATTGTGTCTTTGAATATAGGCGACACCTACAATCAGTGAACCGGCTGCAGCCACCACAGCTCAATGTGAAACTCAAGAGACTGAGGAATATAGTCAAGAAGACATTGTCGACACTGGCATCACTGCCATAGCCTTGTATGATTATCAAGCTGCTGCAGATGATGAAATATCCTTTGATCCTGATAATGTGATAACACATATAGATAAGGTGAGAGCACCATATTGTTTTTTTTTGTATCTTACCTAGTTGTAGACTATACCCATATATCTACGACTCTATATATGGCGCATCGCCTCTACGATATTCCAACAAAAATGGGATCAAAATGAAAGGTACTTTTTGAATCTATAAGAACGGAAAGTGAAGGATGGAAACTGCTGACGTGAGGATCAGATTTTAAGTTAGGTTAGGTTCGTAAATAATTATTCGTTCATAATAAAATATTAAAAATCGTCAATTGTTGATAATACTACAGAATAATACCGTCAACTTCAATTTATTTTGTAAAAAGTGCTGACTACATATGAGATTGGGGGAATAAGTTATCCCCAATGATTAAAGCCATAAGTTCCTTCGTTCAGGGTTCTTTGGGAGTCTAATAATAATAATAATAATAATAATAATATCACTTGAGGCACTCGTACGGAATAGACGAGACCCCAGTGCTGCCCTATGCTCCGGGGGATATTGAGTCCGTTGTGGAGAATGAGAGGTGCCGAATTTATTGGAACTTCTCATTCCCCACCCTCAGGCAAATACAAGCTAACAAGCCTGGTCTAGTCCTCCTCGACCATCAAACTAAAGCGATGTTCGTGATCGAGTTTTCGGCGCCAACCGAACCGAACATCGTTTTGAAGGAGGAGGAGAAACGGACTAAATATCGAGATCTTCTCTTCGAACTCCGCCGGCTCTATCCAGACCATTCTGTGGAATTGGTCATCCTGATAATCGGCTCCCTAGGAGGCACACGACACACACGCTGCTCTCGGAGATCCAGAAAATCCCAGCGTGCCGTGATAAGGCACACATCCTGGCTGGTGGAATGCAGAAGGCCGTCATACTAGGATCATTGCGTCTACTCAGGGCACACGGTACTTGGTCCCAGTGATTACTCACCTCACAGGCTGTGAGGAGTAGTCACTGGATTTTATCCAGCACAACTCTGCGTGACGTCGGAGGCCGCAGGGTCGTGACTGGAATTACATAAATTCAAATCATAATAATAATAATAATATCACTTGAGGCACTCGTACGGAATAGACGAGACCCCAGTGCTGCCCTATGCTCCGGGGGATATTGAGTCCGTTGTGGAGAATGAGAGGTGCCGAATTTATTGGAACTTCTCATTCCCCACCCTCAGGCAAATACAAGCTAACAAGCCTGATGTAGTCCTCCTCGACCATCAAACCAAAGCGATGTTCGTGATCGAGTTCTCTGCGCCAGCCGAACCGAACATCGTTTTGAAGGAGGAGGAGAAACGGACTAAATATCGAGATCTTCTCTTCGAACTCTGCCGGCTCTATCCAGACCATTCTGTGGAATTGGTCATCCTGATAATCAACTCCCTAGGAGGCACACGACACACACGCTGCTCTCGGAGATCCAGAAAATCCCAGCGTGCCGTGATAAGGCACACATCCTGGCTGGTGGAATGCAGAAGGCCGTCATACTAGGATCATTGCGTCTACTCAGGGCACACGGTACTTGGTCCCAGTGATTACTCACCTCACAGGCTGTGAGGAGTAGTCACTGGATTTTATCCAGCACAACTCTGCGTGACGTCGGAGGCCGCAGGGTCGTGACTGGAATTACATAAATTCAAATCATAATAATAATAATATCACTTGAGGCACTCGTACGGAATAGACGAGACCCCAGTGCTGCCCTATGCTCCGGGGGATATTGAGTCCGTTGTGGAGAATGAGAGGTGCCGAATTTATTGGAACTTCTCATTCCCCACCCTCAGGCAAATACAAGCTAACAAGCCTGATGTAGTCCTCCTCGACCATCAAACCAAAGCGATGTTCGTGATCGAGTTCTCTGCGCCAGCCGAACCGAACATCGTTTTGAAGGAGGAGGAGAAACGGACTAAATATCGAGATCTTCTCTTCGAACTCTGCCGGCTCTATCCAGACCATTCTGTGGAATTGGTCATCCTGATAATCAACTCCCTAGGAGGCACACGACACACACGCTGCTCTCGGAGATCCAGAAAATCCCAGCGTGCCGTGATAAGGCACACATCCTGGCTGGTGGAATGCAGAAGGCCGTCATACTAGGATCATTGCGTCTACTCAGGGCACACGGTACTTGGTCCCAGTGATTACTCACCTCACAGGCTGTGAGGAGTAGTCACTGGATTTTATCCAGCACAACTCTGCGTGACGTCGGAGGCCGCAGGGTCGTGACTGGAATTACATAAATTCAAATCATAATAATAATAATATCACTTGAGGCACTCGTACGGAATAGACGAGACCCCAGTGCTGCCCTATGCTCCGGGGGATATTGAGTCCGTTGTGGAGAATGAGAGGTGCCGAATTTATTGGAACTTCTCATTCCCCACCCTCAGGCAAATACAAGCTAACAAGCCTGATGTAGTCCTCCTCGACCATCAAACCAAAGCGATGTTCGTGATCGAGTTCTCTGCGCCAGCCGAACCGAACATCGTTTTGAAGGAGGAGGAGAAACGGACTAAATATCGAGATCTTCTCTTCGAACTCTGCCGGCTCTATCCAGACCATTCTGTGGAATTGGTCATCCTGATAATCAACTCCCTAGGAGGCACACGACACACACGCTGCTCTCGGAGATCCAGAAAATCCCAGCGTGCCGTGATAAGGCACACATCCTGGCTGGTGGAATGCAGAAGGCCGTCATACTAGGATCATTGCGTCTACTCAGGGCACACGGTACTTGGTCCCAGTGATTACTCACCTCACAGGCTGTGAGGAGTAGTCACTGGATTTTATCCAGCACAACTCTGCGTGACGTCGGAGGCCGCAGGGTCGTGACTGGAATTACATAAATTCAAATCATAATAATAATAATATCACTTGAGGCACTCGTACGGAATAGACGAGACCCCAGTGCTGCCCTATGCTCCGGGGGATATTGAGTCCGTTGTGGAGAATGAGAGGTGCCGAATTTATTGGAACTTCTCATTCCCCACCCTCAGGCAAATACAAGCTAACAAGCCTGATGTAGTCCTCCTCGACCATCAAACCAAAGCGATGTTCGTGATCGAGTTCTCTGCGCCAGCCGAACCGAACATCGTTTTGAAGGAGGAGGAGAAACGGACTAAATATCGAGATCTTCTCTTCGAACTCTGCCGGCTCTATCCAGACCATTCTGTGGAATTGGTCATCCTGATAATCAACTCCCTAGGAGGCACACGACACACACGCTGCTCTCGGAGATCCAGAAAATCCCAGCGTGCCGTGATAAGGCACACATCCTGGCTGGTGGAATGCAGAAGGCCGTCATACTAGGATCATTGCGTCTACTCAGGGCACACGGTACTTGGTCCCAGTGATTATTCACCTCACAGGCTGTGAGGAGTAGTCACTGGATTTTATCCAGCACGACTCTGCGTGACGTCGGAGGCCACAGGGTCGTGACTGGAATCATATAAACTCAAATGATAATAATAATCATTTATTATTTACCATTAACAAAAAAATAAGATTCCTATGTGTTTAGGTCTAAAAACTAATACAATAATAATAATATGGTAAATAAATGCTGTAATGTTAGGCCAAAGGTCGATTCTTCCACGCTACCATTAACGAGAAAATTTGAAATTTCAAACTTATGAAAAGAGGATTCCTATCAATTCTTTTCTCCGCAAATACTGCATTTCGTTTCACTAGACATAAAACCAATTTGAAAATTTGAAATTCGTAGCCATATTGGCTTGATGTAGTGATGAAGTATCGTATTATTTTTTCCCTACGTCGGCATCAACGCCTATTGGTCGATTTCGTTACCTATAGAGATAGAAGTTGGTCCCGCTTCGAGGACAGCTATGCTTCATTTATAGAGTAGTAGATATATGGCTGTACCCATAGTACTATCAAAAGTATGTGCATTAAAGAGAGAACGGGTGGTTGATGACAAGGATGGATTGGTTCAAGGCAGTAAATTTACAATTGAGATCAAAAGGAATATTTCGTTGACTCTCACTGCAATTTTCATTCTGAATAATATCCATCATTGATGGGTGTAGAATATTTTCTTTATTTTTCACTTGTCCATTACTGTTTTATAAATCCTTGGCAACGGTTGCTATTAACAGAGGGCATTAGGAATCATAACGCCCGCTTATTGTTTTTCATGTAGTTCATAAAATTACATATCAATTCTTGAAAGTACGCCAATAACACGGTCTCATCTATGGCATTCATTCCTATTTTCGGTAAATCTGCACTTTAATGTGATGGGTTTTTTATTTGAAACAGCTTACTTGATATTTAGCCGTCATTGTTTGGACATTTTTTGTAAATGGAATTTTGCGATCATATTGCCAGTCCCTATAACCCCATAAGTTTTGTCGGTTTTATCTACGGACACCCTGTATAACGCACTTGGTACATAAACAATTATTTCACCACTAGCAATACATTTCAATCCACATCTAATTTTCATTTGTATTTTCCTCTCAGATCGATGAAGGATGGTGGCGAGGACTTTGTAAAGGAAAATACGGATTGTTTCCTGCAAATTATGTACAATGTGATGAATAATTATATTTTAACTTCTAATGAGGTATACGTACTTAATCTATTATGAGTTTATGAGAATTCTTTTCGTGTCTGAAAGTCTCGAAAACCTTTTTTTATTATGTAAATAGGTTTTATATCTAGAAAATGTCTAGTAACAAAAAACTTGTTATTCGTTCCTATACTTATTATTCTTTGATTTGTTTGGCTGGATTTTGTGCACTGATGAATCATTATTTTGCTCAACTATCCATTTACTCTAAGGAAAACCGCATATTCTAAAGAAACTGATTTGTACTCAAAATATAATTTTGAGAAAGTGTCAACCTGTTTTTGAGAACGCTGTTCTCCAGATATTTTTAAATTTTTTCAGGATATTGTACAAAACCATTAATCTTGTTTTTTTTTTAATGACAAGACTAGTCACCAACGATAATGTTTTATATCTGGGATGGTTTATATGTACAGGGTCTTCACATGATATTTTGTACCATTCATTATTCTTTTTTGTTTTTGGTTTTCCGAAATTTCATCTCGTCAGATATTTCTTATGGATGAAAGAATTATTTTCGTATATCTTGTATCTACTTAGTTATTTGACATATCGAAATAGAAGTTGTCATTGTAGAATTTGCAATGACAATTCCTGGGAGTTCTAGTGAAAAATTGTAAGATAGTCAACTGTTCTCCTGTTAACGTTCTTGGAATTTAGAAGAGTTTCTATCATGGAAGACCTATACTGAAATTGTTTTTAATTCGATTATTTGATGGTTCAGAACGGGATTTCAATAATAATAATATGTCGATAATGATATGCCAATCAATTGCATTCTGAAGTTTTTAAATATCAATATTATTTTATATTTAAATGTTGTAATGATAATAATTATACATTTTATACATACATTCCAAGAAAATGCATTTCATTAACCATTTCCACACGAAGATCCAAGAAACTGAATCAAGCAGTTGAAAGAATGACATAATTTGACATAATTATCCATAAGAGGGGTATTATATTTTTTTACATGTCATAATTAGAGGTATTGGTCGACAAATAGCAATACGTATTTCTAGCAAACCATTATTTGTTTCCTTACTGACAGTTCTTCGGAAAATTCAACGTCATCAGTAACTGTCAAAAAATTTCTTCAAATTTGATAAAAATCTAGCAAGTGGAATAATTTTATAATGTGGTCATATCTAGTGAATAACAACTGTAAATCTTTTTCACAAAATCTTCAATATAATTAACAACATTGGTGGAACCAGAATATTGGTAAGTACATAATTTTTTTTATTTTTATATCTTTTGAGAAGTTCAGGCTTGGTGATTAAAATTCTATTTTTCCTGTGAAAAACTTATTTCTGAGGTAATTTTCATGTGTGAAATAATTGCCTCAATCGCCTCCTGTATAAGTTGACATGATTTAAATGAGTGGGTACCTACCTATAGTTAAGTATTATAAATTTTCCCATTGAAAATGCAAAACCATCCAAACAAAACTATAATTTATTTCAGAAAAGCTATTATACCAACCATGCATCATAGCATAGATGAACTACTGATGATGGGGTGCCTTTTTTAATATACAGGGTGTATCTAAATAACACCGAAAAAATTCAAGATACAGGATGTTGAAGTTTGAAGTATCAATTTTTTTTATTTATAACCCCTCTGTATATGGTTTCATGGTGCCAAAATTCAGTATGGTTAGAGACTGAGGGGTTATTGAGTAATCTCGATGGAACTCTTGAAAACAAATTGAAACAAATTTGGAGTCAAATTGAATTTTTATTGTTCCCCCAAAAACTATGCTTGACACTAAAATCATACAAAGGATAAAATGGTTGTTATTTCAATAGTTCAATCTAATAAAAATATGAAACTCAGAAAAACCCGTGGCGTACAGGGTGATTCACCATAAATGTCCCCCCCTCTAGCCCAGTTATTTTTGAACCGATTTTAGAATTTGAGATATCGTCTTGAATGATTTTCGATAAAGTTTTTTTCTGCTAGATCAGAAAATACAGGGTGCTCGGAACAAACGATCTACAGAGTACTACTTGATTTTTTCAAATGGAACACCCTGTATTTCATTGTATTTTTATATTCTCCCTGAAGAGCTGATTTCATCAATATATCACACTTGGGGTCTAGCGGGACTGATTACAGAGATATAGGGTGTTCAAAATCGAGATTTTTAACTTTCGGATTTTTTTTGTGACGAAACTATTCATTATCAGTCACGCGGTTTTCATGTCCGTATCTTAACTTTTTATTTACTATCTACTGACATTCAATAATTGGAACAGATACAGAGGGTGACCAGAATTCTGAATCCTGAACCACCCTGTAAATGTTTCAATTAAATTTCACTAGATAGTTAATCAAAAGTTGGGATGGGATCATAAAAGCCGTTTTGACCAATAATGAATAGTTTCGGCACAAAAAAATCCTAAAGTTGAAAAATATCGATTTTGAACACCCTATATCTCTGTAATCATTCCCGCTAAATCCCAAGTGCGATGCATTGATGAAATCAGCTCTTCAGGAAGAATCTAAAAATACAATAAAATACAGGGTGTTCCATTTAAAAAAATCAATTAGTACTCTAGCTGTAGATCGTTTGTTCCGAGCACCCTGTATTTTCTGATGCAAAGGGAAAAAAATTTCAGAAAAATCATTTAAGATTATCTATCGAATTTTTAAAACGGTTCAAAAATAAGTGAGCTAGAGGGGGGGACATTTATGGTGAATCACCCTGTACAATGACATTCACCATAAATATCATTAAATTTACCCACTGTGACGCCACTGGAAATATCATTTCGAAATAAATTGCACCGAAAGAAGCTCCATATTACCATTAACAAAACCACAACGTTTTTCCGAAATTGATGAAGAGACAATTGAGCAATGAATAAACAATCGATTTTTCATGGAAATATTAATTCCCTGTATCACGAAAACGAAGCAAGTTAGGACACATGTTTGTATGAACTTTATTTCCTAGAATATCACAAGGAATCGCCACTTGAATATTCTCGGTGTTATTTAGATACACCCTGTATATCGGATCGATGATATTGCAAAAACATCTAATCCAAGAATAATAGGTTAATCGTAATCCAATCATTACAAAATCGTCAACAATTTGAATTACTTGCATAAAATGATATGTTTCACCATTGTCGATCTAACTATATAGATAACTAGCTTTTAGCAAGCTAAAAATATATTTGTCACACAGTTACATCATGGCATCTTCCTTGGTTTTAGTATCATGATTATTACTATTTAATATAAAATCTGTCTCTATTCTCTATATTATCAATAATACAACACACCCAATAAGGTATATAGTAATGTGTACTTCAATATCCCATATAGCACTCGACGTCATGGGGACGTCCATTTTAGCTCCGATTTAGGTCTGAACGTCCTGGACCTTTTCAAGATGTACTGAAAACGTCCATTAATACGTACGATTCAACTCCGGACGTTATCGAATATTTGTGGAAGGTATTGAATACATACAGGGTCGCTGATATGTATGGAAACAGGTGAATATCTCGGTAACCTGTTGTTAGATTTTTTGAATTTATGTGCAGTGTGATTTCAAAACGAGGCGGATTTGTAAATTTTATAGCCTCTGTTGCCACTTTTTCAGTTATTCCGGATTTTTAGTAACTTCCTTATTTTGAATGAAACACCCTGTACTTTATTTGATTTTCAGATTCTTCTTGAAGAGCTAATTCCATCGATCTATCACACTTGGCGTCTAGCGGGAATGCATACATAGGTATAGGGTGTTTAAAATCTAGATTTTTCAACTTTAGGATTTTTTTGTGTCGAAACTATTCATTATCGATCAGAACCGCTCCAATGTTCCCATCATTACTTTGATTTACTATCTACTGACATTTAATTGAAAAAAATACAGGGTGATTCAAGATTCAGAATTCTGATCACCCTCTTTATCTGTTCCAATTAAATAGTCAGTAGATAGTAAATCAAAAGTGAAGATAGGAACATTGGAATGGTTTTGATCGATAATGGATAGTTTCTACACAAAAAAGTGTGATAGATCGATGGAATCAGCTCTTCAAGGAGAATATGGAAATCCAATAAAGTACATCAGGGTGTTTCATTCAAAATAAGGAAGTTACAAAAAATCCGGAATAACTGAAAAAGTGGCAACATCAGAGGCTTTAACATTTTCAAATCCGTCACGTTTTGAAATCACACTGTACATAAATTCAAACAAATCTAACAACAGATTGCCGAGATATTCACCTGTTTCCATACATATCAGCGACCCTGTATATTGTATTATATGATAATCGAAATCATTGCATATAATTTATACCGTTAATCTTTTGATATTTATTCATATAGGAACATAATACAATTCTCACAATTCATTTTTTATTGAACTTACCTGATGACAAAACATCTATTATATATTCTCTGCCGCGTGATCATCTTATTCTTTTTTTTTTATTGAAAATACGATTTTTTTCTGTAACGGGAAAAAAGTTTGGCATTTCATCTCTGTTGGCAGGTTATAAAATGTCAATTTTCATAAATTACTTTTTTCCCGTTGGAAAAAAGTGAGTACTTTTTTCCCGGATATATATCACATATATATACACTGTTAATGGCTTTTGTTGTGCTATAGTTCCGAAAAATGAGTCAATAATACCGTCTCCGAGAAAGAACTGCAAGTCCTTTTATCTTCCATTCGACTTCGCGGTTACGTATAATTACTAAACAACCACTAAATTCGCAATTTAATTTTTGAAATCAAATCACAGAATTAGACTGACAGAAGTGACACCAGATATTTGATTACTTCAAAAGAATGAAAAAGATGCCTACAACGCAGGTGTCCCTATACACTCCCTACTGCTAAAAACTTGAAATTTCACGTCGATAATTTTCAGATTTACAAATAATGTAATATCTTTTCAATATTGATTCGTCCTTTCTTCTGTCACAGAAAAAAATAGTGCATTATACACGGGAAAAATATTAGATTTTAGCTCGCGGTTTCTTGTCTCCGCTACGCGTCGGGAGACAACACAACCTGGAGCTAAAATCTACTACTTTTTTCCCATGTATAATATAGTTATTTTTGTATCTAGAGCGCGAAATGCTACTTTGATGATCGAGATCTGATTTTTTTTACGAGGCGTAGCCGAGTTAAAAAAAATCGTCGAGATGACCAAAGTATTTCGCGCTCGAGTTGCAAACAAATTTTTTTCTACAAACGTCAAAAAATATAGTTCTAAAGTAAAAATATGCCTAGCTTGATATGGAAAATAGTGTTGAACTGGCTTAAAAAGCCTCCCACTATCCTTCCTCGGTACGCACGATGTTCCACGAGCATAATAGGGATTTTCTTTCGTGCGATCCAAGAGATAAAACAAAGTTATTGGTGAACATTCAGAAATAAATGATTTTGTGGATGTTTGCTTGATTGGGGACGATAAAGTTGAAATATAAATATCTCATATATTTTACATAACAGTGCGCGAAGTAGGTACTTCGCGCACTGTTTTACTTCGCGCATTGTTATGTGCAAGGTATCATGGTAACGTAGGAAACTGAAAAAAAGTGTCACTTCGCAATTTGTTATCAATTTTTTGACGTTTGTAGAAAAAATAACTATTTCTACTCTGTCTACATCTCTTTTTCTACTATCTGAGTAAATAAAGGCGGATCTACATTGATTCGTATTCATGTACCTAACTAAATGTACGTACTGGGTATGTACAAATGCTCGGAATCTGGACGTCCCCAGTACGTACCTATAGTACGTATATATGGTCCTAATCTGGACGTCCCCAGTACAGTACAAATCAATTGTCTTGGCCGGACGCTCTTAGTACGTTTTGGGGACGTACTGGTGCATATTTCATTGTTGGCATTTTGAAGATATTAAATGTAAGGTAATTAACTATAGATTCCCTATGCAACAAAGTCATTAACACAAATTTATAATCACTTAAAATCCATATATTTCATGATAAGTTGTTCCTTTGGAACCCAACCCACTTGTCTTCGCGTCAATAAAAGTAATATATATCCTGAAAATAATAACAAAATGAGTATTATAGGTACCAATTTTTACTAGTCAATGTATTACCTGTCTGCCCTTATCCCAATTGATTTCGTTAGGTAATCAGTGAATGCCTTAGTATGTTTTTTGTTCTCTTCTACTCCTATAACCCCGATGGCGGCGAGACCAACAAATGTAGCTAGTGCAGCTGGTTCATTATTGCCTCCCCAAGACATTTTGACTCCTCCAGTCACTGAAGCACAGCAAACCTACCAAATATCAAGACAAATTATTACTTCAATCATGTTCTTCCAAAACTTCTGTATTAGTCCAGTACGTGGTGGTTTTTTTGATGCAAAAAGTGGCGATTTTCTAGTATGTTGCTAGGTTTGGGGGCCATCATGAAAAATACAAGGTTTCGACCTCGAGGCGTATGCGCTCAAGCCGCCATCTTGGATTTTAGGTACAAAAATTTGCTTTTTTGATAATAACTCAAAAACGGTGGCTGTCACGACAAAACATGCTGTATACAAAATTGAAGAAGCCAACATTTTGTACATTTTTAGTGATTGAAATTTTTTTGTAGGACACATATGTAAGGCGAGTTGCAGCTCCATGAAATTCTACTATTTGAAAAAAAATGCAGAAACTTCATTTTGATTGAGTTTTATTTCATTATTCTCATTATAGATCATTATATTTTGACAAAATCATGAATAGAGAAACTAAAAGGCACTTTAATATTATCAATTAACAGTATATTTTATACATTTCGTGAACAAAGATATGGCAAAAAATAAAACGAATCAATAAAAAATCTATATGGTTAGATTTTATTAATATAACACGATTGAAATCAAATGAAAAAAGATAATTAGACCTCAACTGCTCAATATATGTCGTCCATTCTGCTGCAAACATTTCCTAGCTCTTTTGATAACGTTCATTGTGAACCCTATGTATCACGTTGCGATCAATTTGTGCACATAAATTTGTGATTTTCTCTTTCATTTCTTCCATATATTCACAATTGGCGACTCATAAGCCTGTGGTTTCAAGTAGCCCCACAAATAAAAATCAAGTGGGGTGAGGTTCTGACGATTGATGCAAACACTAACCAATCAAATTCAAATAAGAAACGACGTTCTTCAAGATGATGCGGCATTTGCTATATTATAGCATGCAACAAACACAAATTGCACTTTTAATTTATCAATATTCACCATCGTTAATGTTTTAGTTATTGTTATTTAAATGTTCCTCGAATAAGTTTCCTATTATATCGATGAAAAAAAATCTATTTAATTATTTTTCAGTGCATAAAAATATCGTGCGGAAAAATTACTTTACCGCACTAGTGCTGAAATAGTATATTGTTTAATGAGCACGGAATGATAGTGATAGTGGAGAGATGGGTTTTTCTGAGCCTAAGCTGATAAAAACCTATTTGCAATCGAAAATGTCTCAATCTAGATTGACAAACTTGGCAACAAAATGAACTTTCTTGACCTGATAAAAGAGTTTGGCAATACAAAGGCTAGATCGAAAAGTGAAATATATTATAGTTATTAGGGGGCGCCGTAGAATTCTTGCCCAGGACGCTGGTAGTGCTTAAACCGGCACTGGGTAATAACTTACATCCAATGGTTTTGCTGAAGATTCTGCCATTACTTCACATAATTTTGCTGGTAGATCGGCGGGTATTTTTTCATCAGGAACATTAGTTTCTAAACAGAAGTACGGCATGACTGTCAACACGTTTTTTTTATCGACTATCGTTGATTGATATATCTTATAATTACTACTGTAATGATAATAATATACTGTGCTATTTCGCTTATATATCAATCAACGCGACTATCAAAGAGTAAACAGTGTAGTTTATCCAATGGCGTAGCAACCTAGGGGCTAGACAGGGGTCCTCAAGCTCAGGGGGCCCTTATCGAATCCTTACCAGAAAATCTCGATCGAACCGAACTTATGAAAATTCAAAAAATCCTCCTATTTTCCAGATAAATACCTATGACAGGTTAGAGGTGAATTCGAGTGAAGATAAGGAAAGTAGAAAAATATTTTAATGAATTAGCTGCTGATGATCACCGATTTCCAAACAGAGAAGAAAATTTCGCATCTCACATTTCATCACCTGTTCTATCGATCTAAAATATTTAGAAATTGCGACGTTGTCGTTTTTATCAAAAAGTCCTAGTAACTTCATTTTTTCAAATAGAACACCCCGTATTTTAATAAATTTTCAGAATCGCCTCTTCATTACAATACTCTCTTTCGTTGATGAATTCCTATACCTATTTCTATCGGTTTTCGAGATAAAAAATAATTTGTGTTAAATATGATCCAAAAAATATCCCAAAATTAAACTTAAATAAATCAGGGCTCTCAATTCATGAAGAGTTGATATTTTAGTAGTAGTTTGGACTGGCTTGATGTATTCAATTTACACCGAGAAATCGCCTCCATATCATACAGGGCGTGCTGAAATTATTATTATATCCGTTGTTCATCCGAGTGGTCAAAAGTTCATTTTTTTAAAAGGAACCAACTGTTTTTGACTCAATGAATTGAAGGACGAAGAAAAATGCTACAAGATGACATAGCATGTGATGCGCCTATACAGGGTGATTCAAAAGTAAGCGGCATCCTTTCAGAGGCGTATTCCTTGCATGAAAATAAGGCAAAAAGTTCCTATTGATAAGGATCCGAAAATGCTTCCTAAGGGAGCTACGGCCCTTTGAATAGGACACCTCAAAGACGGTTTTTTCTCTATAACTTTAAAATCCTTCACAACAAATTTTTAAAAATTGGTGTACGGCATAAACATTCGATGGTAAATAGGACTCCGTATTCGAAATAATTTCCAAACGAAATCACAGTAACCTGAATATCCGGAGAAGAAGGGATATTTTTACACTTACCCTCTCCCGCATGTGACGCCCCTGAATGAAATTCTGAAATTTCGAATACGGAGTCCTATTTACCATCGAATGTTTATGCCGTACACCAATTTTTAAAAATTTGTTGTGAAGGATTTTAAAGTTATAGAGAAAAAACCGTCTTTGAGGTGTCCTATTCAAAGGGCCGTAGCTCCCTTAGGAAGCATTTTCGGATCCTTATCAATAGGAACTTTTTGCCTTATTTTCAAGCAAGGAATACGCCTCTGAAAGGATGCCGCTTACTTTTGAATCACCCTGTATACCTAAATCATCAATAATTTTTCTCAATAAAGCCGCTTTTTGTGAAAAATATAATTGTATAAAGAAGTTATAGTTTTAGATAATCATGGAAATACCGAACTCATGACAGTTCGGTGACAATAATGAGTACTTCAGTAATTCTTATTGACAGTGTTTCGAAAAATCTCCCAGAATGAACGCAAATATCGATTATTCAAACGGAGTTCTTATGAAGTTATTTATTATACACGGACACGTCTAAAAATATATTAATATACGGGGTGTTCAATTTAAAAATATGGGATTGCTAGGACTTTTTGATAGAAACGGCAACGTCGCAATTTCGAAAATATTTTAGATCGGTAGAACAGATGATAAAATGTAAGATGCGAAACTTTCAGAAGAATCCTGCGTTGCGTTCTCTAAAAACGAATGCAGTGCACGAAAAAGTGCTGATAATAAAATAGCTCAGCATATTTGAAGTATTTGTATTATTTAATAGTTTTACTTGATAATCCCTAACTAGGTTAGATAGCAGTGGGGCCTCATTTTTTTATTTGTCCCAGGCACCTTGGTTACCTAGCTACGGCACTGAATTTATCAATGACTATCAACTTTTGCCTTTTCTGTTTTGTTGAGTCATGTTATTAAGCAGAATCTCAAGATCATAAGATCTACGACTAAAACTGCGGTTAAACCAAAACCACTTCATAGACTGAACTATAAAAGTATAAAATCATTGAAATATGATTGAAATCAATCCAATTCAAATTTAAATTTTCCTTCTTCCTGCTTCTCTGATTCTGTTATTGTCCTCTTCCTGAGGGCTGAAGCTGCACGTGATACGTGAATGCGTCTGATCCTGTATTGTATACTTGAAGAGTCTGTAGACGAAAAGGCTTTATCGACATGTCAAAAAATATATAGGGTGTTCAATTAAAAAAATCAGAGTGTCCTCTCCGAAAAAACGAATGACCCTGTATGTAAAACAACTACATAAAATAAAAGTTAGGGCCGTTTCATATAACTTCTTCTTTTGGGATTTTTTCATATCACTCAAAACGAAAGAGTTAAGAGGGTGTTCAATTTTTAGGGGCCCACCCTGTACTTAATTAAATCAATTAGAATAATCCTGAAATTTCAAGGCTTCTCCAATCACCAACCAGGCTAGATTTTGCCACTATGAATGCTTCTATTAATCCAAGCAAACGGTATCAAAATACCTCCTAACAATGAATCCTAAAATACACTCTCCTTGCAAAAATCCGGTAGTAGGGGTGGGCGACAAGTGATTTTGGATTATCGATATTACCAATTTATCGATATTATCGGTTTATCGATATTATCAAAATTGTCGATATTATCGAAGTTATCGAATTTGTTGATATTACCGATAAATCGATATTTTTTTATGAATTATTGATATTGTCGATATTTTTTGCATTAGAAATCCATGCATTAGGTATCTGAAAAGGAACATTGGGCGTGCTATGGGTAGAAAGCGAACTATACAGGGTGTTACGACATTCGACCGCGCTTTGACATCAGGCGATAGTCCCCGTGAATTCGTGGATGATTTCTCGGGTTCATCTTTGAATGGGTCATTTTTGTGACCAGGAAGCCATTCCGGACATTTTATTCATGAGTCATCAGTGTTGCCCTACAGGGTGGTTTGGCAACTTTTCCTGCCATATTTTCTACGCCACTGATTAAATCTCAATTATTTCCAAAACCTCGAATTCATTGTTCAATTTTGTTCAAAAAATGCATCACCTTCCAACTCAGCTGAAATGAACAGTTTTCGAGATATTCGACCCAAAATAGAAGATTTTGCATAGTAATATTTACGAGTTCAAAATTTTCAGTAGTAGAAAATTGCAAACATATTTTTCTGGTGTTGATGAGTAGATCATATACTATATTCAGATCTCATTCTGTAGCTGAACAGAAATAGTTATTCCACGCCTAAGGGGAAAACAAACATTTTTGTAATCTACTACTGATGAAGAAGATGAAAAATTACTATATGTAAACTTCTATTTCGGGTCAAATATCTCGATAACTGTTCATTTTAGTTCAGTTGAAGGTAATGCACTTTTTCAACATAATTGAACAATCAATTCGAGAAATTGGAGATAATCGTAATTTCATCAGTGGCGTAGAAAATATAGCAGGAAAAGTTGCCACACCCCCCTACAGGGCACCACTGGATAAAATGTCCGGAATGGCTTCCTGTTCAAAAAATGACCCATTCAAAGATGAAACCATATACCGAAGTTGAATGCATCACATTCAATTTTTCTTGAGATATTGCGAAACAACTATTTTTATTTCTTAACTTTAACGCCCTGTATCTTGAAAACTGAACACTCGAAGACCGTATGTCCCTATCTCAGTGATTATGAAATCACGAGGGCTATCATCACCTGTCAAGCGTTGTCGGTCGAATTTCGCAACACCCTGTAATACTGCATTCCAAATAAGAAGATAGTAGATGACGCTTCTTCTGAAGGGATGTTTACACTGACATAATAAATATATGTCGCCTTATACAAAATAATTAATGGTAAAATTTTAATGTACGCAAAATAATCGAAATTTCATTATGTGGTAATCTTTCCATAAAGAAAACTTCAACCGTTACGCCACGTCATAATATATAAGTCATAATATTTGGCAAATGTAGGCAAATGTAATATTGCCTCCAATATGAACCAATGAAAGCGAAGGTCAACGCTTTCCTATGACTTCCAATGCTGTCTTCTTGGTTTGAATGGACTATAGGAGCGGGCCGATTACACGGATATTTCGAAAATTAATGAAAATCATCGAAAATGTTATCGATATTATCGATTTTATCGATAATTATCGATATAAATTATCCATAAATTTGCCCACCCCTATCCAGTAGTATTTGTTTAGTTTTCGAGTTTCGAGATACATCAGAGGATGTTCAAGTCGGGAGTATTAATTGTTTTTTCTATAATTCCCCCGTATATAATAGAGGCAATCGGTAGTTTAACGTTGCGAAAAATCCAGAAGTCGGTTCCCAGCAAGCACAAAAACATCTTTGAGATGTTAAAAGTACGAAATGTCTAGTAGGGTTATAGCATGTTTGTTTAATCTATGGTTATAGTTCAGTGGATGTCTATAGACATTGAACCTCCACTGCGATGTCACAGCCAATGCCCGCCGCAGGCGGCATTTTCGAATATATCCTTGGGATGTCACAAAAATTCATTCAGATTGGGAGCGATGCTGGTAGATCAAATGGATGACTCATAATTTGCCGAGTAATTTGCAAAGAAACGAAAATAAGGCAATTTAATTCTGGTTTTATTTCACCTGAACCCTTTACATGACTTGAAAACTTCGCGATTCTTACGTGAATTCATTCCACGACTTATGTTTTTCATATTATGTAAGATTATCTGATGATTTAGATAACCGTCGCCCCTTCCAGATCCGCTCCTTCTCGGCATCTTCTCAGCATGTTTGTTGCATTCATTAATTCAACTTTACTAAGAATCAACAATTCAATTAAGTTTTGAATTGACTCGGCCGTTACTTGATGGAAATCCATGGCAAATGTAAAAACTTCACAAACGATAAGATTTCAACAAAATTCTCAAACACACGACATGTTCCGCTAACACAGTAGCTTCGTTAGGTGATATACTGGTACAATGGTCGTATGCTGCAATGCCAATGCCTGCAATACGAAAAAAGTCTTTGAAACGCTTATCCATGCATAATATATGGCACTCATGGACGTTCCGCCCCTGGTAACCATGGATACCGGAATGCGCTATCTATCGGTAGTATGAAATAAGCTTGCGAATAGAATTCTTTACGTTCGCTCGCTGGCTTTTCACTTAGTACATCCACTAGTCGCCAGATGCTTCATCGTGCCAAAATATCTCGATATTCCTTTCATACTCATTCTTTCATTTGACTTAGATCAAGTAACACAAGCAGTAGCGAGACAGCCATGTTGGGCAGTGACGGTAAAGGAAGTGCTTTTTATCCGTAAATATACTGAAAGAATAGTGACAATAAGTGGTGTGTGTCCTAGGGTGATCACATTTATTTGGATTATGACTTCGATATCAGAAAATATGAACTGGGGAACAGAGCTCTGGGTGAGTACCTATCCACTGAAACGATTTTTGATCTCGCTCACATCTATTCTGAAAAGGATGTCCTCTGTTTCCAGTGCAAGATATAATATAGGATTTTTTATTGTATCATTTACCTGCGTATCTATTTAGATAACAATGCGTGACGATAGATAATTACAAAACGAACATTTTCAATGCACATCATTTTGATGAAAGTTTAGGATTCATCCGAGGGGTGTCTCACTCTGACAATCTGGTGTACACTTTCTTTCCAATCCGCTTCGAATCTAGGAAATCTCACCAATCCAAGCTTCAATCTTGGAAATCCACAAATATCTCTTCGAATCCCTAAATGTTTCTTCAAATCTGACAATCCGCGAAAATAATGTGTCAATCTTTGGAAATCACAGCTCGATTCTTGAGATAAATCTCTTATCGAATCTCTCAATCTTTCTTCGAATACTACCAATCCCGAAAATATCGTGACAATCTCTCAATCCCAAGCAAGAATCTCTCAATCCCAAGCAAGAATCTCTCAATCCCACGCGCAAATCTCTCAATCCAACATCTTCCCTAATTAGATTTTTTTTAACTTTTGGAGATTATATAGGGTGTCCCATTGGGAAACGGAAAAACTTCAACGGTGGGTAGAGGTCGTCAAGGTGGTTCTGAATATACCATATTTGTAGGGTCTAACAAGTTTTATATCCGAGATATAGGGTGTTTTATCAATTTTGCCCAATTCTTTGTGAGGACATAACTTACGAACCACTTAGTATATTCTTCCGCAATTCGGTACACAATTCCTTCTTTTTTTACCAAAGCGACTCACCTATCAGTCACGAAAAAATTCCAGGTCCGAATTAACGAAAATTGATTATATTTCTGGGCCCCAAAAAGAACACCCTGTATTTTCGAATTTCCATTTTATGCTTACATATTTGAAAGTTGCACAAAAAGCTGAATCGGATTGTCTACTTTTCATTTTCATACGAATGCTATTTCACTACTGAATTTCTAATTTTGAATTTGAGGTTTTATGCATTTGGATAGGTAGAAATCGAGGTGAAATGGAAAGTTTTGAGTTTTCAGAATCAGAAATTAATAAGTGAAAGAGCATGCTGGATATTGAAAAGTACACGATTCGAGTCATCTGTTTGTGAACTTTCCAAATATGGATTCGGATTTTGGAAAATCGAAAATACTGGATGTTCTTTTTCGGGCCTAGAAGATCATAATTCTTCGTTAATCCGGACCTGGATTTTCATTGTGACTGATAGGTGAGTCGCTGGGGTACAAGATGGAGGACTTTTGTACCAAATTCCAGAAGAATATACTGGGTGATTCTTGATGGTTTTTGTTATTCGATTGAGAAAACTCAAAACATATCATTTTTACCTATCTAAATGCATGAAACCTCATATTCAAAATCAGATATTACCTAGTGAAATAGCATGCGGAAAAATGGAAAGTACATCATACGATTCAGATTTTCATGCACTTTCCAAATATGTGAGCGGATTTTGGAAATTCGAAAATACAGGGTGATATTTTTGGGGTCCAGATATATGATCAATTTTCGTTGATCCGGTCCTGATGGGTTTTTCTCGTGACTGATAGGTGAGTCGCTTTGATAGAAGAAGTCGAAATTGTGTACCAAATTCCAAATGAATATACTGGGTGGTTCGTGAGTTATGTCCTTACAAAGAATTGAACAAAATTAATAAAACACCCTATATCTCGAATATAAAACTTGCGAGACTCTACAAATATGGTATATTCAGAAACACCATGATGAGCTCGACCCACTGTTGAAGTTTGTCCGTTTCCCAATGGGACACCCTGTATAAGTTCTTGAGAATATTTCCTTTCGCAAAGAATCCCAAAGCTTTGCCGTTTTATTAGATAATGTAAAAACGTCACAATGTTCATTGTACCAGTATATCACCTGACGAAGCTACTGTGTTAGCGAAACATGTCGTGTGTTTAATAAATTTTGTGGAAATCTTATCGTTTGTGAAGTTTTTACATTTATCATGGATTTCCATCAAGTAACGGCCGAGTCAATTAAAAAAAAAAAATACAATGAATAAGTCATTGTGTAGGTCTCTTATTTCGATGGACCTATAGAGATTTTCCACACTATCTGGAGACCCGAAGAGCGATTGCTTATTTAAATGGAAATGTCACGAGATTAAATTTTTTTCAAATCTGACCTCGGACCTCGACCAGTTGGAGTCAGTGGCAGCGAGGCAACGAGGATTCGCTTTCATTTTGTCAGGGAGGTATACTTTCTGCAGGTTATTAGCATTTCTCTTTTCTGAAACTTTTGCTTCTCATAACAGTGTATTTTATTCTTGAAAGAACATAATGATTGTCAACCATTATGACCAGAAAATTTTTTTCTGATCTTGAAAACTGAAATGTTGAAAAAATCCGTTCAATTTTGATGAACCTTGCAAAACTTTCGACAGTCTCATGTATACTGAAAATCTCCAGAAATCTCTCAATCCTTGATAAATCTCGTAAATCCTTGAGGAATCCCTAGGAATCCGAGAAATCTTGAAAATCTCGAAGATTTTTGGGAAATCCCAGGAATCTTGATGAATATTCAGGAATCTCTCAATCTTTGATGAATCCAATAAATACTAAGAAAATCCCTAGAAATCTGGAGAAATCTTGGAAATCTTGCAAATCTTGAGGGATTGCTACAAATCTAATCAATATTGCTTCGAATCTCACAATATCCAATATGGTGTACACATTTTGTTGAAGTGAGACACCCCTCGGATTCATCTTTCTTGGACCAAAACAACGGTCAGTTCAAACAAGAACCAGACCTGCTCGTTTAGGTGAAAGAGCGGTCAGGTACTACCTAGTTTCAGCCAAAATGCCCTCAGGTGCTGTTCAGTTGTCACATTATCATAAATATGTGCAAGACGTTGAAATCTGTGCTGTTTTCTAAATAAATAATAATAGGTATTGTAAACCGTTAAAAAAACAGTGAGCGAAGAATTTGAGTGGAAATGAATAAAGATGGATAATTGATAACAGATTTCTCTAGACGTTATTCTGGTCCTTATTGTCGAATGCTGGTCATATGATTTCCAGACGAGTTTCCACATATTATTCCGACGTGTTTACTATGATGACTAGGTGAAACAAATACAGATCAGTGATCTACCTAATATAATGATTATTACGGATTATTATTACCTCTCAAATACCTATTAAGGTATAATCCGAGTAAGAATCCAAGGTATAATCTATAATCTAAATTCTTAAGCAAAATAAATGTCTGATAATTAGGTAGGTATATCATCTGAAATTACTGAGAAAATTGCCAATACTCATGCTATTTATTTACCTATAATAAATATCTACCTACATGTTAGGGGTGGCATGCGCTCTTCTAGTGTCTAGAGGGCGAGTTTGGAAAGTGAAATAATCATGATTGTTTTGTATGACTCATCATAGTAGTCAGCCCGAAATATACCTACCTACCTTCCAATGATGTTTTTGTTTCACCGAGCCTGTCACCGAGATAATTCATTCTAATTTACTGGCTTACCAGATATTATACCTACCAATCCATCCCTGCTTATACCTACCTCTCGTGATACCCTTACAATATTTTAGTGTACAGAGTGTCCCAGAATAACGTTTGTGTAGGTACCCTGAATGGTAATTCTACAGATAAAATGAGGAAATACCCGGAAATACCTTTATACCTACCTGTTCCTCGAATGTGCCTACACACATTCTAACAACCATTAAAATCACGGATAAGTTTGGTATAGGTACCTAGGGTAATCTGATCTTACAAATCGTTTCCTGGCAAGGAAAAATAATATTAATATACAGGGCGACACGCAGAAGGTGCGAAACTCGTAACCACTGCTATAAGAATTGCCCAATTTTTTTTCACGATTTGGGTACCTATCCCATTTTTAGTACCCAGGTACCTATACCAGAATCATAATAAAATGCTCTTGTTAGACTGCCGTCAAATGAACCGTTTATTGGAGAACAGTGTCATAGGTAGGTATTTCATGTTCCAAAATATTAAGTACCATTCGAGGTACCATTAGAGGTATAAGGTATAACATTCATAGAGAAATACACCCATCCACGTGTATTTTGAAAAATGTATGATTTTTTCTCGGATTTGTTATGTAAAAATGCGTATATATCCAAATAGAGGTTCTCTGGGGTTGAAAAGTTGAAAAGTCCCGGAAAAGTTATGATTTTTTTCTCGGGATGTTTTTCATAAATATCCAAAAAGGAGTTCTATGGAGTTTTAGGGTTAATTCTTGCCCAACAAAATATTGTGAGATATGAAGATTATAAATATGTAGGTACCATCAGAGAAATACATTCATAGAAAAAACCGGAAGAAACCTTCCTCCATGTGTATTTTGAAAAAGTTATTATTACTGCTGAGTTTGCTCGAAGCAAGCAAAGCCTCAGTTTATTTTGAAACTATGCAGCAAATAATTCCAAAATGGGATAGTTATTGACCTCACAATCAATACTCGAAACAATACTAACCCTTTGCCATGAGTAAATATGCTTTTGATAAAAATGCATAATGTATACCTAGTGAATAACATGGGTATTTCGACAAATCATATGTTGTTTTTTTGAAACGATGAGCAAAACATTCGATAATATGGTAATGAATTAGCCTATCAATACCGATATATTAAATCAGTGAAAAATATACTCTTTTCAATCATTTGATATGCTGATGAGTTCCCCAGTAGCTATAGCAAAGCCACAGGTTTCTTTTGAAAAATATGCAGCAAACAATTCCAACATGGGATAGTACTTGGGCCTATAGTCCTAAAAAAATCTGCTTTCTATAGACTGAACTCATAATACCTGGTAAATATCGCGAATATCCACAAATACTGTCTGTAGGTTAATCGAGGAGGTGGTATATTCATTTTACTTGATTTTTTGGAATTTTCTCTCCTAGTTTCTATAAAATGAAAATATTCTTATTATTTCAATATAAAGTGCTCAAAGGAAAAAGTGAACCACTGAAATATTTGACAATTCTCAAACTGCCATATCTTTTTAGAAAATGAATGGATTTATTGGATTTTCAATCGGAATGCAGTACTTGGAAGATGCGATCTTGAGCAGAGCAATCGATCCAAATGAAGGATTTGTGCTTTGCATAGCAAATTACCAGATAATATAAAAAATTGCAGAAATACAATAAAATTCAAATACCATCTTAAAAAATTTATCATTTCTGAACGAAATAGATGACTTGTTTTTTTTTTTCCAACTTTTGATTCATATTCAAATTGATTTTTGCTCACCAATATGAAATGATTTGTCAAAATTTAATAATTAATGTTTTCAAATATTTTATTATTCATCAGTTTATTATAATTGTATAGTTTTAGGTATTATTGTTAACTATACTTCCTTATACCAGAACTTGATTCTGACTGGAAGTAACATTTTCAATAAATAAATAAATAAATAATAGCAACAAACTGAACAGACGATTCCACCAAATTCTGAACATTTCTCGAAAAAAAAATTCTTCTCCTGTTGAAGTTGTCGATGATTTCAACCTCGATTTCAACGCAATATGAATCCATTTTCTAGGATGTGTTCCATCGTATAGTATGGCAAAATACGTTGAATGTGGCTTGCATAATTTTAGAATCGGAAATGATGCGATAAAAACCTAAAAATGAAAAATCATCGATTTTCAACTTCCTGTATGAGGAATATGGAAAATTACAAAACCGTTTCGAGATATTGGCTTGAACGTTCGGAAAAAACGCTTAATAGAAAAATAAAAAAAATTCCCTGGAATACGGAAGCGTTTGAATTTCTTCATTTTTGTAATACTTTTTTCGAACACTTGGTGTATAATGACAGAAGAACTCGACGAGTTTTGAACAAGGAATCTTGAACAGAAAGATCGCATCTTCCAAACACTGCATTCCGATTGAAAATCCACTCATTTTTCAAAAAGTTATGACAGTTTGAAAATTGTCGAAAATTTCAGTGGTTTACTTGATTCTTTGAGCACTTTATTTGTAGTGGGACAAATCAGATGATTTGCCCCAAAATGTCACTGCCTTTAACAAATTTTTCTATCGGGGAACCTAAAAGAGAAATCCAGTAGCTTGTCAGTGACACTTCTCAGTGTCATACTGATGTTGGCATATGAATGAGTGCTTTTAGTCTACAAATGAGTTACAGAATGTTTTCATTGATTATTGTTCTTGTATCTACCATTTTCATGTGTCAAACTATAAGTAGAGCACAACTTCAAAAGAAAAATATTTCGCATTTTCATGTTGAGAACGGGGGCAGATTCGTTCCCGGAACGTCCAAAGATAAAATAAATACAAATTTGACATTATAATCTATATTTCTTTCCTTCAAACATTTTTTCAAACCATAGATCTATGTTCAAACACAGTGTGACTGACAAGCTACTGGATTTTTCTTTTAGGCTTTCTGATGAAATTTGTTAAACGCAGTGATATTTGGGACAAATCATCCGATTTGTCCCACTACAAATATATTGAAATAATAAGAATATTTTCATTTCATAGAAACAAAGAGAGAAAATCCCAAAAAATCAAGTAAAATGGATTCTTTTTTTTAGAGCTAAAAATCTGAAAATAGGGTACCTGATTCTCGACCTGATTCATTCATATTGTGTGGAAAGGGCGTGATATTGGAGTACTGCACGCGCCGTTCATCATTTAATTTTATCAAACAGATGACAGATGGTGCTTATTTGGCACTGTGGGCGCCAAGACGTAGGAGAACTTGTTGTGATGTTCCTTATTTATCGTCTACTCTCATAAATAATAATGACTTTTTTTTCGTATTCTTTCTCTCTCGGTTTGGTAGGTTGGGATAGGTCTCGGGATAGGCTTAGGTAGATTTTCTCCAACGTATTTTGCATTTGCTTACTTAATGCTACTTATAACAATGGCTTGGCACTTGGTTTCTTATGTTAGATTTGTAGAAATCAATAGAAATTTGAATATTCCAAAAACCTGTTTGAGTAAACAAATAATCTTGAACTCTATCTTGAATTTGAAATGAATATTTGGGACTATAATTAGGATATATGCAATATCCGAAATCTAGTATAGATAGAAATATTGTAGACGTGAACTTCCTCGTGAACTTATATCCACTTGGGATTTACTAGAACCAATCGAGTAGGCAATGTAAGGATATACAGGGTGATTCAGGTTTCAAGGCACAAACTGAAATGGAAGATAGACCTCATCATTTTAATCAAAAAAGTTTATAGAAACATTATTCCGAGCATTAGTCCGATCTCGTTCAATAGCGAAGCTACAGGGGGTCAAAGCTTAATTATTTTTTTCTATTAATTGAAATATCCCGCTTACTTTTTGAAATATTATTTCAAAATCTACAGGATGATACGGTTTTGGGGGGAGAGGCTTCCTTAATCCCCCCAAACTTTTCCGTAGTACGCCTCTGGCATCTTTCAGAGATTGTGTGGATCGTTCAATTCGGAAGCTTTTTCGGGTCCACAATTTTTTTCGAGAAACGAACCGTTTTTGAGATAAATGAGCATATACGTTCTAAAACATGTTAATTTTGCCTATGTTTCGCTCAAATTTCATTCATCTGAAAAAAAAAAAACCTAGACTTTTTACCCTCTGTATCCTCGTTACTGATCCAGATTGGACTCGTGATTGCAATTTTAGTGAGTACATTTCATTGCACTTTCAACGAAAATAGAATGTTAGCGAAACATAGGCAAAATCAACATGTTTTAGAACGTATATGCGTATTTATCTCAAAAACGGTTCTTTTCTCGAAAAAAATGAAAGAGCAAAAAAGCCTCTAAATTGAACGATCCACACAATATGATCACTGAAAGATGCCAGAGGCGTACTACGAAAAAGTTTGGGGGGGGATAAAGAAGTCTACCCCCAAAAATGTATCACCCTGTAGATTTTAAAAATCTTCAAATGGCTTCAAATGATGATCTTCTAGAAAGTATTGACCACACCAAATTTCAAAGCGATATCCTGAAAGGTTAGCGAGATATTTCATTTAATAGAAAAAAATAATTCAACTTTGACCCCCCTGTAGCTCCTCTACTAAACGAGATCGGACTAATGTTTATATAAACTTTTTTGATTAAAATGATGAGATCTATTCCCCATTTCAGTTTGTGCCTTACAACCAGAATCACCCTGTATAAGGACCTACTCATAGTATTACTACTGAGTATACCGCCCTAATTCAAGGCTATTTTAAGGCTCTTAGTTAAGGACTCGGTTGAGTACGAGGTTGAGCATATGATCGATCATTTGCTATTTGCGTTTTTCTTTGCTAAATAAATGTTATAATAAAAATGACAGAACTCTGACAAGTCAGGTCTCAATATAGCTGACATCATTTGATTTTTACCGCAAATTATATGTTTGAGGAAGATTTTTCTGTTTCAAAAATCATATTAAAAATGGAGACTATCTATTCTTATATCCAAACTTACCTAAATTTACCCAAACCCAATGAATCATGATAATATAGTATCTAAATGATACTGTTTTCCTAAATTATGTCTCGATTTAGGCCAAGTTAGGTTATGCTGTTTGGATGATTACTACATATTTTCATATTCTCCTCGATATTTTTTTTTGTTTTCTCATGTAAACGTTACGTTAGATTTTTTTACGTAAAAAAAAATCTGCAGCACTCGTGCGGAAAAGTAAATTTGTTGAGTTTCTAGGGAGTATACTGACATTTGAATATTTAATAATAACAAATGTTTCTTCATTTTAACTTTAGGGTTTTTTCCGCACGCTAGTAGAAAAAATTGTGTACCTAACAAGTGTGTAAAGTGACTTTTCCGCACACGATTGCAGATGGCCGAACGACGCTTAGCGCAGTTCGGAAAAAGCATTGCTTTCCGCTCTTGTTAGGTAAACTACTATTTTTCTCGTTTTCTCGTTCAAACTTGAACGATGAAAACTTATTATTATTATAGATTAGTGATCAGTTTCCATAATTCAGAATTTCTTTCCACGTCCTGTATAATGAATTTCAATTTATCACACATCCAAAAACTTTAGCAGATAATATATCTTTATACCGCTTTCTACGTATGATATAATGCGACCGGTGATTCCAGTGAATAGTATTAACACTAATAAACGATGAACGAGCCTTTCCAGCCGAGTTTTGAACCCTTAGGAAAATTCAGGTAACGCCTATGAACAGTCGCCTCCGGTTTACATGACCGGAAAGCCTTGGTGCAGCGCATTTTCATTTTCTCATTTTCTTGTGGGTCAACGTTCATGTCGTTTATTTACTCGTTTATTCACAGAACCACCACGCCTTTTTCCTACCTAACTTCAATAAAAATGCCGTTTTCGTTCACAACATAGTTGACAACGAACAACACAGGTATGTTGTCATGGGTCATGGGTACCGAGTATGTCGTGTACTTTGTGATTACAAAGGTAGTTATATTATAAAAAGGCATTCCTTTCGGAATTGGAATTGGGTTCTTGTATAGAACTTTTATTATACAGGATGTCCGCGAAAGGAGGTCAGTCTCTTAACCATATACAGGGTTGAGATAAAGTATGGAACCAACCCATCAATCACATTTACATCACAGAGATATCGCATTCTATGTTGCATAGATGTCGCTATGTTAAATTTTCAGGTTGCGTCAAATCCGGTAGTTCTGATTTTTTGCAGACTTGTTCATGATGTTGGCATAATGAATGATCCAAGTTTGTGACCTCGAGCACCGAACGCTACTTTGTCAAATTTTGGCGATTATAACCCTGAAGGACTAGTTTTTGAAAAAAAAATTCTCAGGACGATCTGGAAGCAGATCAAATTTGCTAGAATATGATACAAAAACTGTCTTTGTAGACCCAATAGTTTCCGAGATTAGGCCTTTTGAAAGTTAATAATTCTTTTCGAACTTCTACAGAATGTGTGATCCTAGTCCCAGCGTGGGTTTGTTTTTTATATGTAAGAGGACTTTGAGTGAAGGTCAAGTGCGGATATGGATATGCCATCCCAATACGTCGATCCAGATTCAGACGAACCTCAACCGGGACCTTCCAAGAGGGCTAAATCAATCTAATTTATTGATCTTCGATATTACTCTATTTCCTAACAAATAAACTCATTAACTTTTGTTGTACTTTTCTTTTTTATTTCATTATTCGTATAGCTCAGCTTAAACATCCTTGTTCACACTCCTCATTTTCTTTCTTATCATCTCATCATAAAAGTACAGGGCTTCGATTGTATAATCAGGGTGAAAATTCAATCTGAACGACAGGATTGCAAAAAATTGCCAAGTTCGAAAAAAATTATGAACTTTGAAAGGCTCAATCTCGGAAACTAATGAGTCTACAGAGACAGAGCTTTTATATCATATTGTAGCAAATTTGGTCTTCTTTGAAAACGTTCTGAAAGAGTTTTTTTCTGAAACTAGTCCTGTAGGGTTATAATCGCCAAAAACTGAAAAAAACTATTTTTTCGCATTTTTTCGATTTTTGACAAAGTTGCGTTCGGGGCTCAAGGTCACAAACTTGGATTATCCATTAGGTCAACATCATGAACAAGTATGCAAAAAATCAGAACTACCTGATTTGACGCATATTGTGATGTATAAAGTTACTGGATTAATGTTTTTTCTGCATTTTCTAGTAGTAGATTATGATTGCCCATAACTCGCAACTCAGATGTTGACCCTCCTATAGGTGGTAACTTAGCTACTCGCTTGGCCTTTTGACGAGAGGTTTTGATCATTTCACCACCCAACCACATTCATCCCCAAATATAGAGTCAAGACAGTTTTCATATAAAATTTTACATTTATTGATTTAAATGGAAAAATCGTGGCACATGGCAGGTTAACAAAGGAATAGTATATTACACACCGAGGTGGGAAGTGATTCATTCCTGTCGTGAACATAAAGGCTAGCCAAATGAAACACAACGCAAAACGACACTTGAAAAATTAGTACTCACCTTACAACTTCTATAGCATGGGGTTGACCAGCTGAATTAAAGTCGTCTCCCCGACTTGTCAAAATTTGGAAAGGGCGGGATTTGGAAATTCAAGACGGTGGAACCATTATACCGGACGAGTTTTATAACTATATACCGATTCTATATTCAAAATTTGTCTGTGGGCTTTTTCGGGATCAAAAATTATGGTTCCTTCGACAAAATTAGGGAATTCAAGATGGTAGATCCAATATTGCGGAGGAGTTTTGTATAATTATGTTCCGATTCTATTCAAAATTTTCATCTGGGGTTTTAGGAGTCGGATATTATGATTCTTTCGTCGAAATTGGAAAATTCAAGTGAACTAAAAAGTTGAAATAAATGGTAGTTTGAAAAACTAAAGAAACACGCTTTTATAGATAGCGAAACTAGAAAGAAGTGAAAAATAAAATGATAATAGTGTCTTGATGAATATTGAAGTGAAAAAATATATAGAAATAATGTATATAGCTAAACAACGTTTGCGAAGTCTGCTAGTAAATTATTTTTTTTTTCTGTGACGGGAAAAAAGTCTGGCATTTCATCTCTGTTGGCAGGTTATAAAATGTCACTTTTCATAAATTACTTTTTTCCCGTGGGAAGTACGCTTCTGCGAATTGAAAAAACCGTTTTGATTGTGTTGGAGTAATTAATTTAGTAACTGAATAATTGCATTCTTGGTTTGAGAATATATTTCGATAATTTAACACTATTTTCTTGAACATACCAGATATTTCGACTCAAAAGAATATGCTCAATTCAAAGAAGATATACAATTGAATTTTCAAGAGAATAGGTTTTCTCATTCGAAGAATTTTTTTTCTGTGTGTATCTTGAAGAAACAGTATGCTCTTTGATCACGCGTTTCATGGATAATTTATAGGGGTTGGAAACAAGGTGTCCCCTGTTCGTTATTGGAAGTTTGTTGTTATAGAAGTGGAGTATCGTCTATGTAGTAACGAACTATTTGCTGCTCGATTTTATAGCTCAAGCATAACAGCCACTTGATGAAAAACAGACTTTATGCAGAGACATAGACGTACGCACGAAATTATGAACGGAAAAAGGGCAAGGATAATGTATGTATGTTATTGATGGGGGGAAATATTCATTTTTCTTGATTAAGGACAAATCAGACAATTTTTCCTACAATGTCACTGCGTTTAAAAATTTTACTATCAGGACTCTAAGAGGAAAATGTGACACCTTGTTTGAAAAATCTTCGATGATAAATAAAATTTCAGTAAGTATATGTTTTACCTTTCTTGGTTGTTATCTTCCTATGATTTTTCAATCATTCCATTCCTCTACTTGTCCATTTCGAATTGTATACAGGTGTTCCTTAATAATATGTTAATATTCAAGGGGCCGATTCTTCGACGTCCTAACTTTTGAGATACAGGGTGTCGATGTTGAAAATATGCATTGATTATTTTTTTGTCCAATCTGTATAACTTTCCGTGATTGAAAAATTCAGTCTGCTATGTGACTAAATCGGTATACAAATTTCGAAATGTTACATACTGTGGTTATCCAGTAATGGATGTCCTGAATGGAGTACCTTAACATCAAAATTTGAAGTCTAGTTTCGTTTTTCCGTTTTTTCTCGAGAGCGAAGCGTTCTATCGAGTATCAACAATAGGATCTTTTTTGTACATAATTGAATAGCCTTTCATGACATTGTATAAAAATTTGAAATTTTTTTGTCGTTGCTCACTTTAAGGTAAAATATAAACAATAATATTCCCGTAACGGTGCCACTGGTAGAGAAAATGAAAATTTTTGCACATCAGAAAATGCACCTTGATGCATAAAAGACGTGTACCAAATTTCATGAAGATGTATACAATATTGTCTCAGTTATTATCAAAAAACTGAATATTTTTCGAAACTTCATCACCCTGTATCTCAAAAGTTAAGACTTTTAGGACATACGTTCATATGAAGTTTTCTTCTTAAAATGAGTCAAAGAATCACCTCCTCGAATATTAGCATTTCTTTAAGAAACACCCTGTATAGATTGATATGTTTTTTTACTTTTTTTCTTGTTAATTTTCTAATTTATGTATTATTTGACAGTTTATTAATACAATATGTAATTTCAATATATACACGCAGTGCTTACTACTTATCTAAAATAAGTTTTTATAGTTGGAAAATAGCGATCGATTCCATTTCTCCCTTAAACTCCAAGATCGTAGTATTCTATAACACTCAGTAATTCATATTTACGGTGATCGTACTAGGACGGCCGCGGTCGTTGCGGGGAGAATCGGGATATGAAAGCGGCGAATCGCCGTCCTTCGTACTACCTGCATTGATTTTCCCAATATCTTCCTTATTTATGCTTCGATTTTCAAAATCGAAGAACCATTCGCATCTTGAAACATAGGCCCATCGACATTATCTGAAGTATTTTTTTGATAAACGTTGTAATTACTGAGATAATGCGAGGTATATGAAAAGCAATTCAACGAAAATTTACAAGTTTCGAGTTATAGCCGTTTGAAATATGATTTTCTCATATATCGTAATGTAATTGGGGAATTTCGAAATTTTCTATAATTTGTTCTACTTGTCACACGAGATCAAGATTCAACAGGGTGGAAGTTCTGGAACCCATCAATATTTTCCACGAATAAAAAAAAAATCCATATTTTTTTATAAATTACCCCCTACCCCCCAAACGCACAGGACGATTTTTTGACGACAAGTGGATCCATGATCTGGAGATGGTAGGTAACAATTCTAGCCATGTCACAGCTTTTTACCTCCGATTTCCCACCAACTTTTGATCTAAGCGACTTACGATTCGTTTGGCACTCTACTATATGGGATATTTTAGTGTTTAGTGAGGATCCCTCAAGGCCATATGGAAGAACAAGGTCACTTTTTGATATCTTTCATATACTCTGTTATGTGAAAGTGAAACTGCTTACTGATAATACTGATTGAATAATTCGAGATTATGTATCATTCATCATCATGCAATTTCATATTCAATTCGATTTCACTCCAAAAACTGTTCGTTTCGTCATTGTTGAATGAAAGAATGATCCAAATTATTCAAAACATTTTTAAGTTGACCATGAAAAGAGAAGTACACATACAGAATTTCATTATTTTATCCCAAATCGTTTCGGAAATAATGATGAAAAAAAAAAATCTTCAGAAAAGCCTGTCCCTTAGGAGCCTTTTTTCGTGGACATTCATTCAGACTTTTTCCTCGTTCTTTGGTCGAGGAATCTACTTTAATTATTTATGGGACACCCTGTATAAACCTACTTGTAGATTATAATACTTGATGTCGTAATTTTCAATGCTGGTCACTTATTGTTGGTAAAGCATCCAGTCAGTCGTCGGTCGACTGTGACGAACAAAAAAAAAGTAACAATAGGCACAATAACTCAATTTCCTTGGTTCGGTTAGGTTGGGTTACAAAACAAACCGAATGGATCGAAAAAAAGTGAATATCTTCAAAAAAATATGGTAATTATCTGTTGTAGGTAATATCCGAATAATGAAGAACGCATCTGTGTGAATTCAATTTGAATCTGCATATATAATGACAGATTTTGTGTAATGCATGCATTTTTCAAATAATGATTTTCATATTTGAATTGAAAATTGATGATTTCAAACGATTAGTAAATACATGCAAATTGGTTATTATTGAAATTCAAACAAATGAAGAGGGGGGTATTTTCGAACAATTATTTAACGTATGCGTGTTGCAGATTTATTTTTGGTGTTACTTGTATCACGATAAACTATCTCCCAACTGATGAAATGGGAAAGTGAAAGGTGAATTTTCATAAAATAAGTTCCAGTTTTATGTTCACGCTGTACAGAATGGCGACCGATGAAGTCCAAGTCGTTTTCATTTTCAAATTGAAACAATTTCTAATTTTCGGGACGGCAAACTATTACGTGCATTCTGAGTCTAGTCTGAAAATAGCTGATGGTGAAGAATATAGCTAGCGAATAGCTAACGAATAGCTAACGAATGAAAAACGAATGAAAATAATGGAAGAAGAAGTAGAACTGGTGAACAAAAACATACATAACCACAAATTCACTCGGAGCAGGAATGCAGAGGGTAGTTGGCTTCGTTCTGACAGGTTATGGTTTTGTTATTTACGCATTGAAATATCTCGAATAGAGCTCCATCCTAAACGAAAATATCATTGAATCAATGAATCACTATCGGCTACATTCAATGATACTATACTTCCTAATTTACTGCCATCGGTCAGAACAGAATGAAGCGGACACCCATGGCTCCTTCCTCTTGTTATGTATGTCAGTATTTTGAGTGGTGTGGACGGACTCGAAGTATTAGGCGCTGTTGCAAATATAATCTGCAACTTTCCTAGAAAATAGATCCGTTTTATTGAAGAAGGAATTCATTAGCAAAAAAATGACTGGCAAGTTATGAATAACATATTGTAATATAACGATAGTGAAAAATTATAGACACTATCCCAAACGAGATCCCAAAATATCATGATTCATCTTAATTAGTAATCAACTTCATTCAGCTAATGAGAGATTTATGGAATTATTCATAATGCTCAACAAAGTAGGATTGAAGAACCTATTTTATCCCATTGCTGTTATGATATAGTTATTATGCATTCAAAAAATAATTTCCGGAAATCTAGACATATATTGATGATGTCGGCAACGTCGTATACGGAAACAGGAATAGTAATTTTCCTAACAAGTGCGGAAAGTTATTCTTTCCCGCATGAGTTAGGAACAATATTTTTTCTACAAGCGTAGGGAATTGATTGATTTGTTCAATTCATTATTAATGCAAATAGAAACAACCTCGGAAACAACTAACAATAACTAATATTCTCTATCTACTAATTATTATAGTAATAGCTATTGTGAACTTACAGTTTGACGCATTTTGTATAGGTTCATTGCGGAAACCAGCAGGCCCATAAGGTGGGTCTCTAGGTTTCAGACACTTCTAGGGAAGAAGCCAAACTACTCCTTCTTTATTAGGTATTTTCATTTCTTTATTGTTGCACCATTCAATAAAACGCGTGTATAACTTCTCATACCTTTCTTAAGACTTCGTTAGCAATAACGCATCTGTATCGCATCCTTATAGCTGGAAATTTTTGATCACATTGTGGCAATTCCACTGAATCGAAAATGACAGTAACGCTGTGTCTGTCACTTCGACAATTACAAACTCATTTGAGGTTTGATTGGCATGACAACAATAATCGTTTCCCTTCAGATCAATCCGAATCTATTGGGGGATTTTTATAATACAGTGCAGACTCAATAATCCGAACGTTCAATAATCCGAATTCTTCAGTAGTCCGAACAAGCATTTTTAATACATTGAGTACTTCGAATTTCATAGTACTCGATAATCCGAACTTATACCTTTAGGCCTATTTATTTCCTATAGAAATTGTGAGTGAATTTTTCAGGGATTCCCCTAATTGTTCTTTTGTTAGTATCTGGGATTCACATTACGCAAGGAAGAAAATAATATTCCGTTAAATGATGTTCTTGTACTTCAAAGATTAAAAGTAATGGCCTTTATAAATAATCAAAGATGTGTTAAGCGAACAAAAATTACAAATTACTCTAGAAACTAGTATTATATTCTTACTTTTGTGCATATTTTAGTGTTACTTTTTCGTATTTATGTTTTTTTTTGCATTTCATAATAAAAAATTTAAAAAAAAAACTGCTTCGGTAATCCGAATTTTTTGGTAATCCGAATCGCCTTAGTTTTTATTAGTTCGGATTATCGAGTCTGCACTGTAATTACTTTTTAATTTTCAATATTTCTCAATTTTCACAATAAATAGTACAATTTGATGGATGATTCTGAACATACACGTTTTTCCCCTCCACATTTGAGAAAAAGTTCGTCAAAATCGCTACATAAATAAAATATTCGTGAGGGTGTCCCTCTTTCGAATGGGTCACTCTGTATGTCATAATCTGCCACAATACAGTTTATAAGAAAACGAGAACAAGGTAGTTTTGAACTGTTCATCCATGTCATTGTTGAAATCCTCAGATTTGAAATCAGTTAAATTTTGAGAGCGTTGAATGTTGAAATATCAAAGCAAGCTGAGGAATTGCTGTTTATCTCACTAAAAAGTGAATCATTGATTTTCTCGACTAGCAATAGACGGCTGATCATTTTAATATACCTTTATACAGGGTCGCTGATATGTATGGAAACCGATGAATATCTCGGTAACCTGTTGTTGTTTTGTTTTGAATTTATGTACTGTGTGATTTCAATACTTGGTGGATTTGCAAATGTTATTGTCAATGTTGCCACCTTTTCAGTTATTCCGGATTTTTTATATTATTTTGTATGGAACACCCTGTACTATATTGAATTTTCATATTCCCCTTGAAGAGCTGATTCCATCGATTTATCACACTTGGACTCTAGCGGATATGATTACATAGGTATGGGGTGGAAATTATTACAGAGATATAGTGTGTTCAAAATCTATATTATTCAACTTTAGGATTTTTTGTGTCGGAACTATTCATCATCGATCGAAACCGCTTCAATGTCCCTATTGTTACTTTCAATTTACGATCTACTGACATTTGATTGAAACAAATACAGGGTGGTTCAATATTCAGAATTCTGACCACCCCTTGTATCTGTTCCTATCGATTTATATGTTATTATAAATTTCGTGAATTCCATTGGCAATGTTTCAATTTGTGTGGGCAGTCTATTCAATTCGGGAAGACTTGCAATGAACTTTTTACATCTAGCTAGATAACGGCCTCCACAAAAATACGCCGATAAGGAGAAAATGATTTCCTTCATTGGACGTTGGAGTGATTCAGTAACTTAATCTCATTTGAATGACTATAATTTCCGGTAGACAAAGAATTGTTGACCTTTCGAAGAAAAAATTTCTATGCTCGACTCGACGTAGGTATTGTGTATCACTGTATCTGATAATCATATTAACATACTAGAACTAGACTTGCAGTGATATAAACTAGGTATTGCTTCCATAATTTCAAGAAAATTATACTGGGTGTCACATGAGTGAACGAACGGCCGGAACTCATAAGAATTGAACGAGGAATTGAATGACGTACAGGTGAAAATAATCCTGAGAATTCAATGAAATTGTCAGCAGTAAGTTGAATTTTCCGGATAAAAAACAATTTCTGCAACCAACAAAATATGCTTTACTTCAAGCATATGGTTTGTTTATAAATACTCAAAAAAATATTATCTCAATACGAGAAATTTATATTTGCAAATGCAAAAAATTACTTTCAAAAGTAAACTGTATTATTTTGAGTTGAGATCATCATTCTCGGAATGGACACATACATACCACATTCTTCGAAAAGATCAGACCCCAAGTGTGATATATCGATAAAATCAGCTCTTCAGGAAGAATCTAAAAATGCGATAAAATACAGGGTGTTTCATTTGAAATAAAAAAGTTGTTGCTACTTTTTGATTGAAGCGGCAACACTGCATTGCTGAAAATACTTCAAATGAAGCGAGCGTATTCTGAAATATAAGCAAGCACATTTTCATGGACTTCTCCCGACTGATTCTCGATATAAAGATAGTGTAAGTTCGTCGTGACGTACCCTGTATAGAAGCTCTTTTTTTGTTTTTCGATAATCTTTCATCTTTACCTTTCTGCTTATGTATTTCGAATGAACAAGGTGGGCATTTTGAATTTCACTAACGCATACTTAAGCTTTTGTTGAGTGAATGAGAGTGTTGATGAGGGTGAATTGGGCTTATATCACAAAAAAAATGTATTTCATAATTCGATAGAACCCACCCAAACTATCTCACCACCACAAACCGTTTCTTGCTGTGAGCTCCCTACGTTTTATAAAAAGTTATTGAAATCTCCGATTTTTTGGACCTCTGAAATCGAGGCGATGATGTGACGTCAAAACCCTAATACTGAAACAAGGCTATTCCAGACAGAGATGTATGATACATGATTTCTGACAGAGTGAATTAGCGCGAGATCACAGTTGAAAGGATTAATATATCAGTTGCCTCAGTCTCCGTCGGGCGTTTGGTATTTTCTTTTAACTATAGCGAGATGAGGTTTCTACGTCATAAGAGGGCCCGTTTTTAGAAGGTACTATTATTTATGTCCAAAAATGAAACATTCCAGTTAATTTTTCGATCGAATTATGTCGTCAATCATTATTTATGTATAAAAGGATCACGATAAACATGGTTTGAGTTTAAAGTTCTACTAAGGTGTACACGCCCATTATCCAGGTGGACCACTTCATTTGCACATCAGTTTATTTTCCTATCGACAGGGCGAGACCAGTTGGTCAATTTGAAATTGTAACAATAATTGTTGTTGTCGTTTAGTGGCTCGCATCTAATTAACAGCATTAATAGATGCATGATGATCCAGATGTTCAGGAGAGCTTGAAGTACGTGAATCATCTCTTTCATTTCTCATTCGAGTGAATAAGAATCTCGTGTTTCACCTGTATGAACGATAAAACGATGATCGTATACGAGTACAAAAATGCGGAGTACCCCTACATCAGTAATTTACGGAAAAAGTCTGGAAAATACTGTTTTAGCTAGTTTTAGCTAATTAGCAATCAAAATTTAATTGTCTCAAAATGTTCTCTTATGATATGTGGCTTATTGCTTGTAATAAATTTGTGTAAATAATAATTATATCAATTCACACTAGAGGAAATTTGAATCGGTGAACGTGACAACCACGCGCACGACTCGTGGGCATGGTCTTGTCAGTTCTCAGCATTCAGCACAATGTTGCCAAGTCTCCAACATTGCTCGAAAAAGTCAAGAATGAACTATAATATCATGGGTTCCTCCTTTTATGTTTTATTCAAGGACAGGACTCTAACATCTTTTTGATAATTTGATTATAATTGATGACTTGACAACCTTGCTTCAGGAGTGGAAATGGAAGACTGTCTGACCAATAACGAAACAGCATTAAAACTGACATCACCATTTATTCGACGTTTCGCCAAATGGCGGGCATGACGTTACGTTTCAAAATGAAAAATTATAGTGCATAACTTGCAGGGAATGCTAAGTTCCCACTCGAATGATTGCAGCATTCCCCTACAGCTCATGCTGCAAACTTCATTCTTGTGAGAAATCATTCCGTGCTCGTTAAACAATATACTAATTTCCACTCGGCGCTAAACAATATAGTATATGGTCCTAACGACACAGTAGAGTAATTGAATGCCAATAATTCATTATCAGTCCACTACCCAGCCAACCATCGTGTGACATCAACATCTCTGTGATGTAACAACCTTGCATAAATTCAATAGAGAGTTGAAGTGTTGTCATGAACGTTAACGTAAACGTAGAAATTGACAACTACTCATGCGCATTTTCCAATTCTTCACGTTTGCGTTGTTAGTGGGCTTACGGGTGTACGTTATCTCACGTTCCTTCACGTATACCTTAAATATCAATGTACGTTAACCAAACTATACTCGAAATATGCCGATGAGTCAAAATTATCAAATTCGAGATCACCAACGAGTTCTGCATCAAGGAGTCCTCTAATTTTGACAGGAATAAATGTTCGAATCTAAACACACAACCAAAAATGACCAATACAAACCGAAAACAAAATGTATTATTACGTTATGATGACAGTGACGACCAAAGTGGCGACTTCAACTTAATTTAACGACAATACGTAAACGTTATTTTTCGTACGTTAACGTCGACGTGGAGGTTTACGTAAAGTGATTACTTCAACTCTCTAATATCTCGTTAACAAATCTTATCGACGTAGATTCGATATCAACGTCGCAAGGTGTCATCGCAACCAGGAAACTATGTAATGTGGCAGCGACTTCTTCAAACTACATCTCTTCGACGTTAACTAAATAATTCACATTGATATCCTCATGAGATATCTTTGTGACCTGTGATTGTGACGCAGACATGCGCAAAACGAACGCACACGCCATGTTGAGCTGTGCATGGCCACGTCAGTCAGTCAGTCAGTCAGTCAGTGAGTGAGTCCGACTCCGTACAGACTATTTCCTTCCGAATTCTTTGTTGAAATATCTGAGATGATTTATAGCACATATTATAGCAGCTTCAAATTGGAGGTATACAATGATTTAGGAACGACGGTGAGTTCAATCACAATAGGTAATATTGTAATTATCTCTGAGATAGGAATATTGCAATATGTATCATTTATGAATAATGTATATTTGTATTGCTATATATATATGTGTCATGTTTTACTTCAAGATTACTAATTAGGGTGATTGTCATGATAAGTTTATTTGTATCATCTGTTTTACTTTCGGAAAATAAACATTTTCTTCGTAAAGTTGAATAATTATTATTATTATATATCCCACGAATACCACAGGTACGGCGACCACATCATCGATGTCGCAGTGTGATGTATTTCTTATATGAAATGTACACTTGTATGTGACCTGGGTAGTGATTTTTCACGTGATGTCGCATTTCATGTCTGAACGACGTCACAGTGATGTTGCTTGAGTCGGACATTTTCACATCGCCACGTTGTATCGGTAACATGTTTGTGACTTCAAATGCGATATCGCATGTCACAAAGTGATGTGGCGTATACAACACTTATACATCTCATGGTTGGCTCGGTAGCCCATTGACGAAAGTGAGATAAGTAACGGCTTGAGATAGTCAAACAAAACTGTTTGGCTCATGAGCAGCACATTGCTAAAATATTTTGCGTTATACAGGGTGATTCGAAAATGCGTGGTGTATCAAATTTATACTTTTTCCGAGACTTTTTCTCATGGAATACCCTGTATTTTATTGCATTTTTAGATGTTCCCTTGTGCGAGTGGATTTGATCGATCTATCATACTTTAGGATTAAGGGAAATAATCACAGAGGTGGTTCATAATTCTAGGTTATGAACCGTTATGAATCACCCTATATTCTTTCAAACTAAATGTCAGTAGATAGTAAATCAAAAGTTCAAGTTTCATAAACGAAATTACGAGGAAATTAGTTGCAAAACAAAATTGTTATATTGTATCATCACTCGAATTGAGTTCGGCACAGTTCTTGTTATTATTTCATAATGTTATTACCAATTATCCTATTTGAAATTTTAATTCATTCCTATTTCAGGCAATTTTGCGGCGATAGACATAAATGGTGAAATGTCGTTTTTATCTATGATTCTGAAAGACCTTAAAAAACGAAATAAATAGACGTATCTACATAGATTTCCTCTAAAGGACTTTCAAGCTAGGGTGACCGTGACGTCAATATGTCAGGCAGTGTTGCCAGATGAAAGGAAATGAAAAATTTTCATTGTATACAAGTATTTCACTTGATGAAGCGACTGTGTTAGCGAAACATGTCGTTTGATTAGTAATTTTGTGGAAATCTCATCGTTTGGGAAGCTTTTATTTTTTATATGAATTTCGATCAACTAACGGCAGAGTCAATTAAAAAAAAATCACGTGAGAGATTCTTCTAGTATACATCATCTGCGAATGACATTAGTCCGACAAAAAAAAATCGTAACTTTCAAGTGATTGATACAAACTCAATAACATTCGAGTGAAATTCTTGAAAAAATGTACTCTCATACAACGCCATTGCATTTGCAGAATACATGATTAAAAATACATGATAAGTATGTTAAAGATGAAACATCAAATGATCTGAATAAAATATTATTGCGATTTTTGCAATTTCCAGAAATTTTTCTAATTTTCAGGAATTTGTGCAATCTTTGCAATTTTCAGGAATTTTTGCAATTTCTGCAATTTTCAGGAATTTGTGCAATTTTTGGTATTTCTGCAATTTTCAGGAATTTTTGCGATTTTTGCAATTTTCAGGCATTTTTGCAATTTTCAGGAATTTTTACAATTTTCAGGAATTTTTGCAATTTCTGCAATTTTCAGGAATTTTTGCAGTTTTCAGGAATTTTTGCAATTTCTGCAATTTTCAGGAATGTGTGCAATTTTTGCAATTTCTGCAATTTTCAGGAATTTTTGCAATTTTTGCAATTTTCAGGAATTTTTGCGATTTTTGCAATTTTCAGGCATTTTTGCAATTTTTGCAATTTTCAGGTATTTTTGCAATTTTTGCAATTTCTGCAATTTTCAGGAAGTTTTGCGATTTTTGCAATTTTCAGGAATTTTTGCGATTTTTGCAATTTTCAGGTATTTTTGCAATTTTTGCAATTTTCAGGAATTCTTGCAATTTTTGCTATTTCTGTAATTTTCAGGAATTTTTGCAATTTTCAGGAATTTTTGCAATTTCTGCAATTTTCAGTAATTTTTGCAATTTTCAGGATTTTTTGCAATTTCTGATATTTTCAGGCATTTTTGCGACTTTTGCAATCTTCAGGCATTTTTGCAATTTTCAGGAATTTTTACAATTTTCAGGAATTTTTGCAATTTTCAGGAATTTTTGCAATTTTCAGGAATTTTTTCAATTTTCAGAAATTTTTGCAATTTTCAGGAATTTTTTCAATTTTCAGAAATTTTTGCAATTTTCAGGAATTTTTGCAATTTCTGCAATTTTCAGGAATGTGTGCAATTTTTGCAATTTCTGCAATTTTCAGGAATTTTTGCGATTTTTGCAATTTTCAGGAATTTTTGCGATTTTTGCAATTTTCAGGCATTTTTGCAATTTTTGCAATTTTCAGGAATTTTTGCAATTTTTGCAATTTCTGCAATTTTCAGGAATTTTTGCGATTTTTGCAATTTTCAGGAATTTTTGCGATTTTTGCAATTTTCAGGCATTTTTGCAATTTTTGCAATTTTCAGGAATTTTTGCAATTTTTGCTATTTCTGTAATTTTCAGTAATTTTTGCAATTTTCAGGAATTTTTGCAATTTCTGCAATTTTCAGGAATTTTTACAATTTTCAGGAATTTTTGCAATTTCTGCAATTTTCAGGAATTTTTGCAATTCTCAGGAATTTTTGCAATTTCTGCAATTTTCAGGAATCTGGGCAAATTTTGCAATTTTCAGGAATTTTCGCAATTTTCAGGAATTTTTGTAATTTTTGCGATTTTTGCAATTTTCAGGAATTTTTGCGATCTTTGCAATTTTCAGGCATTTTTGCAATTTTTGCAATTTTCAGGAATTTTTGCAATTTTTGCAATTTCTGCAATTTTCAGGAATGTGTGCAATTTTCAGGAATTTTCGCAATTTTCAGGAATTTTTGCAATTTTTGCAATTTCTGCAATTTTCAGGAATTTTTGCGATTTTCGCAATTTTCAGGAATTTTTGCGATTTTTGCAATTTACAGGAATTTTTGCAATTTTCAGGAATTTTTGCAATTTCTGCAATTTTCAGAAATATGTGCAATTTTTGCAATTTTCAGGAATTTTCGCAATTTTCAGGAATTTTTGCAATTTCTGCAATTTTCAGGAATTTTTGCGATTTTTGCAATTTTCAGGAATTTGCGATTTTTGCAATTCTTGCAATTTTCAGGAATTTTTGCGATTTTTGCAATTTTCAGTAATTTTTGCAATTTTTGCAATTTCTGCAATTTTCAGGAATTTTTGCGATTTTTGCAATTTTCAGGAATTTTTGCGATTTTTGCAATTTTCAGGCATTTTTGCAATTTTCAGGAATTTTCGCAATTTTTGCTATTTCTGTAATTTTCAGGAATTTTTGCAATTTTCAGGAATTTTTTCAATTTTTCCAATTTCTGCAATTTTCAGGAATTTTTGCAATTTCTGCAATTTTCAGTAATTTTTGCAATTTTCGCAATCCTTGCTATTTCTGCAACTTTCAGGAATTTTTGCAATTTTCAGGAATTTTTGCAATTTCTGCAATTTTCAGGCACTTTTGTGATTTTTGCAATTTTCAGGCATTTTTGCGATTTTTGCAATTTTCAGGAATTTTTACAATTTTCAGGAATTTCTGCAATTTCTGCAATTTTCAGGAATTTTTGCAATTTTCAGGAATTTAAGCAATTTTCAGGAATTTTTGCAATTTCTGCAATTTTCAGGAATTTCTGCAATTTTTGCAATTTTCAGGAATTTTCGCAATTTTTCCAATTTTTGCAATTTTCAGGAATTTATGCTATTTCTGTAATTTTCAGGAATTTTTGCGATTTTCAGGAATTTTTGCAATTTTTCCAATTTTTGCAATTTTCAGGAATTTATGCAATTTCTGCAATTTTCAGTAATTTTTGCAATTTTCAGTAATTTTTGCAATTTTTGCAATTTTCAAGAATTTTTGCAATTTTTGCTATATCTGCAATTTTCAGGAATTTTTGCAATTTCTGCAATTTTCAGGCATTTTTGCGATTTTTGCAATTTTCAGGCATTTTTGCGATTTTTGCAATTTTCAGGAATTTTTACAATTTTCAGGAATTTTTGCAATTTCTGCAATTTTCAGGAATTTTTGCAATTTTCAGGAATTTCTGCAAGTTCCAGGAATTTTTGCGATTGTTGCAATTTTCAGGCATTTTTGCAATTTCTGCAATTTTCAGGAATTTTTGCAATTTTCAGGAGTTTTTGCAATTTCTGCAATTTTCAGAAATGTGTGCAATTTTTGCAATTTTCAAGAGTTTTCGCAATTTTCAGGAATTTTTGCAATTCTTGCAATTTCTGCAATTTTCAGGAATTTTTGCGATTTTTGCAATTTTCAGGAATTTTTGCGATTTTTGCAATTTTCAGGCATTTTTGCAATTTTCAGGAATTTTTGCAATTTTCAGGAATTTTTGCAATTTTCAGGAATTTTTGCAATTTTTCCAATTTCTGCAATTTTCAGGAATTTATGCAATTTCTGCAATTTTCAAGAATTTTTGCAATTTTTGCTATATTTGCAATTTTCAGGAATTTTTGCAATTTCTGCAATTTTCAGGCATTTTTGCGATTTTTTGCAATTTTCAGGCATTTTTGCGATTTTTGCAATTTTCAGGAATTTTTACAATTTTCAGGAATTTTTGCAATTTCTGCAATTTTCAGGAATTTTTGCAATTGTCAGGAATTTTTGCGATTTTTGCAATTTTCAGGAATCTGCGATTTTTGAAATTAATAGGCATTTTTGCAATTCTTGCAATTTTCAGGAATTTTTGCGATTTTTGCAATTTTCAGGAATTTTTGCAATTTTCAGGCGTTTTTGCAATTTCCAGGAATTTTTGCAATTTCTGCAATTTTCAGGAATTTTTGCAATTTTCAGGAATTTTTGCAATTTCTGCAATTTTCAGGAATGTGTGCAATTTTTGAAATTTTCAGGAATTTTCGCAATTTTCAGGAATTTTTGCATTTTTCAGGTATTTTTGCAATTTTCAGGAATTTTTGCAATTTCTGCAATTTTCAGGATATTTTGCAATTTCTGCAATTTTCAGGATATTTTGCAATTTCTGCAATTTTCAGGAATGTGCAATTTTTGAAATTTTCAGGAATTTTCGCAATTTTCAGGTATTTTTGCAATTTTCAGGAATTTTTGCAATTTTTGCAATTTCTGCAATTTTCAGGAATTTTTGCTATTTCTGCAATTTTCAGGAATTTTTGCAATTTTCAGGAATTTTTGCAATTTTTGCAATTTCTGCAATTTTCAGGAATTTTTGCAATATTTGCAATTTTTGCAATTTTCAGGAATTTTTGCGATTTTTGCAATTTTCAGGAATTTTTGCAATTTTTGCAATTTTTGCAATTTTCAGGAATTTTTGCGATTTTTGCAATTTTCAGGAATTTTTGCTATTTCTGCAATTTTCAGGAATTTTTGCAATTTCTGCAATTTTCGGGCATTTTTGCAATTTCTGCAATTTTCAGGAATTTTTGCTATTTCTGTAATTTTCAGGAATTTAAGCAATTTTCAGGAATTTTCGCAATTTCTGCAATTTTCAGGAATTTTTGAGATTTTTGCAATTTGCAATTTTCAGGCATTTTTGCGATTTTTGCAATTTTCAGGCATTTTTGCGATTTTTGCTATTTCTGCAATCTTCAGGAATTTTTGCAATTTTCAGGAATTTTCGCAATTTTCAGGAATTTTTGCAATTCTTGCAATTTCTGCAATTTTCAGGAATTTTTGCGATTTTTGCAATTTTCAGGAATTTTTGCGATTTTTGCAATTTTCAGGAATTTTTGCAATTTTCAGGAATTTTTGCAATTTTCAGGAATTTTTGCAATTTTTCCAATTTCTGCAATTTTCAGGAATTTATGCAATTTCTGCAATTTTCAAGAATTTTTGCAATTTTTGCTATATTTGCAATTTTCAGGAATTTTTGCAATTTCTGCAATTTTCAGGCATTTTTGCGATTTTTGCAATTTTCAGGCATTTTTGCGATTTTTGCAATTTTCAGGAATTTTTACAATTTTCAGGAATTTTTGCAATTTCTGCAATTTTCAGGAATTTTTGCAATTGTCAGGAATTTTTGCGATTTTTGCAATTTTCAGGAATCTGCGATTTTTGAAATTAATAGGCATTTTTGCAATTCTTGCAATTTTCAGGAATTTTTGCGATTTTTGCAATTTTCAGGAATTTTTGCAATCTTCAGGCGTTTTTGCAATTTCCAGGAATTTTTGCAATTTCTGCAATTTTCAGGAATTTTTGCAATTTTCAGGAATTTTTGCAATTTCTGCAATTTTCAGGAATGTGTGCAATTTTTGAAATTTTCAGGAATTTTCGCAATTTTCAGGAATTTTTGCATTTTTCAGGTATTTTTGCAATTTTCAGGAATTTTTGCAATTTCTGCAATTTTCAGGATATTTTGCAATTTCTGCAATTTTCAGGAATGTGTGCAATTTTTGAAATTTTCAGGAATTTTCGCAATTTTCAGGTATTTTTGCAATTTTCAGGAATTTTTGCAATTTTTGCAATTTCTGCAATTTTCAGGAATTTTTGCTATTTCTGCAATTTTCAGGAATTTTTGCAATTTTTGCAATTTTCAGGAATTTTTGCAATTTTTGCAATTTCTGCAATTTTCAGGAATTTTTGCAATATTTGCAATTTTTGCAATTTTCAGGAATTTTTGCGATTTTTGCAATTTTCAGGAATTTTTGCAATATTTGCAATTTTTGCAATTTTCAGGAATTTTTGCGATTTTTGCAATTTTCAGGAATTTTTGCTATTTCTGCAATTTTCAGGAATTTTTGCAATTTCTGCAATTTTCTGGCATTTTTGCAATTTCTGCAATTTTCAGGAATTTTTGCTATTTCTGTAATTTTCAGGAATTTAAGCAATTTTCAGGAATTTTCGCAATTTCTGCAATTTTCAGGAATTTTTGAGATTTTTGCAAATTGCAATTTTCAGGCATTTTTGCGATTTTTGCAATTTTCAGGCATTTTTGCGATTTTTGCTATTTCTGCAATCTTCAGGAATTTTTGCAATTTTCAGGAATTTAAGCTATTTTTGCAGTTTTCAGGAATTTTTGCGATTTTTGCAATTTTCAGGCATTTTTTGCGATTTTTGCAATTTTCAGGCATTTTTGCGATTTCTGCAATTTTCAGGAATTTTTACAATCTTCAGGAATTTTTGCAATTTCTGCAATTTTCAGGAATTTTTGCTATTTTTGCTATTTCTGCAATTTTCAGGAATTTAAGCAATTTTTGCAATTTTCAGGAATTTTTGCAATTTTCATGAATTTTTTCGATTTTTGCAATTATCAGGCATTTTTGCAATTTTTGCTATTTTTGCAATTTTCAGGAATTTAATCAATTTTTGCAATTTTCAGGAATTTTTGCAATTTTCAGGATATTTTGCAATTTCTGCAATTTTCAGGCATTCTTGCAATTTTCAGGAATTTTTGCAATATTTGCAATTTTTGCAATTTTCAGGAATTTTTGCTATTTTTGCAATTTTCAGGAATTTTTGCTCTTTCTGCAATTTTCAGGAATTTTTGCAATTTCTGCAATTTTCAGGAATTTTTGCAATTTCTGCAATTTTCAGGAATTTTTGCAATTTCTGCAATTTTCAGGAATTTGCAATTTCTGCAATTTTCAGGAATTTGCAATTTTTGCAATTTTCAGGAATTTTTGCAATTTTTGCAATTTCTGCAATTTTCAGGAATTTTTGCAATTTTCTGGAATTTTTGCAATTTTCAGGAATTTTTGCAATTTCTGCAATTTTCAGGAATTTTTGCGATTTTTGCAATTTTCAGGCATTTTTGCGATTTTTGCAATTTTCAGACATTTTTGCGATTTTTGCAATTTTTACATTTTTCAGGAATTTTTGCAATTTTTGCAATTTTCCGGCATTTTTACGATTTTTGCAATTTTCAGGAATGTGTGCAATTTTTGAAATTTTCAGGAATTTTCGCAATTTTCAGGTATTTTTGCAATTTTCAGGAATTTTTGCAATTTCTCCAATTTCCAGGAATTTTTGCAAATTTCAGGAATTTTTGCAATTTTTGCAATTTCTGCAATTTTCAGGATATTTTGCAATTTCTGCAATTTTCAGGCATTTTTGCAATTTTCAGGAATTTTTGCAATATTTGCAATTTTTGCAATTTTCAGGAATTTTTGCGATTTTTGCAATTTTCAGGAATTTTTGCTATTTCTGTAATTTTCAGGAATTTAAGCAATTTTCAGGAAATTTCGCAATTTCTGCAATTTTCAGGAATTTTTGAGATTTTTGCAATTTTCAGGCATTTTTGCGATTTTTGCAATTTTCAGGCATTTTTGCGATTTTTACTATTTCTGCAATTTTCAGGAATTTCTGCAATTTTCAGGAATTTAAGCTATTTTTGCAATTTTCAGGAATTTTTGCGATTTTTGCAATTTTCAGGCATTTTTTGCGATTTTTGCAATTTTCAGGCATTTTTGCGATTTCTGCAATTTTCAGGAATTTTTACAATCTTCAGGAATTTTTGCAATTTCTGCAATTTTCAGGAATTTTTGCTATTTTTGCTATTTCTGCAATTTTCAGGAATTTAAGCAATTTTTGCAATTTTCAGGAATTTTTGCAATTTTCATGAATTTTTTCGATTTTTGCAATTATCAGGCATTTTTGCAATTTTTGCTATTTTTGCAATTTTCAGGAATTTAATCAATTTTTGCAATTTTCAGGAATTTTTGCAATTTTCAGGATATTTTGCAATTTCTGCAATTTTCAGGCATTCTTGCAATTTTCAGGAATTTTTGCAATATTTGCAATTTTTGCAATTTTCAGGAATTTTTGCTATTTTTGCAATTTTCAGGAATTTTTGCTCTTTCTGCAATTTTCAGGAATTTTTGCAATTTCTGCAATTTTCGGGCATTTTTGCAATTTCTGCAATTTTCAGGAATTTTTGCAATTTTCAGGAATTTTTGCAATTTCTGCAATTTTCAGGAATTTGCAATTTTTGCAATTTTCAGGAATTTTTGCAATTTTTGCAATTTCTGCATTTTTCAGGAATTTTTGCAATTTTCAGGAATTTTTGCAATTTCTGCAATTTTCAGGAATTTTTGCGATTTTTGCAATTTTCAGGCATTCATGCGATTTTTGCAATTTTCAGACATTTTTGCGATTTTTGCAATTTTTACAATTTTCAGGAATTTTTGCAATTTTTTGCAATTTTCCGGCATTTTTGCGATTTTTGCAATTTTCAGGAATTTTTAGGATTTTTGCAATTTTCAGGAATTTTCACAATTTTCAGGAATTTATGCAATTTCTGCAATTTTCGGGCATTTTTGCGATCTTTGCAATTTTCAGGAATTATTGCGATTTTTGCAATTTTTACAGTTTTCAGGAATTTTTGCGATTTCTGCAATTTTCAGAAATTTTTCAAATTCAGGAATTTTTGCAATTTTCAGGAATTTAGGAATTTTTACAATTTTTCGGATTTTTGCATTTTTCAGGAATTTTTCCAACTTTTTTTTGAAATATTTACTATTTTCAAGAATATTTCAATCTTCAGGAATTTTTACAATTTTTGCAATTTTTAGGAATTTTTGCAATTTTCACAATTTTCAGAAATTTCTGCGATTTTTGCAATTTTTGCAATTTTCAGGCATTTTTGCGATTTTTGCTATTTTCAGGAATTTTTGCAATTTTCAGGAATTTTTGCAATATTTGCAATTTTCAGGAATTTTTGCGATTTTTGCAATTTTCAGGCATTTTTGCGATTTTCAGGCATTTTTGCAATTTTTGCAATTTTCAGTAATTCAGGAATTTTTACAATTTTCCGGAATTTTTGCAATTTTTGCTTTTTTTTCGGAATTTTTCAGGAATTTTTTCAATTTTCCGGAATTTTTGCAGTTTTCGCAATTCCTGCAAATAAAAATTTTCATTTCCCTACCTGAACCAACGGAGTGTACACCAGACTTCCAAGGAGATTTACCTCTCGGATATTTTTGACCTCAGCAGGGCCTTCGACTGTGTCAACCATGATATTTTACTGAACAAACTGCAGAGATACGGGGTATTCCTCACCATTGGCTGCAAAGCTTCCTCAATTCAAGGAGCCGGTATTTTTCTGTTGACCATACTATCTTTCCAAAACGAGCAGTCACAATTGGAGTACCTCAAGGCTCAGTTTTGGGGCCTGTCCTTTTCATATTATACTTGAATGATTTGGATGACATACCAGTCCATTCTTCTCTCACTATGTATGCGGATGATACGTCGCTGATCATCTCAGATAAATCAGACAGTCTATACTATCACATAAATGTAATGAGACTTTTTCGATCGTGAAAAAATCAATGAGATTCCATAATCGTCAGAAAACCTGTATCGATGTGAACATATCTACAGATAATCACTGTGTGGAACATTGTTCAAGAAGTCAAGTCCTTAGGGCTGGTCGTGGATGAGTGTCGTACATGGAATAATCATTGCCGAATACTAGAATCCAAATTGAATTCTAACTCATATCAGTTCTGGAATCTCAAACCATTACTTAACTGTGACCAACTCCTGGAATTATATTATGCCCAAATAGAATCCAGACTAAGATACGGAGTACGCTTCTGCGGCCTATCTATCGCATCATCATATGTTTTTATTGCACAGAAACGTATTATACGCTCACTCGTAGGAATATCAAAACGCTCTTTTTGTAGGGGCCACTTTAAAAACTTGAAAATCCTGACTCTACCATCCTTGTTAATTCTTGAATTCTGTCTTTATGTGTATAAAAATCGAAATATCTTCAAGATTAATAATTCAAGGTACGAATACAATACACGCCAAAAAGATCAGTTTTATATTCTGTTTAGTAATACAAAAATGCATTATGATTCTTCTATAGCAATGGCTCCTCGAATTTATAATTTATTACCCGATGAAATGAAAGAAAATGATACATTTTTCAGTTTCAAAAGATCATTAATGGATTTCCTAGTGAAAAAATGTTTTTATTCTATAGGGGAATATCTGCAAATGTAAAACGTAAATTTTTCATGTATTTTAGATGTATAACTGTAGTTTTAAGTTATTTGTGTTTGTTTTGTCTATCTTATCTATAACTTGTATAACTATTCCACCTGTAATGACGAATCCAACACAATTTTCAATTGTCAGATGGAAAATAAAGATATAATTATTATTATTATTATTATTATTAGTGTCCTCATCGTTATTGTTATTTTGTCTAGCCTTGACCTTGCATAATTATCCAGGGAGCAATGAAATGGTCCATTTGGAAATATTTCTGCAACGGTTTCTTATCACTCGATAAGTCTATGTAAACAATTGTACATGTACATTTTTTTCTCGTTCATTCAATAATATCTTTCGGGTACAGACATGTTGATGACTCTGTTTGGAGTACGTTAACACCCAATAGCGATAACCTGGTAATCAAATAACAATAAAAATACCAGCATGTAATCAGCTCTTTTGTTAAGAAGGCCGCGACTTGAATATAGAAATCAATATAATCATGAAAGCTCATGAAATAGAGTGTATGCGATCACGATCTCACGGATTTTCTGCATATCGAAAATGAAATATATGTACTCAATTTGTTTTTTCACCTCTAGCTTTAACTAGAGGCTTCAACCAACACCAATCATCACTCGAGGGAGATTATCCACAGAACTCCATTATTATATACTCACTCCTTAGGGCATTGAGAGCACAGTTATCTATGTAGTTTTTTTTTCCTGTCATATTAGTTCATAGGTACTCGGAAATACAGGGTGTTTCTAAAAAACCTAACCCCCTTGCTAGGGTAGGTAGAACACGGTAGTTACACGGTTCGTACCGAGTAGTTTTGAACATAACTTCTTTGAGGTTAGATTTTTCAATTCAAATTTGATGTGAACTTGATCATCATTCAATTTCACACCAAAAAGGTACTCTTGGTAAAACTCGATAATGTGTTCCGTTTCGGAATATTTCGATTTGAAAATGATGAAGTGATAACTGTTGCTGGTATAAAACTATGTATTAGAGTGAGTATTATGAAAAATTATCACCTATTTATTTAAAACCGAAAACAACAATACATGTCTGATGCAAAACTCATTGATTCAACAAAGAATCACAAGAAAAACATCGAAACAGATTTGACTAAGAACATGGATTACACAGTTTTGTTGTATCGAGCAGAAAGTCTATGCTACATAGGTAAATTCACGTCAAGAGTTGTGAGACATAATTGAACATCACTTAAATGACCTAACAGCTGATCCTCAACTGTTCGGAAGAATAATACATTCTTAAAAACAGAATATAGAATAGTGTATTCCTCGAAACGTAGGACATTTTGAACACTTGCTCTAACTGATTCAATATTTCATGTTTCTAGTCGAATATCTCTTAATTTTCTACTTATGATTCTTTGTTCCATCAATAACTTCAGCACAAAAATAATATTATTGTTTTTGAACCTGAATGAATAGGTAATTGAACTAAATGAAATTCATTTTATATACCAGCATCATTACTACTCCATTATTTTCAAATCGAAATATTCCAAAAACAGAACATAGTATCGAGTTTCACCAAGTGTACCTTTCTGGTGTAAAATTGAATGATGTTCAAGTTCATATCATATTTGGATTGAAAAATCTAACCTCAAAAAAGTTATGTTCAAAATTACTCGGTACGAACCGTGTAACTAGCGCCCTCTTTGAGAGTCAGATATAAAAACAAATTCATGCAATGTGTCAGATTTCAAGAAACATCCATGCAAAATTTCATTACAGTGCCAGTAGTTTCGGAATAATCCTGAGAAATGTGTAAAAAAATAATTTTTTCAACACCTTGTATCATGAAAATGGATGCCGATACGACAGTTTTTCACAGAGCAAACCCAACTTATTTTGCATTGTTCTACCTACCCTAGCAAGGGGGTTAGGTTTTTTTTAAACACCCTGTATGTATATTCAAAATATATACACATATACAAGGTGTATCTTAATAACACCGAAATGATTCAAGGGCCTTGAGATATTCTACAAAAAAAAGTTTACATAAGCATGTGTCCTAACTTGCTCCGTTTTAGAGATACAGGATGTTGAATTTGGTAGTAATAAATGTTTTTATTTATAACCCCCCTGTATAAGCTTTCATTGTGCCAAAATCCAGTATGGATTGAGACTGAGTAAGCCCCAACATTTCAAAATGATTTTAAATGGGGTTATTGAGTAATCAAAATGGAAGTCTTGAGAACACCTACATTGAAATTTGGAGTCAAATCGAATTTTCATTGTTTCCTCAAAAATTAAGCTAGATATCAAAATCACTCAGAGGATAAAAAAGTTGTGATAGTTAAATCTAATAAAAATATGAAACTCAGTAAAACCGGTGGCGTTCAATGACATTCACCATAAATATCGATGAACTTACCCACTGTGACGCCACTGAAAATATTATTTCGAATCTAATTGCACTAGAAGAAGCTCCATATCAATATTAACAAAACCACAACATTTTATTGAAATTGATGGAAAGACAATTGAGTCTAATGAATAAAAAGACGATTTTTCATAGAAATATTGATACCCTTTGTCTCGAAAACGAAGTCAGTTAGGAGACCTGAAGTGGCGTGTTTAAAATCTCGCTTTAGGGGGGGGCCGAGGCAAAAATAAAAAATATTGCCGGAATTTGTCGTGATACATTGACCGATACAATGAAACGAAACAACACCAGAACAACCATTCTTTTTTATTTTGGCTAAGCAATGAACAAACATGGAAAATAGCATACTTATAAATTTTTTTAGATCAATTATTTCAACCTGACCAGTCTTCGAGGCTCATTCGTCTGGCTTTACTTGTGGCGAACCTATTTTATTACATTTTCAATATTCAAATCAATTTCTTTGTGAATATTAAGTAGAGTTAGACCATTCAAACGCTTTTCACCCTTGGTCGACCTTAAGTGAGTTTTCAAGCGCTTTATGGTTGGAAAGCTCCTTTCCGCTGTTGCCGTTGATACAGGTAGAGTCACAAATATTTGCAGTAAAATCTTTATTGCAGGGATCAAACTCGCCCCAAAACAAAGTGCTGCGATTGCTGTAGAGGGCAAATCTGATTTATTTGTCCATCTTTTTTGCCACATTATTATTTCAGCTCTTAGTTCTTGTTTTGATATGACTCGAGATTACTCATGCAAAGTTACCACCGCCACCAACTACCTACAGCTAACTGAACACTCTGAACAGTGAACGTTGATCATTTGGCAGCCACGTGATCGCCACCGATTATACAGGGTGTTCCTAAACATCATGTACATCCGAAAGGAGGTAATTCCTCACAGAGATCAGTCACCCACTAAGATACATCTTTCCTGTATAAAATTTGGCCATACATTCCAAGTAGCTCTTGGAATTCAAATATAGATGTCTCTAGTTGCTAGAATTCCATGGAGTGAACTTAGCCGGGGATTCGCAGCCATCTCTGAATCCGACGATGTCCGATCATCTTCGGATCAATCGCAGCAGCGTTTTCTGTCGATTTTGTGGTTATGTATATTCGAGTTTCGCTGCTTCTTTCGACCCTATTGTTTCTGCGTGTTGTCTTCGAATCTCGATTGATTGTGCCATCCATATTGTGTTTATTCTTCATTGAAGAAAATATACCTACTCCTACTCCTCTGCTGTGTTGTTCTGTTGTTTTTATAGTGCTAGTGTGTGATTTCCAGTTAAAGAATTCAGTTACTGATATCAGTGATATCTGAACTAGCTATGGCTGGAAATATTTGTGCATACATAAACTGTGATAGGACACGAAGACTAGTGCCTAAACTTAAAATGTTCTATTTTCCGAAGGACTTGGGAAGAGCTAAACAATGGATCATTAAGTCAGGTAAAAACTGTAAAAATTAGGTGCTATTATTTTTATCAAGATTACTTGTGGATAATGAATCCTCCAGTGTTTTTACCTTCATTCAGATCTTCAATAAAATAATTAGGAAAATTGGTAATTTTCGGTAATTATGCACTTATCATGCGATGGTTTTTTTTTCGGAATTTTTTTTTGTACTTACTTATTTTTGTCTGAAAAACACGAATTTGATTCTGAAAATGTGAACAAACCACTATTTATCCAGATATTTCAAGAAAAAGTTCAAAATTTTGCCTTATTTTCCCCCTTGTGTTGGATGCATTTACAGGTACTTGCTCTTTTTATTTTGTCATTGTACACTTTAAATACTCATGACACAGTCTCATGATGTACTTCAATGACACATTTCAAGCTAGAAAATTCAACAGGAAATAATATGATTTTTATGGCGAGTTTTTCCTATTTAGTGAGCAAGCATACCAGAGAGGGCCATTTAATCCATAGGCAATCCAAGTACCAGATGTCAAATGTCAATAGATTGCTTTGGAAGGCCATTATTTCAAATGATATTCTTCCTTATTTTCACTAAACATGGATAAATTTACAAGAAAATCATATTTCTAGTTGACTCATATAATAAAAAAATGTGTCTAACATTGTGTGATATATATAAATTGTCCAATGATAGAAAAAGAAGGGCAAATTGTTCTAAATGCCATCCAAAGACAGGCGGAAAAGAAGGTGAAATTTGTAACTTTATAGTGAAATATCTTGATAAATAATGGTTTGTTCACATTTTCATTATCAAATTCGTGTTTTTCAGACAAAAATATGTAAGTACCACAAAAAAATTTCCGAAAAAAACCCATGGCATGATAATTGCAAAATTACCATGAAATACTTGATACTTGAATACCTAGATGATTAATTTCTGTCCTCAAGATAGAAAATGAATTTATGATCTTGGTTATGATGTAAATCCAGCTTCTCCAAATACAATTAGTCATACTTATATACACACATATATATATATATATATTTTTACAGGAAATATTACTTTGGAGAGATTGGAATTTGACATGCTCAAAAAACGCCAAATCTGCCAATATCACTTCAATGATGAGGATTTTATCAATCCGATTATCAAAAATCGGTTGAAATCTTCTGCTGTACCCAAAGACTATAAAATGTTCTTGACAGTGGACCAAAAGTGTCAAACTCCTACTACTAGACCTATTGACCCTCACACTGACCAGACCTTGTCAGAAACGAAAGTTGCTTCGAAATCTTACAAGAAATCTACCAAAAGAAAAGCTTTTCAATCTGATAATATAGATTCTTCAGCATCTTCTCGAGCATCTTCTTCAGGCAGTTGGATTGAACACTTGATAGATATGCCTTCACCATCACCATCAAAAAGGGCTCGCATTGAAGAGAATGTTTCAAATTATAGAGAATTAATGCATGAACAAAGTGAACAAATAGTTAACTTGAAATCAAAATTGAAGAAAAAATCACAGGTTATTTCCAACCAGCGTTCTCATATTTTGAAGTTGAAGAAAACTATCAAGAAAATGAAGAATATTATGCCATTAGATCTATCAATTCAGAAGCATAATTTCTTAATGAAATGGTCTAGAACAATGATAAAAATGCAGTTAAAACAAAAAAAGAGGACATGGCAAGCTGACGAAAGAAAGTTCTCAATTTTACTCTTTTACAAGTCACCCAGTGCCTATAAATATTTGAGGCGGAAAATAATTCTCCCAAGTGTTAGCAGTGTGAGAAAATGGATTGGACAGTCAAAGTTCTTGACAGGCTTCAGTAGTAAATTCTTCCAACAGATTCATTTGAAAACTGAAAGTATGACTGCTGATGAAAGGAAATGTATCATTTCATTTGATGAAATGTGTATTAAACAATACTTGGAGTATTCACCAACAATGGATTTTATAGAGGAGTATGAGGACTTGGGAGATATGGGACGCACGAACAAGAAGGCAAAATATGTGTTAGTTTTCATGGCGAGGGGTATGTTGAGCTCCTGGAAACTACCACTTGCATATTTTTTTTCTCCTTCTGGAGTTCCTGGAGAGAAGTTGAAGATCATGTTATGCACCTTGATTCAAAAATGTCTTTCAAGTGGTCTGGTACCAAAAGCAGTTGTGTGTGACCAAGGATCATCCAACCAAAAATGTTTCAGAATGCTTGGAGTATCAAAGGAAAATCCCTACTTCATAATTGAACATGAAACACACCAACAAAAAATAATTGCATTGTTTGACACATTGCATCTCATAAAGAATTTTAGGAATAATCTTTTGAATGGCAACTTCCTATATGAAAATAAATGTATTACATTTGATGATATAAGGAAAGTCTATGAAATGGATAAAAACAAAAAATGCAGAGCTTTGGTAAAGTTGACTGATAAACACATGAACCCCACAAACTTCCAGAGAATGAATGTGAAATTAGCTGTGCAAGTTCTCAGCCATAGTGTTGCCAGTGCAATCAGGACTTGCATTGAAACAAAAGAACTGCAAACAACATCTGCAGAATCAACAGCTGTTTTTCTAGGTAAGTTGCACAAAGTTAGGATAGAAAATTTATACAAATAGGTACATAGGAATATTCAGAAATCCGAATGAATTGAAAAAAAAAACATTTTTTTTCAAGTTAGTAATTAATAATAATAATAATAATACTAATCATGAATCGAATCTCTTTAATTCAGATTATGTACACAAAATGAAATAAGATGAATTATAAAAACTCTCCGAAAAACTTATTCATCATACATGTTTCTAGACTATGTATAGGCTCATCTTCACAGTATTTGCATATTTAATGGTATTCATTGAATTCTCATAGTCCATTAAATAATGCATTTTTACATGGCCACCATTGTGAGTTCTTATATAATAATCAGCATTTGATCTTGTATCCTGATGTATTTGATTATTGAAAACGAAGTATTCATTAAAATATGTTGATTGGAGATCTTAGGTAATTTTAAATATGAAACTATTGTTAAATAGAATAATCAATTTGAAATTTTCAGCCCTGCAGCATATTAAACATGATATAAATGAAACTGTAATGACTGCTTCTCAATATGATTCTCACACCATCATATAAATGCCTATGGATATTATGTATCTATACAGGCCGTTTTTTAGCTGATCCCACTATTGCTATCTGGGAAACGGAGAGACCTTCCAAGGTCGGTTAAATTGGACAAACGTCGGGAGAACTTTCAATACTGTTTCATATTTGTTATAATCTGATATACACCAATTTTCAATGCAACGTTTCGTTCATTAGATACCATTATCAACTTGATTTTTTTAAATACAGACATCTATTTTTTTTCGTTTGTTGTAGCCACTTTCATAACAAATTCAGCTATGTTGTATTACAATACATGTATATCTCGGCGTTTTTCTGAGAAAAAACATCTCAAAAAACTATTTTATTTTTTGGCGAATATTTCAAAAACAACCCTTGATATTCAAGATCTGAAAAGAGATTGTCAATACTCTCCAAAATAGGAGACTTGTCCAATTCAACCGACCTTGTAGGTCTGTCCGTTTCCGAGATAGCAACAGTGGGACAAAAAAACTTGAAAAAAGATTACTTTGATGACAATTTAATATATTTTTTTACAGATATGATGGACAAGATATTTGACTGTCTCAACAGTAAGAGATTCAGGAGTGATAATCCATACAATTGCTCCCTCCATGAAAAACATCCACTTGTGAAGAAAACTCTGGAAGATGCAATTCCATACTTGAGCAAACTTCATAAAGTTGACTATAAAGGGAATGTCTCTAGACCCCCCTGCTTTGATGGACTAATTCAAACAATCAGAGGAATTCTAGAAATTTATAGTGATGAAGTTGATCAAAATAGGGACACCTATATCTTGACATCAAAGCTGAGTCAAGATGTTTTGGAAAATATGTTTTCTATTTATCGACAAAGAGGAGGATCTAATATCAACCCAACTGCTAGAGTTTTCCGAACTCTTTTTCGCTCAACAGTAATAAACAATTTGATGAAACAAGCTTCTTCAAATTATGAAGATGTTACAACAGATGAAATGACACTACCACTTGTAGAAGAATTTGTGAACGAAAATGTAAATGAATCAGCAACTGCCATGGTAACTTCCCAAGATGAATTTGAAGAAGTTATTAACAGTAACAGCTTTTCTTCAAACCCAATGTCTGATTCCGATTCATCAGTGTCAAGTAATCAGGAAGAAAACTTGGAAAACTGTGCCATCAAGTATTTTGCTGGTTACCTGGCACATAAAACAATTAAAAAATTTTCTTGTGATAGGTGCCAAACATCACTTCTTTCTGATAATATTTTTTTGACAGATCCAAATGACAGTTTGATATTTCATAAGATGTATGAGCACATTATAAAATCATCGGAAATGGTGGGTTTAAAATCTCCATCTTATATTTTGAATAAAGTAGTGAATCGAGCATTATTCACTTTTGAAAGGAAGTTCAAAACTATTTGCTTCCAGAGAAAATTGGGAAATCGTATTTTGAAAGCCATTGAAAAAAGGATTTCAAAGTATGATTTCTTGCAACAGGAAGATGAATGCAGGGAACATAAAAACTATTTATTAAAGTTATTTGTTCGAACAAAAATTTTCAAGGCCTGTAAAACTGAGTCATTGAATCAATCCCATGAAAAAGGAGGGAGTCGGGGGCGTAAATTAGACATTTTGAAAAATGTATGAGATATTCTTGCCAAAATATTGTATAGCATCCTTATAGCATTGTATATAAAATACATTAGTATTAAAAATATCCCTATGTAATGAACAGGGTGTTTAAACTTTTTTTAATCTTTATTCCAAACAGACATAATTATACTTTCAAACATTTCCAATTTTCTAGGAACATTAAGTTGTATTTAAGATGTATATTCTGAATAAAAATTTTTGTTTTTGTTTTGATACAAAATAAGTAAAATGAGTAATCTTTCATCAAGAAATTTGATTTATTTTATTTTCCTGTCCATCCCCATTTAGCCTGTTTCGGAATCAGAGATTTCATCTTGTAAGATGATCGATGCTTTGCCTTTAAAACCATAATAGGATCTTTGGTTCAACCAATAGACAGACAGACAGTTTTGTTTCCAGGAAACTACATTATGGATTTTTGGTACAGGGTGATTCACCGTAAATGTCCCCCCCTCTAGCTCACTTATTTTTGAACCGATTTAAAAATTTGAGAAATAATCTAAAATGATTTTTTAGAAATTTGTTTCCCGTGGCATCAGAAAATAGAGGGTGCTCGGAACAAACGATCTACAGAGTACTATTTGACTCTTCAAATTGAACACCCTGTATTTCATTGAATTTTCAGATTCTTCCTGAAGAGCTGATTTCATCAATACATCACACTTGGGTTCTAGCTGGAATGATTACAGAGATAAAGGGTGTTCAAAATCTACTGACATTTAAATGGGACATTTACTGGGTGGTTCAAGATTCAGAATCCTGATCACTCTGTATCTGTTCCAATTATCAAATGTCAGTAGATAGTACATCAAAAATTAAGATACGGACATAAAATCCGTTTTGACCGATAATGAATAGTTTCGTCACACAAGAATCCTAAAGTTGAAAAATCTCGATTTTGAACACCCTATATCTCTGTAATCATTTCCGCTAGACCCCAAGTGTGATACATTGATCAAATCAGCTCTTCAGGGAGAATCTGAGAATTCAATGAAAAATAGGGTGTTCCATTTAAAAAAATCAAAAAGTACCCTGTAGATCGTTTGTTCCGAGCACCCTGTATTATCTGATGTAGCAAAAAAAAACGTTATCGAAAATCATTTAAGATGGAATTTCAAATTTTGAAATCAGTCCAAAGATAACTGAGCTAGAGGGGGGGGGGACATTTATGGTGAATCACCCTGTACAAGCTGTAGAAACTTAAGTAGAAATCAAGTGTTTCGAATCCCTTAGTCACACAGAAATAAAAAAAAGAGCACTAAGAGCAGTAATTCATTTATGTACAGGGTATCCCAAATTCGAGGATTTGACATTTTGGCAGCCATTTTTCCTTCTCTACAAGATGCCGTCATCAGAATTTTGATCCGACATTTCGTTTCCTCGTAACCATCATTAAATAACAGTGATGATGATTTTTGAGTGAACATTTTTTTTTCGACCATTCAAAAAAACAAAATTGATGATGGCTCCTCGAAGACGAAACGTCGGATCACGAATCTATCAATACCATTGGATAGAGCGAAAAATGGATATGAAACTTATTCTGTCATATCACTTTTGAATAGAATCGGATCATAATTCCGAATCGGATCATAATTCCAAAAGTTGTCCCAATTTTGACAAAAAAATCATAATCTCTAACCCCGAAAATCCTCAGATACCAATTTTGAATAAAATCGGATCATTATAATTACAAAACTCGTCCGTCATATTGGATCCGCCATCTTGAATTTTTCAATTTTGACATGAATCATGATCTCCGACCCCGAAAATCCCAAAAAACCAATTTTGAATAGAACAGGATCATAATTACAAAACTCGTCCGCCATCTTGAATTTTTCAATTTTGACATGAGAATCATAATCTTCGTCACCGAAAACCCCCAAAATTTTTGAATAGAATGAATCATAATAACAAAAACCGTCAGCCATATTGGATCCGCCATTTTGTTTTTTCTCAAAAAAAAATTCATAATCCATTATCACCGGAATTATGTACATCTGCCGAATTTCAAATAAATCGACGATAAGAAGTAGTTCAAAAATTGGTTACATTTTTCTTTAATCATCAAATAAGTATGGTAAAAATAATCCTCTCATCGAAAGCACTCGGAAGGTATCAAAACAGTTTAGGTTCGGAAATGAAATAGCTGACTGGATTCCAGGAAATAGCAGGTACAAAATAATGGGCTGAACCAGTCCAGTTGACCAACACGGATTATAACAGATATACGCGACGTGAAATCAATCATTCAACTAGACCACTGTAAGTTTCAAACTGCATTATAATATATTATGAATGTGAGCTGTGCGGCGTGAGCTAACTTCTCCCTACTACTTGATGAATGATTCATCCTCTTTGCGCCATCTATTAGCGATCAAAGGCACTGTATAGTAGATATATATTGCTGTGGCCAAATCGCCCATTTGAAATGTCTATCTTAGTGGGTGACTGATCTCTGTTCCTCAGACCATTTTAAGACTAAAAGTTCATATAAACTCAGGTCCGAAAACGCTTCGTTACCGATCTACGGGGTGTTGAAATTTCAATTTTTTTATAGATTCTCACAAACATTTGAGATGTCCATCGATGTAAGCCCTATAACATAATCTATGTTTCAAATTTGAGCCACATATCTCAAAAACTGCAGGATCTATAAAGAAAAAACAAAAAAAATCTTGAAATTTCAACACCCCGTAGATCGGTAACAAAGCGTTTGCGGACCAATGTTTATATGAACTTTTAGTCTTAAAATGAGCTGAGGAATTACCCCCTTTCGGATGTACATGATGTTTAGGAACACCCTGTATAAACGGAAACACGAAGAGAATGATATTCTTCTTCTCAACTGTTCGTGGATCCACTTCAGATATGAACTAACGATTCGACGAGTTTTTCAGTGTATAAAATATTCACACAATCATCATATATCAATAATTGAATGGTAGATTTCTATAAATATTAAATAAGACTGATGGATGAACCGACATTTTCGTGTTTTTTATTCGAATGTAGCCCGCTTTGGGGGGGGGGCTCCTCTGGCTCCCCTTAAACACGCCACTAGACTAGAATTTTGTCGGTGCTATTTAGATACACACGGAGAAAAATAGATAGCAGGTATTACCAGAATTATAGTACAGTTTACCAAAATTTCTGGTACTATATGTGACAGCAATAAAAAATGGTAAGTATTATGATACAATTATATGAGAGAAATATTGTAGTTACCAACATAAATTATTGTAATACATCTGAGAATATTTTATAGTAATTCAAAGCAAACGTTCATTGTCCATACCAAACAAACATTTTTGTAAAAAATACTATACATTATACTTTCTTATGAAATACTGTATATTCATTTCTAATGACTTTATATGTCTATAGAGCGACACATTCTTTTCAAAATTGGAATAATGTTATATTTATGATTATGAGATGGATATTCAATCAATGGAAATATTCGTATTCTCAGTTTGAAGACATGGTATAATAATAATGAGAATAATAATATTAATAATTTATTTTCACAAATAAATGTGTGATAATAACATTATATTATAATGCTTCAACATTGTGTTCAGTCATCTCTAACTCATTCAAAAGAGTTTCCAATTTCACCGAATTCGTAATTTTCACCAACACACACGTTAGACTCAATAGGTACTTCGCACAAAAAAACTTAGGATTATGAATTAAAGATTCAAGGGGCTGTCGCCCAAGCTGTCCCCACTATGACTGCTAAAATGTAACTGCAACTGCGCACTGCTCACTGCACTGTGCATCGCTAGCGTTTCGAAGTAGTCTAAAAATAACTCCAGTACCTAAACTAAGCGGAATTGCACCAGGCACGGATCCAGGGGGGCATGCAGGTGTCGCCTAGATGAATATTCATTTTTGAAACTCGTATTTGTAAAATAATTTACAGATCCCGAAATTCGGATGAATGTCAAAAAAATATTCAAAAGTTAGATCAATAGGTATCCGCGAATAGGAAATCAACGTGAAATTCTAAAAAGAAACCTGAAAAAGTATTTCTACTAGAAATGCGTAAATTTGATGAATATCACTACTTAAACATTGAAAACCTACTCCGCAGAAGTCGATAGTTTTGCGGGACTAAGTGGAGCAAAAATCATCAGGCGATTGCTGGATTTGAAATTCCGTCAAATCGTTTTGATTCCTGCGCTACCTAGTATTTTTCTCAATGAAGTTCTCATATTTTCTCAGAAATCTAATTGGTACACTGATACTTGAAGTATTGAAAAAACTCTATTGCCTAGTGATATGTTTAATGTTTTGAATAGATTATAGCATATCTTCAAATAAAATACCACTTCAGAAGAAAAAATAACTATGTACCCATATGATATACTCTTCAGAAACTTGAATTTCTATTCGTATGCATTGGATTTTGAACCAGAAATAAAATTGTCTCTGCATGCATGGTGGTTCGTTCATCCTCCTTTGTTCACTGTAAGCGTGCTGCTGGATCCGCGCCTGCGAAACCCCCACTTATATCTTTTGAAAAGAACAGTATCCTCATATCTAACATACATATTATTCTTTTCTATAAGCAAATTATATTCGATATGAGGTGAATATTTATGAAGAAAGCATTATATGGTACAAAATGGAAAATTATTATCTTCATTTTGACAAACATACTTTATGGTAATATTCAACATGGGATATCTCGAGAATTTGGATATACATTTGAAATAAGCATATGCTTATTCTAATAATAAGAAAATCATATGTCGAATAAAAAGTTAGTTAGGAGAAAGACAAACATTTTCTAGATTGACATATTTTATCCCAGAGGGCGGTAGAATTTCTATACCATAAAATATGTTCTACATATTTCTCTCCGTGCACCCTGTATAATTTGATTATCTCTGAATCACCTTTTCATTTCCCTTTTGATACGAATTATTACGAATTGGTATAGGTATATTGGACTGAGACAAACAAGTGTACTGAACTAATAAAACTCACAAATTCATTAATAGTAGGCTATTTATTTTGGTTCAACATCGCACTAAAATAAACAGTAATTTCGACTACGTCCACATGCACTTATTCCAGGAAACCTGTTTGTGGACAGAGCAAGTATAATTATTATACTATTTTCTATATCACACCGGCATCAGTTGTGAATAAATTAGGAAACACATTCAATCCATGTATATCTTACTCGAGACTAATAAACCATTTGTCGAACTTCTTTCTGATAGATTTCACTTGGTCACAAACACATCTGATGGTCAGCCATTCGGTGAGAGCGTAAAAAACAATGCACTTTTCTTGTTTGCTGCACAACGCCCTCAATGAAAAATAGTTCATTATGATATTCGCAACTGAGCACACTAGGTATAAAGAAGACACAACCATGCATACTTTGATTTGGTCCTGCAGTGTTTTCATGTCGTTCCGGAGTTGGTCCAGTTCTTTTGGACATGCGCATTTTTGCGGAGTTTTTTCTGTTACGGCTTCAGAGATCAAAGTCAAGATTGAAATAGACAGCACGACATATTTCATTTTGATTTCGCACTTCACTTTGATCTTGGTCGAATATTGAACTGCTGTGGGCACGTGTGGATTTTCAAATTCGTCTTATCTAGTCTTATCTCTTCTTTTTAATTGCGTTTGCAGATTAGGTACCTATATCGGTTTAGTCCAACATTGTGGTTCATTATTGATTCATTGCATAACCACACCTCTGTATGTTTTGGAAGTGGTACTGTTATCACAATTCAAACAAGTAGGCAACAACATCGAGGGTTTGTTTATTCATTGCTGCTCAGTTGTTTTGCATGTTACACTTTTTACATTTGGAAATGAAAAGGTTATAGTAAAATATGGGGAGTGATTTTTCTCTGAGGTCTCAATCTGCCTACTCCTCAGTTAATATCACGGAAAGCACGTGACTTGACTCCGGGGTCTCAATCTGCCTTTATTTTATGTTCTGGTTCCCACGAAAAGGGATTTTTTTTATCGCTTGGAGCGCACGAAAGGGAATCCCTATAATGTTCAAAGAACATCGTGCGTTCCTAGGGAGGATAGGGACAGGAGGTAGGTATTGGAATTTTTTTTTGAACTTTTGGAGATTATATGTTGTTGGGAATACTTCCACAGGCAATGAATTCCAGAGCCTAGCCGTTCTATGGATGAAGGAGTCTTGATAAAGTGCTGTTCGACAACTTTCAAGGTTGACAACGAAAGGATGTGCTGACTGGGCTTGTCTAGTTCGTCTGATTGGTATTGCTAATGAAGGGATGATGGCAGAGATTTCCGAAGAACATTTCCCGTGGAAGTATCGATAGAAAAGTGAAAGGTCGCCGACCTTTCTACGGTGTTCCAATGATGTCAAAGGGTGAGTGAGTGTGGCGTCATCCACCAGGCGAATGGCTCTTCTCTGGATGGAATCTAAGAGCATCAGCGTATGTTCTGGTGCTGAACCCCATATGTGGGAACAGTATTCTAGAACAGGCCGTATCTGCGCTTTGTAGATCATGAGAAGCTGTTGAGGTGTAAAGTAGCTTTTCGCACGGAACAAGAATCCGAGTTTTTGTGAAGCAGCTTTTGCGATGGATCTGACATGATTATTCCATGAAAGAGTGTTGCTGATGGAAATACCAAGCATAGATATGGTGGGCTTGGTGGGGATGGTGGAGCCAGACATTACAATATCGGGCATACTGAGTTCCGCCTTTCTAGAGAAAATGCAGGCTTGAGTTTTGGTGGCGTTGAATTCAACTAGGTTGTTTGTTCCCCAGGCTGTGATTTCAGCAAGATCTTCATTGACAGCATTGACCTGCCTGCGCCGTGAGTTCTTAGTTTCTTGGGATGAAATGGGAATTCTGGAAGAGAACGCAGTATGGAGGGTACTATCATCTGCAAAGCTGTGGATGGGGCAAGTTGTTACTCCCAACAGATTATTGATATGAAGCAGGAATAATGTTGGTGCCAAAATTGATCCTTGTGGAACGCCGGAATTGATGCCAATGGTATCAGACGATACACCGTCCACCACCACGTGAAGCGATCTGCCCGAAAGAAAACTTGATAAGAGATGGCATAGCTGAAGTGGTAAGCCGTATGATGGTAGTTTGTGGAGGAGTCCTTCGTGCCAAACACGGTCGAATGCTTTCGATATGTCCAACGCGACAGCTAGAGATTCCCCGTGTTTTTCCATTGAAGATTGCCATAAATGGGTGACGTAGGCAAGTAGATCTCCAGTAGATCTTCGGTGGCGAAAGCCATATTGTCTATCATTGATGATTGCTGAGCTCTCCAGATATTTGATAAGCTCAATATTGATGGCTTTCTCCATTACTTTGGAGATTACTGATAACAGGGCAATGGGCCTGTAGTTGTTGGGCAGGTTCTTGTTCCCTTTTTTGGGAATTGGTTGGACTCTAGCTGTCTTCCAGCATGATGGAAAAATACCCGACCTGTACGAGATGGTAAACAACTTATTCTGTATCCTGTAATGTTCAGAGAACATCGCGAGAACCAAGGGAAATAAGGAAGGAATTGGTGTTCTTCTTAAAATTCTGGAGGTTTTATGCCTCGGAGATTTCATTTAACCTCTCGTCTGCGAGACATTTGCATAATCGAAAAACCAACAAAAGCGTGCGGTTATTCCTCTGTCCTTGACTGCTTCGAAAATAGCCGGTATGTGCTTACAAGAACCACTTGAAAATGACGTGGGATGCTTATTAATGATACTCGTTCGTAGTGTAGTGTATATAGGTACATACGTTCGTTTTCACTCCTCTTCATTTTCAAATTCGGCGAAAGCTGTGGGAGTATGGATACGGTTTCTCTTCGCTTCGATCGATACGATTTCAATAATGTAGGTATTGCAAAAATCGACCTCTAGGATGCGGGCACCAACTTCCAAGTAATCCGAGTTTTTCAACAGATGATGAAAAACGCAATAATAATGATATGATCAGTGGCGGGTCGTGCTCCTTTCAACAGGAGGGGGGGGGGGGGCTGAATGGGAAGTGTGAATGTGAAATTCTACGGAAAAATCTGACGACTCGTATATAATAGCTTCACTCAACGAATTGACATATACAGTGTGTCCCACTTACCATGCACACCATGGGTATCTTTTTAACGGTGAGAGATACGAGGTCGGTTAAAGACACCAAATGTGGAGTTTGTCAAGGCCAACTATAATGTGAAAAAATATTTTGATGAAATCTATTCGTTTTTGTTTTATACGCAAAAAACAGATTTTGATCATTTTCATGTCTCCTCCGTAACTTCTTCATTTTTGAAAATATTCAAATAGGAATTTCACATTCTCTTGGAATTTTTTCAATGTGATTTCGAAAAAAGTATGAAATTTATACCAACTCTTCTAGAATTTGAGATATCAGCACCAACTTCAGTTTTTCAAATGTAGGTCATAGCTCACTATGACTTAGTTACAAATAACTTTTTTTCTCTCACAGATGATATGTCGCAGTAATAGTTTTGTGTCAACTTGAAATTTGGCAGATGTTCGTAAATCCGGTGAAAATACATTATGGAATTTTTGTTGAAATTAAAAAAAAATGGCTGCTCCAAGATGGCGGACAAGATTTGGTCCTATTCCATTCAAAATTGGGGATTTTTGAGGTCGGAGACCATGATTTTTTTGTTAAAATTTATAAATTCAAGATGGCGGCTTCCAAATAATTTTTTTTCTTGTATAAATGACGATAACTCCGTTCTTATCAACACAAAACTATTACTGCGACATATCATCTGTAAGAGAAGAAAAAGTTATTTGTAACTAAGTCATAGTGGCTATGACCTTCATTTGAAAAACTAAAGTTGGTGCTGATATCTCAAATTCTACAAGAGTTGGTATAAATTTCATATTTTTTTCGAAATCACTATGAAAAACTGCCATGAGAATGTGAAATTCCTATTTGAATATTTTCATAAATAAAGAAGTTACGGAGGAGACATGGAAATGATCAAAATCTGTTTTTTGCCTATAAAACAAATACGAATAGATTTTATCGAAATATTTTTCCACATTATAGTTGGCCTTGACAAACTCCACATTTGGTGTCATTTTACCGACCTCGTATCTCTCACCGTTAAAAAGATACCCACGGTGAGCATGGTAAGTGGGACACACTGTATAAACATGTAAAAATAAACACAATAGATAAATCACAAAAATATCTCCCATGGATGAACAAATAATACTCAGCACTCGCACACACAAGGTTAAGGTCTTCTGACAGACAAATATACTGAAAAACTAGGAATTATCTAAATTTAAGGCTAATACTTGAAATTTTTCATAAATACTATATATTTTTGGAGAGCGCAGAGCATCAATGTTTCAAATATAAAGAAATATACAGGGTGTTCCATTAAAACAACATAACTTTGTGTTATATCTGCATAATTACAGCTTATTCTGGAAACCAGACGCTACTGTATTCTACGTCAAAAAATGTATGAGACACAGTTTCCACTTTTTCGATAAGTTGGAATATAGTTGAGATACATGGGGGTCATTCTCAATTATGCTCAAAAAGAAAGCGTGCTATGGCAATTTTGTTTGGAATATCGTGAGTTCCACTAAAAAGTTGAGAACTTTCGCAAAAACCGCAAACCTTTATCTTTGAAAATAAGTGAGACATCCCGTGAGGACATGGAGAATGGGACAGCCTGTACACTGATAACTATACTTTGGGAAGAACTAATGAATTATGATGAGCTCTCAAAGTTTAAAATCTGAAAGATGTCCGTGGTTGGTGAAATTACTGGCCCATTAGAAAATGTAATTGAATTGAGATGATAAAGGTGTCTGCCAATATGCTGCCTACTACAACATTCAGTAAATTATTGTTATGGTTCCTACCAAGGCTCCTACCGTAATAGTAACCAAACAAATAGTCTCCAATGCCTCTATTCCATCGTTCTTTCCACTATTGTGAAAACTTTGTGTTTAATATCGTTTTTTCACGATTCTGAAGATATTTTTTTTTTGTTTCAGGACCAGTACGACAATCTGTCCCAGCACACGATGAAAGGAATCGATTTCCTTGAGAAATATGGACAGTTCGTACGGGACCGAGCGACAATTGAGTGCGAATATGCCTCAAAATTAAGGTAAAAATATCAAATTAATTGACATAATACTCAAGTATTTTTTTATGGTGTCGTAGGTTTGTAAATGAGAATCAAAATGGAAAATTTCCCTTATAGGTATTGAGACGAGCTCGGAGACGAGTATACTAAGATTTCTTTCTCCGTGAAGTTTATGAAAAATCATCAATATGTATTTTATACTTTGTTCATAGGCTCATTCTGCTGACGTCATTGGTCACACAGCAAAAAATGCAATTTTGCTTGAACGACTGCGATGTTGCCTTATCTACTTGTGTGCGATGATATTGAAAACTTATTGAGATCGATATCGGTGTATGCTTTGGTGTCGATATTTATCGATATATTATTTGATGATATCATTGGGTAGGTAGAACATTGCAAAATAAGTTGGGTTTGCTCAGTGGAAAAATGTCGTAACGGCATCCGTTTTCATGATACAAGGTGTTGAAAAAATTATTTTTTTACACATTTTTCACGATTATTCCGAAACTACTGGCAACATTGTAATGAAATTTCGTATGGATGTTTCTTGAAATCTGACACATCGCATGAATTTGTTTTTATATCTGACTCTCATAGAGGGCGCTAGTTACACGATTCGTACCGAGTAGTTTTGAACATAACTTTTTTGAGGTTAGATTTTTCAATCTAAATATGATATGAACTTGAACATCATTCAGTTTTACACCAAAAAGGTACTCCTGGTGAAACTCGATACTATGATCCGTTTTCGGAAAATTTCGATTCGAAAATAATGGAGTAGTAATGATGCTGGTATAAAATGAATTTTATTGAGTTCAATTACCTATTCATTCAGGTTCAAAAAAAATAAAATTATTCTTGTGCTGAAGTTATTGATGAAACAAAGAATCATAAGTAGAAAATTTAGAGATATTTGACTAGAAACATGAAATATTGAATCAGTTAGAGTAAGTGTTCAAAATGTTCATACGTTTCGAGGAATACACGATTCTATATTGTTTTTTTAAGAATGTATTATTCTTCTGAACAGTTGAGGATCAGCTGTCAGGTCATTTAAGTGATGTTCAATTATGACTCACAACTCTTGACGTGAATTTACCTATGTAGCATAGACTTTCTGCTCAAGATACAACAAAAACTGTGTAATCCATGTTCTTAGTCAAATCTGTTTCGATGATATTATTGTGATTCATTGTTAAATCAAAGAGTTTTGCATCAGAAATGTATTGTTGTTTTTCTGTTTTCAATAAATAGGTGATAATTTTTCATAATACTGGTATAAAACCAGCAACAGTTACCATTTCATCATTTTCAAATCGAAATATTCCGAAAACGGAACACAGTATCGAGTTTTACCGAAAATACCTTTTAGTGTGAAATTCAATGATGTTCAAGTTCACATCAAATTTGGATTGGAAAATCTAACATCAAAAAAGTTATGTTCAAACCTACTCGGTACGAACCGTTTAACTAGCGCCCTCTAGAAGAAAAAACATCCATACAAAATTTCATCAAATGTTGCCAGTAGTTTCAACAAAACGGATGGCGTTACGACATTTTTTTACTGAGTAAACCCAACTCATTTTGCAATGTTCTACCTACCCTAGCAAGGGGGCTAGGTTTTTTTGAATCACCCTGTATATGTATATATATTCATTTCCATAAAAAAACTTCGAGCAACGGGAATTTCAACTGGTTCAAGATTTTCCTACTTCGTAGGATTGTTGAGGGGTAGTTTTTGGTTCACAGATTATTTCACCCCATAGAGCGTATTCAGCAGGTCTAGAATAATTCATTTTCATATCATTATTATTCCACGCCATGGATTGCTGTCACGTCAAGACATTGAAGACAATAATAATAGTCTGGAGCCTGTAATGGGAAGAATAGAAGTGCATTCGCAAGATTTTAGCATGCCGTCTTTGAGGTCTCGACCTAGACATTGTTGTCGGGATATAATACGAGACCAATCGTAATCTGAATACAAAATGAATGAATGAAAAACTGCAAATGTTCTTAGTAAAAGTAACTAGTATTCAAGATATTTTCTCATCATTATCATGAAGGTTCCCAGCACAGCAGAAAATATCGTGATTTGTATTGTTGTTCACTTGAAATGAAATACGCAGTAGCAGTTTAAGTGCAATAATAAATATAATTGCTGAGATAACGTCTTGTTTAGAATATTTTCCGAGATACATACTTATTTCTATTGTCAGGGGTAATACCATGAGTGCAATGGGAGAGACCACTGATTTTTTAAACCGACATCATGGTGAGCTTTATACCAAAAATCTACCAGTTAATATGATTTTGCATTTTTACATTCATACTGGGACGGCAAAAAAATGAATTAAAATATACTGTCTGTAGGTTAAGCGAGGAGATGGCACATTCAATATTTCGAATTTTTTGGGATTTTCTCTCTATAAAATGAAAATATGAATATTATTTCAATATACGTGTAATAAGGACAAATCAGATGATTTGCCCCAAAATGTCACTGCGTTAAAAGAATTTTCCTATCAGAGAGCTAATCAAATATCCATTATTTATGTTGAAAACGGGAGCAGATTCGTTCCCGAAACGTCCAAAGCTAAGTGAAAATTTGATATTTTTTCTATGTACCTTTATTTCTCTTGGTTTGGAGCGTTTTTCAATACAAATTATCAGTGACAAGCTAGTGAATTTTTCTTTTAGCCTCTCTGATAAGAAAAATTCTTTCAACGCAGTGACATTTTGGGGCAAATCATCTGATATGTCCTTACTACACGTATATTGAAATAATATTCATATTTTTATTTTATGGAAACGAGGAGAGAAAATCCCAAAAAATTTGGAATAATGAATATACCACCTCGATTAACCTACGACAGTATTTAAAATGAATATGTTGCAGTTTTAGATTGAAATATCTGGGTTCATTTATATATAATTTTGTATTTATAGGTATTTGAGTATGTACCAGGTGTATCACTAAGAAAAGACGCCGGCTGTATCTCGGAAACTATTTGCCGCACAGGCTTCGAAAACAAATGTGAATGATAAAAGTGGCCAAGAGAAATCTCTGGAAATTATTTTCAAATTTCCAGGACAGCCCCTAGAGGGCGTAATTGCATTGGCCAGTTTAATAAACGGGATTTTATGAAAATTTGATATATCAAGACATATCAAAAACACTTGTTTCATGTTCTCGAGTTGATGTCCAATCATTTCGATCAAGAAAAATTGCACTAGCTCTTCAAATGAAAGAGGGAAAGAAGGATGAATAGTACTTTGAAAAAACTCCCATCACTACAGTTTGGTGTAACGGAATTCAACGATCTTGGTCTCATTATGAAGGGTTTTTTGGTTCTTCCATATGAATCACGAATCAAGTCGATTTAAATCCTGTGGTGGCCGCTAGATGGCATCGTTTGAAAAGTCAGACAATTTTCCATTTTTTTCGAAAATTTCAAATGGAACCATATATTCATTCTACTTTAATATCAAAGTAGAGCAAAGCAGAAAAATGGTGAAAAACCGCGAATTGATGCCTCTTGAGGAACCGGTGAAATACTCGAAATAATATTATGGAAATATTCACCACAGGAATCTAACTTCAATAATCGTCATCAGAAATATCCGGCGGAACTCAGTATGCCCGATATTGTAATGTCTGGCACCACCATCCCCACCAAGCCCACCATATCTATGCTCGGTATTTCCATCAGCAATACTCTTTCATGAAATAATCATGTCAGATCCATCGCAAAAGCTGCTTCACAAAAACTCGGATTCTTGTTCCGTGCGAAAAGCTACTTTACACCTCAACAGCTTCTCATGATATACAAAGCGCAGATAAGGCCTGTTCTAGAATACTGTTCCCACATATGGGGTTCAGCACCAAAACATACGCTGATGCTCTTAGATTCCATCCAGAGAAGAGCCATTCGCCTGGTGGGTGACGCCACACTCACTCACTCTTTGACATCATTGGAACACCGTAGAAAGGTCGGCGACCTTTCACTTTTCTATCGATACTTCCACGGGAAATGTTCTTCGGAAATTTCTGCTATCATCCCTCCACTAGCAATACCAATCAGACGAACTAGACAAGCCCAGTCAGCACATCCTTTCGTTGTCAACCTCGAAAGATGTCGAACAGCACTTTATCAAGACTCCTTCATCCATAGAACGGCTAGGCTCTGGAATTCATTGCCTGTGGAAGTATTCCCAACCACACATAATCTCCAAAAGTCCAAAAAAAATTCCAATACCTACCTCCTGTCCCTATCCTCCCTAGGAACGCACGATGTTCTTTGAACATTATAGGGATTCCCTTTCGTGTGCTCCAAGCGATAAAAAAAAATATCCTGTATCTATGGAATTACGATTTCAACAATTCATTCATTTTGGTTTCACAAACTGCTGTTATATCTCAAAATAGTGAAGGAGACTCTTAGTACTGACATAGCTAATTGAAATGTAAGTAGTGAGTATAGGCTCTGGAATGAGAAAAGGCAAGTTGGCTTTGAATGAAAGAAACGTCAAAATATTATTGAAGTTCCATTGGAAGTTTTCACTGTGGATTGCTTATTTGTCAAAATGCCGATAACGAATGAGGAGGCATTTGACATGCTAACAGTTTAAATTTTAATATTATTCCCAGTATTTCTCCGGTTCTTCAAGAGGTATCAACTCGCGGTTTTCACCATTTTCCTTCTCGTTCCCTTCACTTTCATATCATAGCAGGAAAAATATATGTTTCCATCTGAAATTCTCGAAAAAAACTGGCAAATCGGCTGATTTTTCAAACGATGCCATCTAGCGGCCACCACGGGATTCAAATCGACTTGATTCATGATTTATCGGGAAGATCTAAAGAGCTAGCGCAATTTTTTTTGATCGAAATGATTAGAAATCTAATCGAGAACATGGAAAAAGTGTTTCTGATATGTCTTGATATATCAAATTTTCATAAAAACCCGTTTTTTAAGTTGGCCAATGCAATTATGCCCTCTAGCGGCTGTCCTGGAAACTTGAAAATAATTTCCAGAGATTTTTCATGGCCACTTTTATCATGAATATTTTTTTCCGAAAGCTGTGCGGCAAATAGTTTCCGAGATACAGTCGGCGTCCTGGTGGTGGTACACCCGGTACAAAAATTTCACCATAACTCGTTGTTGGCACTTATTGTGTTTACGCTGGTGTTCATGTGACCAGCAGCACTTGAATTTCACATATTTCTGCAACTACTTATCCAAAATTTTCACGTTTTAAGTATCACTTTCATTTTTAGCGATAATGAATAATTGAAAGTGCAGTTTCGTGGAGTAGATTTGTGTAATCTGTGAAATTTAAAATTCTCACCATTATCTGGTTAACGATGGAATTCGAGTGAAAACAAATGAACCACTTTGTATTCAGTATCAGTGTACCATATTTTAGTTCGAATGCGTTGGAAGCGAGTCTAAAAGTAATGAGTCAATATATTTACGCAATCACTGAGCTGAATGAATTTATATAGGTAACAATGTTTCCACCATACAGGGTGATTCATTATTAATTGCAAATACAGGGTATCCGGAAAGGTAATGTCGTAAATGATGGATCAGTACTTCATGATATAAAAAAAAATCGCTACCGATTTCGTTACGGAGTTATTGACCTTGAGAGTTTCTGCAAATACATATAAACATTCAACTTTTATTCTGACACTACCATGATGTTATTGAATAAATAAATGCGATTTTCTTTAGAACGGCACAAGATGTCGATTGAAATAAATCATACCATTTTTGTAAAAAAAATATCAAGGCATCAAATAGTGGACGCAAAAAGTCAAATTCGTCGCCTCTGTCAAAAATGCCTCTACTAAACAATTCGTTCCATCCTGTATGAAACATAATCACTGAACATCCGTTTACATATCGAAAGGAGCATTAGTATGAATTCATTTAGTTGCCAGAATATCATTGATCCAATGGCAACCGTCTAAAAGTTAGACATGAAATAGTTATTTAACCAACTAGTGTATTAATGAGGGCGATTAATAATCTAGATATTTTAACGTGCGAGCGAAGCGAGTGCGTTAATGTTCGAGATCATTAATCGCCTCTCAATATACAAGTTGGTTACAAAATTTTTCCGTCGACTATATTTCTCATTTCTCCTGCAATGAAGAAAACTTGGTTCGCGAATTCATCATCCATCCGGAAACTGCTAAGAATCACCCAGTAGCCTTGTTACTGACATAAGTGTCATTTGACATATGTCGAAATAATCAACATAGGATATAAATTCCTTGTGTTAGAAAACAGGGATTTAAATCGTGTCAGAAACTTGAAAAGGAGAACCCGTCAACGGAAAATCTTCGATGAAATCCATATTTTCGATTTAAATGCAGATTCCGTATAGTTATAGCATAAACAATGAATGCACGCGGTGTATGTTTGGTTGCCTATTAAACAATCGTGCATTAATAGGGGTCATTTTTGAACGATTTCATATACATTAAACTAAGTCGTTAATACGAGGTCGACGGAAATAGTTATTTAACAAACTAGTGTATTAATCGCCTTTTAATATACAAGTTGGTTACAAAATTTTTCCGTCGACAATATTTCTCATTTCTCCTGCAATGAAGAAAACTTGGTTCGCGAATTCATCATTCATCCAAATCACCCTCGAAATCACCCAGTAGCGTAGCCTTGTTACTGACATTAGTGACATTTGACATTTGTCGAAATAATCAACATAGGAAATAAATTCCTTGTGTTAGAAAACAGGGATTAAAATCGTGTCAGAAACTTGGAAAGGCGAACCCGTTAACCGAAAATCGTCGATGAAATCCATATTTTCGATTAAAATGCAGATTCCGCTAGTTATAGCATAAACAATGAATGCACGCGGTGTATGTTTGGTTGCCTATAAAACAATCGTGCATTAATAGACAAATCGTCCATTAATAGGGGTCATTAATGAACGATTTCATATACATTAAACTTAGTCGTTAATACGAGGTCGACGGAAATATATTTTTCCACTTCGAACTCTCAAGGTCAATAATTCCGTAACGAAGTGCGATAGACTTTTTTTATATGAAGTACTAACATTTTTTTAATTCTCTATCGGCCTTATCATTTATGAACTCAAAATATGATGATTCATCCCAAATCACCTAGATAAAATGTGTCTCCAGCCTGAGTTACAGGGTGTTTAATTTGAAAATTTCAAAATCATTTGTGCCCAGCAGTACTTTGAAATGATTCGACGTATTATTGTCATATTTGATGGAGAGTGTAAGTACTGTACAACCCTCCAAATAATGTTGAATGAACGTTTCTGGCTACTACCAGAGGCGTACTACAGGGGCACGGGAATGGTTGATCCCTCCCAAATTCTACTCCACTGACGGAATTGCGATCCTATCACAAAATTTTTTGATCCTCCAACAATTTTTACGTAGATTTTAAGCTGAATGAGAGTATTCCTCAGCATATTATTCAACTAAGACATGATTACTATGTTTAGAAAGATATAATATTAAAAATATTATTAATATAATAAAATATCAAATATCAAACTACATAGATGTATCTTGTTGATTTTACAAACATTTTGTCAGTGTATAAAACACCATCCATTTATGAGATTGTTTAATACACAGCACTTTCTTCTGTGTACCTATACTTTTAAACCAACATTTCCCGTCGAATTGATTTATTGAAATAACTTGTTCTCGTATGAGATCTATCTTAAAATTATTTTTTTGTTATAGGAGACTAGTCAAAAGTTATCAACCCAAGAAGAAAGATGAAGATGATTACCAGTGAGTATTGAAAAAACTATTGTGAGAAATAATGTCCTGAGGCGAATTATAATTTATCTGTTATATTATTATGAGTCATTTTTCAGAATTTCTACCCTTCTATTGACTACGATCACAGATTAACATACCTCTACGATCTTGTGTAATATAAACAAAAACAAGTCTCACAGTTATTTCGTTATTTGTTGTTTCTTTGCCAGAATCATTAGTTGGCATATTCCTATGCTTGGTTCTTAAGTGCCCATTTAAATTATCTTCGAACGCCTTGAATGTCCCATTTTTCCCATCATTATAATACCTTAATGTTGATTTTGAAGTTGTTTTGGATATAAACCATAAACAGTTAAAACAAACTGCGTTGGTAAATTTTTTCCTCGATTCTTTCAATTATTAATTTTTTTCGTTCAATAAAGTACAAGATATGACTCTTGCCTATTTTAATTTATTCATTATACCATTAAATAATATAGGTACGTGTCCAGTAGTGCATATACTGGTTGTTACGTGATCCACTTATTATGACTATGTGGTTTTAAGTTTGCATAATCATGGTTATTTTGTGAATAGCGCATTTACCTACTACTGCCAAGAGAAACTTTAAGAATGAAAAATAGTAGATAATGAAGATGTGGTAATATGTCTGTAGGTTAATCGAGGAGGTGTTACATTCATTTTACTTGATTATTTGGGATTTTCTAAATATGAGTTTTATTTCAATATTTGTGTAGTAGGACAAATCAGATGATTCGTCCCAATATGCAATTTTAAGAAAAAATTCGAACCAGAAATGCTTGGTCAGAATACTTTAATAATTTTGGTCAGCAAATTATACAGTGTGTGCCACTTACCATGCTCACCATGGGTATCTTTTTAACGGTGAGAGATTCGAGGTCGGTTAAATGACACCAAATGTGGAGTTTGTCAAGGCCAACTATAATGTGAAAAAATATTCTGATAAAATCTATTCGTTTTTGTTTTATGCGCAAAAAACAGATTTGGATCATTTTCATGCCTCCTCCGTAACTTCTTTATTTATGAAAATATTCAAATAGGAATTTCACATTCTCATGGCAGTTTTTCAAAGTGATTTCGAAAAAAATATGAAATTTATACCAACTCTTCTAGAATTTGAGATATCAGCACCAACTTCAGTTTTTCAAATGTAGGTCATAGCTCACTATGACTTAGTTACAAGAAACTTTTTTTTTTCTTACAGATGATATGTCGCAGTAATAGTTTTGTGTTGATAACAACGGAGCTATCGTCATTTATACAAAAACAAAAAATCATTTGGAAGCCGCCATCTTGAATTTATAAATTTCAACAAAAAAATCATGATCTCCGACCTCAAAAACCCCCACCTACCAATTTTGAATAGAATCAGACCAAATCATACAAAACATGGCTGCTCCAAGATGGCGGACAAGATTTGGTCCGATTTCATTCAAAGTTGGTAGGTGGGGGTTTTTGCGGTCGGAGATCATGATTTTTCTGTTGAAATTCATAAATTCAAGATGGCGGCTTCCAAATAATTTTTTGTTTTTGTATAAATGACGATAACTCAGTTGTTATCAACACAAAACTATTACTGCGACATATCATCTGTAAGAGAAAAAAAAATTCTTGTAACTGAGTCATAGTGAGCTATGACCTACATTTGAAAAACTAAAGTTGGTGCTTATATCTCAAATTCTAGAAGAGTTGGTATAAATTTCATATTTTTTTCGAAATCACTTTGAAAAACTGCCATGAGAAGTGAAATTCCTATTTGAATATTTTCATAAATAAAGAAGTTACGGAGGAGGCATGAGAATGATCCAAATCTGTTTTTTGCGTATAAAACAAAAACGAATAGATTTTATCAGAATATTTTTTCACATTATAGTTGGCCTTGACAAACTCCACATTTGGTGTCATTTAACCGACCTCGTATCTCTCACCGTTAAAAAGATACCCATGGTGAGCATGGTAAGTGGGACACACTGTATTTCCCCAATTTGAGACACATTGTATCCGTGATGCAGAAAGGCATCTCTAACACAGATCCAGTATGATGTCATCATTTCAAGCTTCTCTTCTCGTCAGCAGGATCAGATAGGATAAATGTATCAAAATTTGTTAATTATTAATGTATGAATTTGTCATACCTAGTAGACAAAATCAAATCCACCTGGATGATTTTTCGGATATTGTGATATCACTCTCAAAATATTTGGATATTTGGTGCGGCTCGAGCCACAGAATCAATTCCCGGAAAATTATCTCTGAATCACGGTGTATTACGCGTAATATAATCTAAATATTTATGCATGTTACACGTACAAACAATCTATTCATGTAGCAACCTTGAAAAAATACACTTAATGGCTTGCCCCTTTTCCTCAACAACATAACCATTTATTAACTTAACATATGGATTCGAAAATAATTCCAATCAGAGATAATTACGCAAATATGCATGTTGAAGATCAAACTGATTGCGATTTCTGAATCGATTAGTTATTCCTATCACCTAGACCTGAAATACGGGCAAGTTTTGATACAGAGTCACGGGCTTATATCACAATTTTCATTCATTTCATTTCATAATTCGATAGAACTCACCTAAACTAGCTCACCACCGCAAACCGTTTCTTGCTGTGAGCTCCCTACGTTTTATTAAAAATTATTTAAATCCCCAATTTTTCGGACCTCTGAAAACGAGGCGATGATGTGACGTCAGAACCCTAATACTGAAACGAGACTATTCCAGACAGAGATGAATGATACATGATTTCTGACAGAGTGAATTAGCGCGAGATCACAGTTGAAAGAATTGATATATCAGTTGCCTCAGTCTTCGTCGTGTGTTTGGTATTTTCTTTTAACTATGACGAGATGAGGTTTCTAGGTCATAAGAGGGTCCGTTTTCAGAAGGTACTATTATTTATGTCCAAAAATGAAACATTCCAGTTAATTTTTCGATCGAATTATGTCGTCAATCAATATTTATGTATAAAAGGATCATTATAAAATGGTTTGAGTTGAAATTTCTACTAAGGTGTACAGGGTGGCCAACTCAGACTCCAGAGTTCGATTTCTATGTTGTCTTGAGAGATACAAGAAAAATTCATGAATCAAAATTGAAGTAATAACCGAGCTTCACATTTCAAAATTTCTTTGAAATACACAGGGTGTTCCGTAAGGTCACAGCATATCAAAGCTATGTTTTTTTCATCGAAACACCCTATATTTTATTTCATTTTTTAATTCTTCCTGAAGATCTGATTTCAACGACCCATCATACTTAGGGTCTAGCAGTGAAAGTTACTGACATATAGGGTGTGCAAAATCGAGATTTTCCAAGTTCAGAATTTTTTTCTGTCGAAACTGTTCATTATTCGTCAAAACGGTTTACATGTCCCTATCTCAACTTTCCACTCACTATCAATTGGTGTTCAATTGAAATTGATACAAGGTGGTCAAAAAATCTAAATTTATAATTTATTTCAATTAAATGTCAATTGAACACCAATTGATGGTGAGTGAAAAGTTGAGATAGGGACATGTAAACCGTTTTGACGAATAATGAACAGTTTCGACAGAAAAAAATCCTGAACTTGGAAAATCTCGATTTTGCACACCCTATATGTCAGTAACTTTCACTGCTAGACCCTTAGTATGATACGACGTTGAAATCAGATCTTCAGGGAGAATTCAAAAATGAAATAAAATATAGGGTGTTCCAATGAAAAAAACATAGCTTCGATGTGCTGTGACCTTACGGAACACCCTGTGTATTTTAAAGAAATTTTGAAATGTGAAGCTCGATTATTACTTCAATTTTGATGCATGACTTTTTTTTTGTATCTCTCAAGACAACAGAGAAATCGAACTCTGGAGTCTTAGTTGGCCACCCTGTACACGCCCATTGTACGGGCCAAATTTTCACTCAAAAAATGGATCATTATTGAACACAATAAAATATTCAGAATAAACTGAATCATTCTCTATGGGAAAATTCTGTGCTGTGTGACACGACATTAGATCGCAGATAAGATATTGTGACAAGGGGCATGCGTATGTTATCTATAGGTACAGGGTGATTCACCATAAATGTCCCCCCCTCTAGCTCACTTATTTTTGAACCGTTTTAAAAATTTGAAAGATAATCTGAAATGATTTTTCTGACATTTTTTTCCCGCTGCATCAGAAAATACAGGGTGCTCGGAACAAACGATCTGCAGAGTACTAATTGATTTTTTTAAATGGAACACCCTGTATTTTATTGTGTTTTTAGATTCTTCCTGAAGAGCTGATTTCATCAATGCATCACACTTGGGGTTTAGCGGGAATGATTACAGAGATATAGGGTGTTCAAAATCGAGATTTTTCAACTTTAGGATTTTTTTGTGCCGAAACTATTCATTATTGGTCAAAACGGCTTCTATGTTCCCATCCCAACTTTCGATTTACTATCTAGTGAAATTTAATTGGAACATTTACAGGGTGGTTCAAGATTCAGAATTCTGGTCACCCTGTATCTGTTCCAATTATTAAATGTCAGTAGATAGTAAATAAAAAGTCAAGATACGGACATGAAAACCGCGTGACCGATAATGAATAGTTTCGTCACAAAAAAAATCCTAAAGTTAAAAATCTCGATTTTGAACACCCTATATCTCTGTAATCAGTCCCGCTAGACCCCAAGTGTGATGTATTGATCAAATCAGCTCTTCAGGGAGAATCTAAAAATACAATGAAAAATAGGGTGTTCCATTTAAAAAAATCAAATAGTACCCTGTAGATCGTTTGTTCCGAGCACCCTATATTTTCTGATCTAGCGGAAAAAAACTTTATCGAAAATCATTCAAGATGATATTTCAAATTTTAAAATCGGTTCAAAAATAACTGAGCTAGAGGGGGGGACATTTATGGTGAATCACCCTGTACTTATATTTTAAAGAGGAAAGATTTGTTTGTTTGTTTGTTTGTATTGAATAGGCTCCGAAACTACTGGATCGATTTGGCTGAAATTGGTGTAGCTTAGAACCAGGGTAGGGTTATAGGATACTTTTTATCCCGGTACCATTGGGAAATTCAAGATGGCGGATCTAATATATCGGGCGAGTTTTGTAATTATGGTCCGATTCTATTCAAACTTGGTATCTGGGGGTTTGTGGGGTCGGAGATTATGATTCTTTCGTCAGAATCTGAAAATTCGGGCGGCATTTGGAAATTCAAGATGGCGGAACCAATATGGCGGACGAGTTTTGTAATTATAATCCGATTCTTTTCAAAATTGGTACCTAGGAGATTTCGTGATCGGGGATTATGATTCCTTCGTCAAGGATAAAAAATTCAACTTGGCGGATCCAAAATTGCAGATTTTGTGATTGGGATCCAATTTCATTCAAATTTGGTATCTGGTGGTTCTCGGGGTCGGAGATTATGATTCTTTCGTCAAAATTCAGGATGGCGGACTCATTATGGCGGACGAGTATTGTGATTATGATCTGACTCTCTTCAAAATTGTTATCTGGGTGTTTTCGGGGTCGGAGATTATGACTCTTTTATCAAAATTTGGAAAGGTCGGGATTTGGAAATTCAAGACGATGAAACCAATATACCGGACGAGTTTTGTAGTTATATACCGATTCTATTCAAAATTTGTACGTGGGCATTTTCGGAATAAAAAATTATGATTCCTTCACAAAATTAGGGAATTCAAGATGTTAGATCCAATATTACGGGCGAGTTTTGTAATTATGTTGCGATTCTATTCAAAATTTTCATCTGGGGTTTTAGGAGTCGGATATTATGATCCTTTCGTCAAAATTGGGAAATTGAAGTGAACCAAAAAGAAGTTGAAATAAATGGTAGTTTGAAAAACTGAAGAAACACGCTTTTATAGTTAGCTAAACTTGAAATAAGTAGAAAATAAAATAATAGTGTATAGATGCATATTGAACCGAAAAAATATATTATAGAAATAATGTATACCGGGTGGCTACGGAAGTATTGCCTACGGAATGTCTCAGTTATTGTATGAAGTAGGTTTGTGAAATTTGAAGCGTCGATATAATGACATAATAGCTCTCGTAATAGCTAGAATTTGAGCATATTGACATGTGGAAGTTAACTTCCGGTCTGACCGGAAGTAACATCAACTTTCTTATTTTAAATGGAAACCCAATTTTTTTTCTTTCCGCTTAACCAGAAACTAGATGAGAAAAAAATTATTATTGAAATTCACCGAGTAGGCCGTGGAAGCAAAATGAAAGCCAAAAAATGACTTTCTTTTATATCATTAGAAAGGAATGGTTATGCTGAATAGTACAGGCAAGAAAAAGTTGTATGTTCCTTTTTAAGTTATGGACCTACAGAGTATTGTTTTTTCACAATTTTTCCAATATTTTTTTTGGCGGCTTTTTATAACGCCGACGAATGAAAATAAAATCACAGTAGTAGCAACTGTTATCAAGTGACGTATGGTTTCCATAGTCAACTTTTGAATTTTTGGCTTTCATTTTGCTTCCACGGCCTACTCGGTGAATTTCAATAATAATTTTTTCTGATCTAGTTTCTGGTTAGATAACAACTTGTGATATGTCATTAGAAAGGAAATTGAATGCTGAATAAAGCGAAAAGAAAAAAAATAGGGTTTTCATTTAAAATAAGAAAGTTGATGTTACTTCTGGTCAGACCGGAAGTTAACTTCGACATGTCAATATGCTCAAATTCTAGCTCTTATGTCATTATATCGACGATCCAAATTTCACAAACCTACTTCATACAATAACTGAGATATTCCGTAGGCAATACTTCCGTAGCCACCCGGTATAGCAAATTCAATATTGAAGAATGGTATAAGTGTAATAAATTCCCTTAAAAATATCTGTGTACAGTTCTGTAGAAGTGGGTGCTATGCTCAGCGTATTTCTTTAAAAAAAATCGGAATGGAAAAATACAGGGTTGCTGATATGTATGGTGAATATCTCGGTAACCTGTTGTTAGATTTTTTTGAATTTATGTACAGTGTGACTTCAAAATGTGGTGGATTTGAAAATGTTATAACCAATGTTGCCACTTCGTCAGGTATTCCGGATTTTTTCATCATCGAGAATCATCGATAGTTTAGACATTTTTGAATGTGGAATAAAAGACTATGGGTCGGTTTTTGTTCAGAATCGAATTTTCTATCGATTGAGAATACTGTATACTGGGTGTTTAATTAAAAAAAAAAATACATTTTGACATAACCCGTGAACGCGATGTTCGATTTTTCTTTCTCTATCGTAATCAGCGAAACAGTACTACTAGTTTGTCTATTCGTCCAATGATAACCAAATTAGCAATAGTGCCGACTTGTTTGATATCCCTGTATATTATCCATAAAATAAAAATTCCATTTCACATACGTAAACAGTAAACAAATATTTTTCAATGGTTTTATCAATTTTGTCAATTATTTGCAATATTTTTTCCATATTATATCCTGTGAACTGGACTGAATCGTAAAAACTGTGAAATAACTTTTGAGACCGAAGGACTTGCTTTTTAAAAACAATTCTCTTATTCAAAATGGACAATGATTCATGTGAGATGATGTTAACGGTATAAAAACTAAGTTCTGACTGCCGGCTGAAGTGCGTTTAGGAATAAGGTAGACTATTGTCTAGCTCAGCATCTTCTTCTTAGGCGATGGGGATACAAGCTGCGTCAGCGGAATCCCTGGGATAGGTGGCAGGCGCGCATCCAAGGGGGGGGGGGTACAGGGGGTAAATACCCCCCCTAAGGATTAGAAAAAAATTAACTGAAGTGAAATGAAATGAATTGTTTTCACGGAATTATTTTATTCAACGATAGTAGTGATATTCTTTCGTCCGAACCAACCGATATATATCACTAGAATTAACTATTTTGAATCAGTATGAACATACATTCTTTCACATTCCGATCCATTTTGCCCACCTACCTAATGCTTGGTTGTGAATCGAAGTGAACTGGAAGAACCAAATATTGAGATTATCTTCGATCACATTGTTAAGTTGTCAAGTTCTGTCAGTTATGTCCATCTGTCGAACGTATGAATTATGGAAGATGGGCAAAATAGAATATCTCATACTTATTACCTACTTATTCTCATTATAGGTACTGTCTTTCAGGAATTATATGGGATAAACTTTCAATAATAATAAATTTTGAAATTCGACTTGACTATTCAGTTTTGCTTCAAGAAGAGATAGAGAATGACCTACTCGGTGCACGCGTGACTCGATGAATGTCAAATGAAGTAACATTCTTCTAAATTAATCGCTGAAAATGGCTCACCTATCAAATTTTGTTCGAAAAGTTCACGAAAAAAAGTTGTTTCTATTTCAATTTCACACATCTGTCTCAACTTTCAGTTCTAGGTATTATTTTCAGTATCTACGAAATTTCTGTATTGAAAAAATGATACTTCAACATATTTACCCCCTCCAGAACTAAATCCTAGATGCGCTACTGAATTAGGTGGTGACATAATTTGTGTCTATTTTTCAGATTCACTTCCTGCAAGGCGTTCAAGGCCCTCATGAACGAAATCAACGACCTTGCAGGGCAACATGAAATCGTGGCAGAAGACCTTCAAGCTAATGTGATAAAGGAATTGACGGCGCTAGTGAAGGATTTGAAAGATGAACGGAAAGTGAGTAATATAATATGACCGAAGTATTTTTCCGAATAATGGATTCTGTCCAAAAAAGGGCAATTCGTCTCGTGTGTGATGCCTCGCTCACAAACTCACTCACTTCTCTGGAACAAAGTAGAAAAGTTGGCGATCTGACTCTATTTCATAGATATTTTCATGGACGATGCTCTTCTGAAATATCAACAATTGTTCCTCCCTTGGCAGTCCCCGCGAGATTAACTTGTCGAGTTGAGGCTTCGCGCCCCTTCGTGGTCACTTTGGAGACCTGCAGAACATCTATTTCCAAAGACTCGTTCATCCAACGAATAGCGAGGCTCTAGAACAAATTGCTAAAAGAGGTGTTCCTCGAGGCATATAACCTCCAGAAATTTAAGAAGAACATCAATTCCTACCTTATTTCCCTTGGTTCTCACGATGTTCTCTGAACATTACAGGATATCCCTTTTCGTGGGAACCAGGCCCTGCACACCCAGATCGAGACCCTGCACAGGGCCAAAAAGGCGTACGACAAGGCGTGCAGAGAAGGCGATTGACTGCTTCCAAAAGACCGATACCGATTTTAACCTGTCTCGATCTGGATGTGGAAGGCTTTGGAAATTCTCAGAAAGAAGAATTCACAATAATATGACTTCATGTGAGAGAATCATCCATGGCTCTGTTGTGTATAACTCTACAGTGTAGCTGGAGTAATAACTAAACTCGTAGGTTCTTCAGAGATGTTCAATAACCAACTTAAGCGGTGAAACAATACAAGACCGACTAACACTAAACATGTCATCTTTTAATGTACCTAATGCTGCACCAGCATGTATATCCCACGACCAGAAAAACATGATGGGAATTTCTAACACATTAATTACAATTTTTTACATCATACCTCAATTTTTTTACAATCATGGATTCACGGGAAATTGGTAGTGGTGCAGCTTTAGACTAAAGGTGCACCACGCCAACCGAATTTTGAAAATTTCTTGGATTTTGGTCGTCCTGTACCCATCATAATTTCTAACAAATTAATTACAAGTGTTTAAACATACAAACAACCCCAAAACCAACCCCCAACTCATTGAAATGATGGTATAAGTATCCAGACTCATATAATTCGATAATTACCACTCGAGTAAGAAGGAGATAAAAGTATAATAGGTATGAGTACCTCATACTCCTGATAGTAATTTGATATATCTCATAGTTTTCTTCCAACCATTGGACTTTAAGCCCATTATACTTTTCTTGAATTACCTTTTTTTAATATACTTACGCGTATGAAAAATATCGGGTTATACCGGGGATAATATGAATGGATTTCAGTCTCCTTCATGGAAAAAGTATTTTCTCCTGTTTTCATCCACGTTGGAATTTATTACACTGCCCCACACAAACAGAAATGTATTCTGATGTAGAGAGAAACAAATTCTAAGAGATTTTGTTTGAACAATAATTTCTTACACCATCCCATATGAATGAATTTCAGTCTTCTTCATGAAAAAAGTATATTCTCGTGTTTTCATCCACGTTGGAATTTATTACACTGCCCCACACAAACATGAGTATATTCAGATGAAGTGAAAACCATATGATAAGAGATCTCGTTCGAAAAATAATTTCTTACACCACCCCACATGAATGGATATGAGTCTACTACATGAAAAATATATATTCTCGTGGTTTCACCCACGTTGGAATTTATTACACTGCCCCACACAAACAGAAATATATTCTGATGTAGATAAAACATATCAGGTATTAGAGATTTCATTCGAATAATAATTTATTACACCACCCCACATGAACGAATTTTAGTCTACTTAATGAAAAAAGTATATTCTCGTGTTTTCAGTTACGTTAGAATTTATTACACTGTCCCACACAAACATAAGTATATTCAGATGAAATAAAAACCATATTATAAGTGATCTCGTTCGAAACATAATTTCTTACACCACTCCACATAAATGGATTTTAGTCTCCTTCATGAAAAATGTATATTCTCGTGTTTTCATCCACGTTGGAATTTATTACACTGCCACACACAAACAGAAATATATTCTGATGTAGAGAGAAACATATTCTAAGAGATTTTGTTTGAACAATAATTTCTTACACCACCCCACATGAATGAATTCCAGTCTTCTTCATGAAAAAAGTATATTCTCGTGTTTTCAGTCACGTAAGAATTTATTACACTGTCCCACACAAACATAAGAATATTCAGATGAAGTAAAAACCATATTATAAGAGATCTCGTTCGAAAAATAATTTCTTACACCACCCCACATGAATGGATTTCAGTCTCCTTCATGAAAAAAGTATTTTCTCGTGTTTTCATCCACGTTGGAATTTATTACACTGCCCCACACAAACAGAAATATATTCTGATGTAGAGAGGAACATATTCTAAGAGATTTTGTTCGTACAATAATTTCTTACACCACCCCACATGAATGAATTCCAGTCTTCTTCATGAAAAAAGTATATTCTCGTGTTTTCAGTCACGTAAGAATTTATTACACTGTGCCACACAAACATAAGAATATTCAGATGAAGTAAAAACCGTATTATAAGAGATCTCGTTCGAAAAATAATTTCTTACACCACCCCACATGAATGAATTCCAGTCTTCTTCATGAAAAGAGTATGCACTCATTTTTTCGGTCACGTTAGAATTCATTACACTGCCCCACACAAACATAAGTATATTCAGATGGAGTGAAAACCATATGATATGCTCTTATCATATGGTTTTCACTCCATCTGAATATACTCATGTTTGTGTGGGGCAGTGTAATAAATTCCAACGTGGATGAAAACACGAGAATATACTTTTTTCATGAAGAAGACTGGAATTCATTCATATGGGATGGTGTAAGAAATTATTGTTCAAACAAAATATCTTAGAATTTGTTTCTCTCTACATCAGAATACATTTCTGTTTGTGTGGGGCAGTGTAATAAATTCCAACGTGGATGAAAACACGAGAAAATACTTTTTTCATGAAGGAGACTGAAATCCATTCATATTATCCCCGGTATAACCCGGTATTTTTCATACGCGTAAGTATATTAAAAAAAGGTAATTCAAGAAAAGTATAATGGGCTTAAAGTCCAATGGTTGGAAGAAAACTATGAGATATATCAAATTACTATCAGGAGTATGAGGTACTCATACCTATTATACTTTTTTCTCCTTCTTACTCGAGTGGTAATTATCGAATTATATGAGTCTGGATACTTATACCATCATTTCAATGAGTTGGGGGTTGGTTTTGGGGTTGTTTGTATGTTTAAACACTTGTAATTAATTTGTTAGAAATTATGATGGGTACAGGACGACCAAAATCCAAGAAATTTTCAAAATTCGGTTGGCGTGGTGCACCTTTAGTCTAAAGCTGCACCACTACCAATTTCCCGTGAATCCATGATTGTAAAAAAATTGAGGTATGATGTAAAAAATTGTAATTAATGTGTTAGAAATTCCCATCATGTTTTTCTGGTCGTGGGATATACATGCTGGTGCAGCATTAGGTACATCATCTTTTAGATAGGTGACTACTATGTATAATAATAATTCCAATACATTACATATAGGGTGATAATAAGTACCAACACAATAGGCTCTTGATCCAGTTTGAAATCATCTTAACACTAAATTGGTTCTTAGGTTCCTAGACTTTGCCGACCTCTGACCTACCTCATTCCTTGTTCAAATGCTGGATCTCATAACTAAGAAATCCATGATGAACAGAATGGCCCCAATAGTCAGGGGGAGTGAGACAGTACTGTTTCGACCCACCAGGTCTCATCAGCCGCTCTCAGTATGCTGACAACTGGGACGTGAAGTTATCGTCATCCTGGATCTCTTAGTTATGAGATCCAGCATTTGAACAGGTCGGTTTATAAATCAACTCAAGTATGTCAGGTAGTGCCATCTGTCAGCAGAGTGGTCTTCTTGTGGTTCTACTCTGTAGCGTATAGACGTAAGGGTCTTTACGTGTGACTATAGATGGCAGCGCCATACAGTGTGTGTCGCGATCTCTGAATCCTACCTTAGAGCTTTGCCACTAGATGGCTACAACATGACTATAACTTCATGTTATACCTTGCGTCGTTCCTTGTTTCCAGAAACAACTGCAAGAGGGCCTGAGACTGTCCCAGGCCCTGCACACCCAGATCGAGACCCTGCACAGGGCCAAAAAGGCGTACGATAAGGCGTTCAAGGATGCGGAGAAGGCGATCGACGGCTTCCAATCGGCCGATACCAATTTTAACCTATCTCGATCTGGATGTGGAAGGTTTTGTAAAGTTTCAGAAAGAAGAATTTACAATAATATGACTTCATGAAAAAAATCATCCGTGGCTCTAGATCCAGTTTAAAAATTGGCTTTTAAGTTTCTAGACTTTGCCTACCTCATTCCTTGTTTCCAGAAACGACTGCAAGATGGCCTGAGACTGTCCCACGCCCTGCACACCCAGATCGAGACCATGCAAAAAATTATCCGTGGCTCCAGTTTGAAATCATGTTAACCCTAAATTGACTCCTGAAATTCTAGACTTTGCCTACCTCTGACCCACCTCATTCCTTGTTTCCAGAAACAACTGCAAGAGGGCCTGAGACTGTCCCAGGCCCTGCACACCCAGATCGAGACCCTGCACAGGGCCATAAAGGCGTACGACAAGACGTTCAGGGATGCGGAGAAGGCGATCGACGGCTTCAAATCGGCCGATACCAATTTTAACCTATCTCGATCTGGATGTGGAAGGTTTTGTAAAGTTTCAGAAAGAAGAATTCACAATAATATCACTTCATGGGAAAAAAACATCCGTGGCTCTTGATCCAGTTTGAAAATTGGCTCTTAAGTTTCTAGACTTTGCCTACCTCTGACCCACCTCATTCCTTGTTTCCAGAAACAACTGCAAGAGGGCCTGAGACTCTCCCAGGTCCTGCACACCCAGATCGAGACCCTGCACAGGGCCAAAAAGGCGTACGATAAGGCGTTCAGGGATGCGGAGAAGGCGATCGACGGCTTCCAATCGGCCGATACCAATTTTAACCTATCTCGATCTGGATGTGGAAGGTTTTGTAAAGTTTCAGAAAGACGAATTCACAATAATATGACTCCATGGGAAAAATCATCCGTGGCTCTTGATCCAGTTTGAAAATTGGCTCTTGAGTTCATAGACTTTGCCTACCTCTGACCCACCTCATTCCTTGTTTCCAGAAACACTGCAAGAGGGCCTGAGACTGTCCCAGGCCCTGCACACCCAGATCGAGACCCTGCACAGGGCCAAAAAGGCGTACGATAAGGCGTTCAGGGATGCGGAGAAGGCGATCGACGGCTTCCAATCGGCCGATACCAATTTTAACCTATCTCGATCTGGATGTGGAAGGCTTTGGAAATTCACAGAAAGAAGAATTCATAATAATATGACTTCATGGGCTCTTCATCCAGTTGAAAATCATCTTAACACTAAATTAAGTTTATAAACTTTGCCTACCTCTGACCCACCTCATTCCTTGTTTCCAGAAACAACTGCAAGAGGGCCTGAGACTGTCCCAGGCCCTGCACACTCAAATCGAGACCCTGCACAGGGCCAAAAAGGCGTACGACAAGGCGTTCAGGGATGCGGAGAAGGCGATCGACGGCTTCCAGAAGGCCGACGCCGACTTCAACCTGTCCAGGGCGGAGGTGGAAAAGCAAAGGACGAACATGTCGCAGAAGACGCAGGCGTGCGACTCAGCGAAGAACGAGTACGCGCAGCAGCTGCAGCGGACGAACGATTTACAAAGACAACATTTCAGGTGAGTGGAGTGGATGTTTACCAAGAAGTATTTGTTTGTCATTCAAAAAAGGTCAATTCGTATTCTGGCTAACTTGAAACGTTCAGAATCTTTTCGTGGCTATTTTAAAAAACTTAATCTCTTGACATTGCCTGGTGCATATATCCTTGAATGTGTCAATTTTATATACAAAAACAAACATATATTCAATGATTCCTTACATAATCATTCTCACAATATGAGATACGGAAAGAAACATTTTCATCTCCATTACATAAGACATCCGTTTTTGAGAAATGTTGTTATTATCAGTGCTTAAGGTTCTATAATTCTTGCTTGATTTTTATGCTCCCACATCAGTTGATAATTAAAATAGTTTGTGTATTACTATTATTTCTACTATTATTTTATTAGTATTTCTTACTGCACCTATAAAATTTGCACCTTAGTATGTAAGTAAAAACTCTCAACATATTGTCATAGCTATTGATATTTTGTTATAATGCTTACATGTTACTATGTATCTTCCTATTAAAGGATGAACCACTAAGGTTCATCTGTTTGGATGATCCACAAATAAATAAATAAATAAATAAATAAATAATAATGCTCCCAAACGATATCAATCCAATCAAAACCTTCCCTAGTTAAAAAAATCATAAAATCAATATTAGTCACAATAGAACCTTATAAAATAGAGGATAACAATAAAGCAATTATATCCCTTTGTCACAATATAGGAAGAAATGGAAAAAATTATGTACATCTCTCAGAGGCTTCTTGCTTTATATCATTAATGTAATGTTCTGTCCCCTATACTAAATAAATTCTATTCTATTCTATTCACTAACCAGGGGCCAGATTCTCGAATTTATTCCTATTCGCTGTCGTCAAGGTCATCAGATGATGTTGTGATGACATTAAAAACTACTGTAAAACATGTCTAACTTTCAGTCTATGCCAGGAGTTAGGATATTTTTCCGTAGTTTTGAACGTCATTGCAACGTCATCTAATGACCTTAGCGACAGAGAATAGGGGTTATAGGAGTCCAAACTGCAGTCTCGGTCTAATGCACTCCAGTGATGTATTTCTGTCTCTTTTATTCCCATAGGAATTGCATTCACCCTGTATATGAATGTCTATTTTCCTTGGTCACCCCATCACGCGTGAACGGCTGTACCGATTTCACCAATTTCTTTGTTTGTTATTTGTTATTGTCAGGAGAAGGTCTTTATGGGGAAAAAATGAAAAATTTAAAATGGCGGATTCAGTATGGTGGACGAGTTTCGAATTATAATCCGATTCTATTCAAAAATGGTAGCTGGTTCTTTTTGGGTCGGAGATTATGATTCTCCTGTCAAGATGGTGGATCCAATATGGCGGACGAATTTTGTAATTATGTTCCCATTCTATCCAAAATTGACATCTGGGGGTTTTTGAGGTCGGAAATTATTATTCTTTCCTCAAAATTTGAATAATTGAGATGGCGGATCCAATATGGCGGACTACTTTTGTAATTATGATCTGATTATATTCAAAATTGGTATCTAAGATTTTTTTGGGGTCGGAGATTATGATTCTTTCATCAATATTGGAAAATTCAAGATGGCGGATCCAATATAGCGAACGAGTTTTGTAATAATGAAAATTGGTATTTGGGGGTTTTTGGGGTCGAATATTATGATTCTTTCCTCAAAATCTGGAAATTCAAGATGGCGGATCCAATATCGTCGACGACTTTTGTAATTATGATCCGATTCAGTTGAAAATTGGTATGGTTTTCGGGTTCGGAGATTTAGATTCTTTCGTCAGATTTTGTAAATTCAAGATGGCAGATCAATATGGCATACGAGTTTATTAATTATGATCCGATTCTATTCAAAATTGGTATCTGGTGGTTCTCGGGGTCGGAGATTATGATTCTTTCGTCAAAACTAGGAAATTCAAGATGGCAGACGAGTTTTGTAATTATGATTCGACTCTCTTCAAAATTGTTATCTGGGCGTTTTCGGGATCAAAAATTATGATTCCATCATCAAAATTAGGGAATTCAAGATGGTAGATCCAATATTGCGGACGAATTTTGTAATTATGTTCCCCTTCTATTCAACATTTTCATCTGGGGTTTTAGGAGTCGGATATTATGAATATTGAACTGAAAAAATATATCATAGAAATAAAAGTATATAGCAAAACAACGTTTGCGAGGTTTGCTAGTTTTCAATAATTTTTCAACGCTGACATGTAAAATAATTTCATTAATTTTTCAGTGCATAAAAAATGAGACAATGATTGAGAGCCTTCATTTCTATAGTTGGTAGTTTCACCTTTTTTTGTTCCAGATCAGGATTACCGGAAGTATTTAGGCAATTACAGGAGTTAGATGAGAAGAGGATAAAAAATATCAAGAACTTTATTTGTGCTTCAGTGAACATTGAACGTAATGTGTTTCCTATAATAAATAAGTGTCTAGATGGGATTCTCAAAGCAGCAGAAATAATTAATGAAAAAGAGGTAAGATTATTATTATTTTGAATATACGATACTTAATTTTGATCTTTTTTCATGTCGGGTGTCCACGATAATAATTTTTTCTCCGATTGGCAGCAAATATTAATTTTGCTGACACATATCAATCAGCAAAGTATTACTTTTCTTGCCTTGCAGCAAAGTTGTTACTTTGCTGATTGATATGTTTCAGCAAAATTAATATTCCATAAATCGTTTATAATTTCCTTCATATTTCATCAGAGACTTCTCCGGCAACAAATTCAACTCTATATTTTTTGCCACCTCCCTTATTTCTGGAGGAGTAAATACTTCCAAATCGCTATCACTGTCCATTATATAATAATTTATATATACCGATATTGTTTCGCACAACTGTCAGAAATTTCATGAATTGTCAAACTGTAATTATTATGGACATTTCCATAGCAACCAACCATTCCAACAACTTCGATTTCTAAATTTTATTTTAATTGAACATTACAGGAAAAATAAAGAGATATTATGAACAGTCGGAGAAAAAATTATATGTTCAACTCGGCAGCAAAGTAGATTGACTGCCTTAGCTGAATTCAGCCTCGGAAGTCAATCTACTACTTTGCTGCCTAGTTAAACAAATAACTATTCTCAACCCCGTTGATGATTTTAGATTAGTATGTGTGTTTTTTCTAAACTATGTGGTCCTACTCGGAGTTGTCCCTAGACTGAATCCAAAAATATCAAAATATACTGGGTCTTTTGAATAATGAAGAATGAAGAATATCTAGTCACTTGGTTTAAGAGCAAGATAAAATAATATTGTTCAGTAGTAAACTTTAAGGAACAAGTCATAATTCTCACCTTACTGCGTTGGATCGATGCAATCAATAATAGATTAGTCATTGGTGAAGAAAATGATTAATTCGCTAATAAAAAAGATAACTGATGGGATGGTCAATTATTTATTTGTTAGAAACGTCAGCAAATCCAACTGATATAATCAATCTCCTCAGAGTTTCAAATAAAAAAAAAGTTTTCAAGTATGTAGTAAAAATACGATATTAAAAAGAATAGAAGGTGGTGATGTTTTACGAAATTGGGAATGTTCAAAATTTTTTGGAGGGTCTCGATTTCTTCTACATAAAACAATTCCTTGTTTTCCATCCCTTTTAGAATTTTTTTCGATCTTGTCACTTCAAAATGACAATGATCGACGATGAATGATCAATTTCACACATCTACAGTGTCATTCATAAAGTCGGCATCATATGGGAAAAACTTTTATTGATGACTTATTTTGAAATTCGAGTTGGACGTTAAATTTTGCTTCAAAAAAGATGAAAAATGGCCTACTCAAACGGGGTCACGTGACTTTCGCTACATGTCAAAAGTGACATTTTTTCAAATTAATCGCTGAAAGTAGGCTTATTTGTTCGAATATCGAAAAAGTTTACTTGAAAAAGTTGTTTCTATTTCAATTTTACATATGTGACTCAGATTTTATTTTTCTATTACATTTTTTAGATTTCGCTATTTTTTTAAAATTTTCGAAATTTCTGTAATATGTATTAAAAAAATTGTTAATTCGATAAAACTACTTCATACCAGTAGTTTCATCATGCTACTAACTTTCAATTACTAATTATCACTAATTATCGACAAAAATATGATTTTCTTCAGAAAATGATAATCTCCGCTTCAAAATTCTGTTATGTTTGATGCAAACATAACATCAAAATTCTGTTATGTTTGAATCGAGCATTTAGAAACGAAATTCATTTGAATTTATTTTTCCAGTACTGAAAAGATCAGTTTGAATTAATTTAGTTTCTAAATGCTTGACGATATATCAACTTTGCATCAAACATAACAGAATTTGGAAGCGGGTATTATCATTTTCTGAAGAAAATCATATTTCTGTCCACAATCAGTGATAATTAGTAATTGGAAGTGAGTAGCATGAAAAAGCTACTGGTATGAAGTACTTTCGTGGAATTGAAAATTCTTCAAAAATTATAGAAATTTCGAAAAATTAAAAAAAAATCAAAATCTAAAAGTTGCAATAGAAAGATCAAATTCGAGAAGCATGTGTAAAATTTAAATAGAAACAACTTTTTCAAGTAAACTTTTTCGATATTCGAACAAATAAGCCTACTTTCAGCGATTAATTTGAAAAAATGTCACTTTTGACATTCAGCGAAAGTCACGTGACCCCGATTGAGTAGGCCATTTTTCATCTTTTTTGAAGCAAAACTTAACGTCCAACTCGAATTCCAAAATAAGTCATTAATAAAAGTTTTTCCCATGTGATGCTGACTTTATGAATGACACTGTATCACATGGTCCTATACCTTACAACTTGTGTTTTTGCATGTCAATACAGTTGGCGACTGTCAATTTTGATTTCCTGACTTATTTTTCACACTATAATAATGAGATTGGATCGGTAGGTACTGAAGTAGGTCTATTAAATGTTTCAAGAATATATACAATATTCTTTCATATCAAAAACCAGGACAAATATCTAGAAAATTCTTGAAATTCTAAATAGAGAAATAAACACAAACTAACCTCAATTTTCAATGCAACATTCATAAAGTGTCGATGAACATGGGAGTTCAGGGAGTTGCCATTGAAAATTACGTTCTTAATCAAGCTAGAATGGAGGAATAAATATTGTAAAACGCCAAAACTAAACAAGTACTAAAATATTAGTTTCGCTATTAAAGAGTCGTACCTACATCAAAACCTACATCAGAAAATCCGATTTGACTAAATCATGGCTAACTATATTCCTCATTTTGAAAAATGCAGCTTAAGGTCATGATTCAAAATTGCATCTTTTTCTGTGTATTTTTTTCGCTCATGTCATTAACGTACACTCGTCTTCAGTGAACATGTCGCGGTTGGACAGTATGAGCGATCTTATTGCAGCGGTGATTAACAGAGCTTACACCGTCCATGTGTGACATGTTCTCTGAAGACGACTGTACCTTCATATCACAAAATATTATTCAGGTGGTGAGAAATAAAACATTTGATCATGAAATATCTAGATAATTATTCTGGCATGCAATATACTATCCTCACTATCATGAATTACGGTTCATAACATTTCATACAGGATGTTTTGTGAAATTGGTCTCACAAATTACCGATTCATTTATATACATCCTGTAAATTGCAGGACATTTTTATCACCCAAAGGTAGCTGATATAGTAAGAAAATGGTTTCGTTGAGATATACAGGGTAGGCCACCAGTAACGCCTCGGTCTCTAGAAGGCTAACCACTTATCTTCTTGGAATTCTTCCTCTATAGGAAGTTGCATGTCAACATAGGCTACCATTTAAAATTATTTCGAAACATACAGGGTGTCCCCCAAAACCATAAAACACTGAAGTTAAACTTTTTTCTATCGAACACCCTATATATTATTTCATTTTGAGATTCTCCCTGATGAGCTGATTTCAACGACCCATCATACTTGGGGTCTAGCAGTTATAATTACTGAAATATAGGGTGTGAAAAATCGAGATTTTCCAAGTTCAAGAATTTGACATGCAACTTCCTAAAGAGGAAGAATTCCAAGAAGATAAGTGGTTAGCCTTCTAGAGACCGAGGCGTTACTGGTGGCCCACCCTGTATAGGGTGATAATAAAGATTTTCCATGATGAAAATGACAAAATATCAACTCTTCTGAAATCACCCTGTAATTCATAATCAACTCGGTGAAATTCCTCAATTATCATATAATATATTCATATTTCTCTCCTCACACTGTCATAAGAATTCAGTTTCCTACTATGACTGGTTTCATAATTATTATTAATTAAGGAACATTTTCTTGATGAGTTGAAGAAACTTGTTCACTTACATTCGCCTAGTGGTCAAGATTTTTCACAAATGGTGAAACGTGAGAAAGTGGAGATACAAATAAATACAACAGGACGAAGATTAGAAATATCATATAAGCATACAGGGTGTCCGGAAATTATGCGCAAAAAATCAAGCGGGTGATTCTAGATGATGAAATAAGAAATTCATTTTATGTGTACGTGTATCTCGGAAATGCATAGTTTTCAACATACAGTGTGTTGAAACTTTCAATAAAGATCGGTTTTTTATGAATATCTCAAATGTCCTTCCACCGATTCACTCGAAATTCGACACTGATATATTTTGTCATGACGAGCTGATATAGCCATATTTCAATTGGAAATATAAAATCCAGTGGCGTCCCGGGGACGACCTACCGAATATTATTGTCAATAAAATGTGCGCCACTGATTTTTTTGATCTCTGTATCTTCATAACGTATAGACCAACTAAAGATACAACATTTTGGTCTCTTGGGTTGTTTTGATAGTTTGCTTCATTTCCATGAAAAAAAAAATACCAATTGCATAAAAATGTCCATAGGCATAGAATAAGTATGAATATTCATTTTCTTCAAATATTCCTTGACACACTTTGAATTATCGAAAACTACTCCTTCCTGGACCGAGAATTCATAGTTCTCAATATACAGAGTGTAGAGTGTCAAACATGTATTATCTGAACAAAATAAATCTTTTTTCTTATTCTACGTCTATGGACATGAATCAAAACATTCAATTTCACCCTTGTTTTTAGAGCAATGTTTTGCACAAATTGATACAATGAATTGGTATTTATTTTTTCCACGGAAAAGCAGCAAAATAGCAAAACAATTCAGGAGACCAAAATGTTGTATCTTCTGTGGCGCCCTCGAGAAAAAACAAAGTTGTGTGTTGTAACTTTGGAATCAAGTACGTCATGAAAAATACAATGACAGATTCAGATTCCTTGTAAAAAAGTGCCCCAAGAATGTCCCAGTCAGAAACGTCTAGGTCTTTTGGTTTCCACATTTGGCATTTGTGTGATATCTCAGTCATCTTTGGAAATAAAACCTTGCTGTTTTCGTCGCCCTGTGCCACTTTTTTTTGTAAAACTCAAGATGACATCATCACATTTTGTATGAATGTTTTCGTTTATGAGATAAACCAAATCAGCCAAAGTACGTCTTAAAGGCGTCTTTAAGACGTACATGTCGGGACATAAGTACGTCTTAAAGACGTACATATTACGCCCAAGAGACGTCTTTAAAACGTACATTTTCCACTAATATGTACGTCTTTAAGACTTCTTTTTTAGGTGTTTTTGGTCCATGACCTCAAATTGATCTTTAAAATTACGGAAAAATCACATAGTTTCAGTTAATTTTCACCTGTGCACTGAAGTTAGCAACAAGTGCAGACAAGCAAAAAAAAAAGGGAAATAAACGACTTCATCAAACGGTAGACACAAGCGGTCACCCATTCAAGTACTAACCGCGCTCTTTGTTGACTTCGATGATTATACCATACTCACTTCTTCTGTTACTCTGTTCGTTCTATATATCACATAACAAGCTTTTACTTAGTTTAACATGTCCTTGTGTCTGTTTGTAATCAGAACGTGCAAGTTAAATTTGACTCACTTTAAATTGTCCGATTGATTTGAATTTTGGCAAGTAAATATTATTCCGGTGACAATTCGTTGTGATATTATTATTGAATGAAAAAAACAGAATGGCGGATCCAATATGGCGGACGATTTTCTCATTGATTATGTTCCGATTCGAATCAAAATTCATTATTCAAGATGGTGAATCCAATGTGGCATATGGTTTTCTGATTATGGTCTGATCTGATTCAAAATTAGCATCTGAAAGATTTCGGGATCAGAGATTATAATTCCTTTTGTCGAAAATGAAAAATCCAAGATGTCGGCTTCAAAATGGCGGACGAGTTTTGTGATTATAGTCCGATTTTATTCAAAATTGATTACTATGGGACTTTTGGGGTCGGAGAATATGATTTTTTTTGTAAAAATTCGAGAATCTAACACGAAGGCTCCAAAATGTCGGACGAAAAAATTCAAAAACATCACTTTTGTTGAAAATAAGAAAAAACTGAACAATTGAAAATAAAAAACGTGGAGAGATGACATTTTGTTTTTCTTCAGAAAATAACTTACATTATTGTTCTATAAGTCGAATTGACGTACTGGAATGTACGTCTTTAAGACGTCTTTTATACGACATGGGAGGAACGACGTGGATACGACCTAAAATGTACGTCTTAAATACGTAAATTCGTGTACGTCTTCAAGATGTACATGGATTTACATCTTAAAGACGTACTTTATACGTCCCTGGACGTAAAGACGTAAGTAAGTCGTAAAATGTACGTCTTTAAGATGTCTGGTGCTGATTGGGAAGGACGATTTTGAAAATGTATACTCTTTGAACTCCTTCAATATCTACTAAGTTTCTCAGCGAAATTGTCAAATTTAAATCTTATCCCATAGAGAATTCAGAATCCAATGGCGCACTCATTTCGTGTTTTTTCGGGGCATGGTTTTGGAAAACAGAACAACCCAAATACCTGACTGTCTCATCCAAAATGGGATGCACCGTACTTCATAACGTGTCACCCGGTACATGTGGTCCAATTCCAATTTTCCGTCGTTTCAGGACACTTATTCGGTGATAGAAAAATACAAATCCGGGTTCCAACCCCCCGAAGACTTCCCGTTCGAGGACCTGTCGAAAGTTGGTAGTGATTCTGGTAGTGCGACGAATATAAACAGTTTAGCAGTGGTCGGTGGTAAATTGAAAGACAGTGGTTATACGGTGAAAGGGACGATAACGGGCAAGGCGTTGAAGAAACGGACTGGTCTGTTTCATATATTCGGAAGCCGAGGGGTATGTATCAATTCTAGAAAAAATACTATGAAGTTCACCCGTTACCACCGATACAACAAGGCCTGCATGCTCCGAGGGTGACGTCACTTAGTGAGGCCTAACCAGCGGCTCGAAACGACAAGCGCTTATAGCGCTATAAGGCGACCGCGTATTTCGATTTTAGTTTTAGATCATCATTGAGCCGATTTTGCTGTTTTTTGAAGGGCTTCCGGTTAAAAAGGATGCCAGTCGTCAACTGAGCCCTTCTTCGCACCCCATTCGATTTTATTATGGAAAAACGAAGTTTTAAAGCAAAAACCAGGATAAAACACAAATATCCACCTACAGCAACCCATTCGAATTAAATATATTGGTAAAAATTGTGGTGAAGGTAAACTTCACACCTACTTATACAGGGCCCGCAGAACATAAACTTATCGTGAGATTGATCGAAAGAAAATTGTGGAAAATGTATCTTATTTCGATTGACATGCCGTTTGTTACAATTACCTATATTTATCTTGGAGAATTCCTATTACCTGAAAAAATAACCAGTGAGTGTTTTCAATTTTCTGTTGTTGGATTTTTCACCCAAGTGGATCGTTACACTTGAAACCGTAATTTTTAAGGGTGAAACTGCATTTATCATGCGATAGTTTTTTTTTGAAAATTTTTTCCGGTACTCACGTATTTTTGTCTGATAAACCGAATTTTATAATGAAAATGTGAACAAACCACTATTTATTGAGATATTCCAAAAAAAAGTTCGAAATTTCGCCTTCTTTCTACCCTTGTGTTGGGGGCATTCGAAGCTACTTACTCTTATTTTGTCATTGGACACTTTATATACTCATGATGTACTTCGATGGCACATTTTTATATAGAAAATTCAACAGGAAATATGATTTTTAGGGCGAGTTTTTCATATTGAGTGAACAAGCATTCCAGATGACGACCATTTAATCAATAGTCAATCAAAATACGAGATGTCAAATGTCAATAGATTGCTTTCGAATGACAGTACACACGCCATTATTTTGAATGATATTCTTCCTTTTTTTCACTAAATATGGATTAATCTCAAGAAATAGTATATTATTCAACAAGCATATAATGAGGGCTATTATTCACGAAGGTTAAGTTTATGTCACGAGCGTAGCGAGTGGCATAATTAACCTGAGTGAATAATAGCTCATTATATGCGAGTAGAATACTAAACTTTGTCCACGACTACTGTATTGTCTTTTATATATGAATTTATTTTCAACAACTGTTTTATCATAACTTATTTGACAATAGGAAAACTAAAAATTGAAGATATCTGTTATATTAATTATTTCTAGAACTATGGGGCCTATTTATTCAAATTGATTGTAACATTTATATTCGTACAATGGGTAATATTGAAAGAAGGTAGGGAGTTTATATCTAAATCAATATTTTGTTTGCTTATAGAACTAATATGATTGAGATTATCAGTTGGGTAGTTACAAATATTAGTCTCCTGTATCGAGCTTGATATTTTTTTAGCTGTATCCATTTTATTTTTAATTGACTCGTCAATGTAGCCCTCCGCTACCGATGTGGATTTCCAGCCTCCGTGTCTCTTCAGTGTTGTTATGTCCCCACCTGCATCGACGAGTAAGGTTGCAGACGATCTTCGGAAACTATGTCCAGAATATTTCTCAGGATTCGGCAGATTCAAAAACTCAGCTATTTGTCTCCCCATTTTTGTGAATTTGTTAATACCGATCCTTTGTGAAGTGCACTTGCCATTTTGGTAATTTAGAAAAAATACATGAGAAGTTACATATGCCGGACGGAGATCGATGTATTTTTTACAAATCATGTAAAAATTATCAGTAATGGTGAATTTTCTGCTGATTTTTGTTTTGGTAAATGGCACGTTTACTAAATAGGCTGATCCAAGGTCTTTTATGTCCTCTATTTTCATGTTATACATTTCATTTGCGCGGCATGCACCCATTATTCCCATTATCATTGTGACCTGATAACAAAGAATTTTATTTCATTAATGATATTCAAGCAAGTTTTTTCCATGTAGCTGATTTCTTACCTTCATTGCAAGATATTTCTCATCACATGCCTGAATCAAAAATTTGTTTATTTCTTCAGATGAAAATGTATTTGCTTTTTTCGGATGAAAGCCTTCAGACCTCCGTTTTAGAAGTGAATGCAGTTTTACATATTTTTCTATATTGATTCCTTGATTTATATTAAGCGTACTCCTAAGCATCGAGTAATGTGTCCATAATGTGGATGGCTTATATTTTGCAGCTAATTCCGTGAAATATACCAGTAAAACTGACTCTGAGAATGAATGAATTTTCTTAGTCGCCCTCCAGTCCATGAAGGTATTGTACACAGACACATACAGATTTCGGGATTTCTCCGGCAACAAATTCATGGACGTGACTTTTGCAGCTTCTGTTATCTCTGGTGGAGTACACAATATCTCTTCGTCACTATCAATATCCATTTTTTAGGAATTATAACTGAAGCACCGCGTCGTTGAAATTTGACGTTTCAACAATGACAACTATTTATGATGAGCTTGTCAAGTCATACATGTCAATGGCTTACGTACTCGATCATCTTCGATATAGTCTATTTGATACTAACATTATCTTATTTCGAGTATACATACATTATAAAAACAGATTAATGTAATACTGAGTAGGTATATGAAGATATTTCTATGATTTTAACATGATCCAAATGAAGTTAGCTAATTAAAGTGCCTGGCTATAGCCTAACTGTACTGATAAATGCTTGCTAAATACAAAAATATATCGCGTACCCTACGAACTCTAGACCAGTGAATAATGATTATTCACCGCTATTATTCACTGGTGTGGAAAATGGCTATGGTTTTGCTTGAGGAAGTACATGTATTATGACTATTTTATACAACAGTCGTGGACAAATCATATTTATAGTTGAATTATATATAAATTGTCCAATATGATGAAAAAAGAAGGGAAATTTGTTCTAAATGCCATCCAGAAGACAGGTGAAATTTGGAACTTTATAGTCAACTATCTTCATGATAAATATCATGATAAATGCAGTTTTACCTTTTTAAGTAGAGTGTTTGTAGTTCATGTTAATATGATAGTTGCAATTTGATCATTGGAATGAATTCTGCATTCATTGCCACGAGGCAAATGACCGCTTTCAGAAAGAAATTTGAGAATGAGAATTATGAATGAATGAGACTATAATATACAAATACAAAACTAACTGCACAATCAAAGCTTTTCTATTTTTTCTCTACTTATTCTTTTTATGAGAGAGTAATTGTCTTCTATTATTAATTCATCATTATAAATTGAGCTCTGTTTACTACTGAACTTAGATGGACTAAAATCCTCGCGGTGAATTGCATATACCCACATTTTCGATAGCTCCTCGTCCAACAGGAAACTTAAAGAATGAACTTTCGAACCACCCACATAATTCCCCCGACAAAAGGGAACACAACACCTGAAAGGCATTGTTATTTCGCCGATCACAACACAAAATATTTCACAAAACAGTAATTTTTCCGCCAATTATTTTGATGAATAAACAACAAAAGAATTCGGGACCGTTTCAAAAACATACGTGAATCACCGATAAATTAACACGAACTGACGCGTTAGTCGACAAGCGATAAAATAAAACACTGGCCTCTCTTGGTGACGTCACGAGCTGTTTACGTCAGAGTTTGCTGGCCTTGTTGTATCGGTGGTAACGGTTCACCACGATAAGAAAAGGCGCAGAATTTTTTTATCAATTCTTCTAGGTTTTCCTAAATAAATACTCCCATTAAACTCGACGGAAAATCGTCTGCGGTACTGACGTCACACGTACTATAACTCACTGACCGTCTATTAGTCGTCAAGAAAATTCGACAATTCACTATTCAGTGACGAAGGGCAGCGTTGCCATCTCAACCGATTTTTCAGCTCGTTTGTATATTTCAACATTCCTTGCTATCAGGTTTCAATTGATTTCAACAATGTCATGGATGAACTGAAGTCATCAGAATTTGAGGTTCATTAAATTGGCAAGTATACCGGGTGAAACAGGAGACATGCAACAGCCTGTAATTTTTTTATTTGAAGAGTTAAAACTTTGAAATTCACAAGGGTTATTTGATCGATAATGGCGCTTCACAGTTCAATCGCTTCTATAGTTGAGAAATATTCACTTGATATCTGTATGAAATAAAAGAGATGGCAACGCAGGAAAAGGTATTATGACGTCAGTACTAAATAGACGACTTTGCCGTCAATCGCTATGTTAGAACGTTGAAGTGTTTTTTAAAGTATTACATCATATTTTATCAAGAATGTATCTCTTTTCCTCCTTCCAATTTTCCTCTAACTAGGTATCATTGATTATCGATTGAATTTCCGAGGCTAGATGATACAGGGTGAGTCATGAGGAACTTTATATTGAATAGAGGCCTCTGAGGGACACTTTCTGATGGTAATTAGTTATTCCCCTCAAGTACAGGGTGATTCACCATAAATGTCCCCCCGTCTAGCTCATTTATTTTTGAACCGCTTTAAAAATTTGAAAGATAATCTAAAATGATTCTTCAGAATTTTTTTCCCGTTGCATCAGAAAATACAAGGTGCCCGGAACAAACGATCTACAGAGTACTAATTGATTTTTCAAAATGGAACACCCTGTATTTTATTGTATTTTTAGATTCTTCCTGAAAAGCTGATTTCATCAATGCATCACACTTGGGGTTTAGCGGGAATGATTACAGAGATATAGGGTGTTCAAAATCGAGATTTTTCAACTTTAGGCTTTTTTTTTGTGTCGAAACTATTATCGGCCAAAACGGCTCACATGTCCCTATCGCAATTTTTGATCCACCCTGTATCTGTTCCGATTAAATATCAGTAAAATAGTGAATCAAAAGTTGAGATAGGGACATGTGAGCCGTTTTGACTGATGAATAGTTTCGACAAAAAAAAAACTAAAGTTGAAAAATCTCGATTTTTAACACCCTATATCTCTGAAATCTTCCTGGATAGACCCAAAGTGTGATATATCGATGAAATCAGCTCTTTAGGGAGAATCTAAAAATGCGCTAAAATGCAGGGTGTTCTATTTGAAATAGCAATGTTGCTACTACTTTCTAGTAGAACCGACAACACTGCATTGTCAAAAATATGTCGAATGAGAAGAGCGTATTCTAAAATATGAGCATGCACATTTTCATGGATTTCTTATGACTGATTCTCCATATAGAGATAGTGTAAGCTCGTCGTGACATACCCTGTATATAATTCAGATGACTGTCGACATTTGCATCCGCCTGTATGCTACGGTTTGTATTCTAAAAATGTCTGACATATAAGATATTGTAGAAAACTTGATTCGTTCTGATATACTTCAACGCCCTGTAGTTCCTTAAGGAACCCTACTTCGGGGTTATGTTAATGTGCTCAATACAGGGTGAGTCATGAGGAACTGTACATGCTCCTACTACGAATAGAGGCATCTGAGGGGAATACCAAATGACCATCAGAAAGTGTCTCCGCCTCTTCTAAAATAATCTATAGGGTGATTAATGAGATATGGCAAAAACTTCTTTCAATCATAACTTTCCAACAGTTCTTTCGATTTCTTTCATTTTTTCATGGATTATCATGCTGTCACTCAGCAATCAACTGACATATTCAGAATCGTGAAAATCCAGGACCGGTCTTGAGAAATTCTGCCAATTTGGTCCATATAAAAAATTTCACCCTGTATGAGGTTTTAGTAAACTGTGATATGGAATTTCTGAAGTTGATGAACAGGCAACTAAAATGAAGTATTTCAAATTTTCCTCACAATTTCATTGAATTTCTTAAAAAATGATTAATTTAAACTACACACGAAACTTGGGCAATAAATGTATTAATTTGAAAATTAATACTTCGCAACGCATGAATTTCACGAATGAAAGTAGGGATAATATCATTCTCAATTCTTCAGCTCAACAATAATCAACATTCTTCTATTTCCAGGGTTGGATTCAGTAATTTTTTAGTAGAGAGTAATAATCACCAAAAATTACACCCTGTATATGGTTTTAGTAACCTGTGATATGGAATTGTCAAAGTTGATGAACTGGCAACCAAAATTAAGTATTTCAAATTTTCCTCAGAGTTTCACAGAATTTCTTAGAGTATGATCAATTTTCACTACACGTGAAACTTTCCCAACAAATGTATTAATTTGAAAATGAATACTTCGCACCGCTAGAATTTCACGAATAGAAGCAAGAATAACATCATTTCCTATTCTTCAGTTCACTGAAAATCAACATTCATCTATATCCAGGGTTGGATTCAGTAAATTTTTGGTACATGGTAATAATCACCAAAAATTGCACCCTGTATATGATTTTAATAAACTGTGACATGAAATGTTCGGAGTTGACAAACAAGAATCAGGAATAATTTTACCCTTACTTTTATTCGTGAAATTCATGCATTGCGAAGTATTAATTTTGAAATTAATACATTTGTTGCCCAAGTTTCGTGTGTAGTTTAAATTAATCATTTTTTAAGAAATTCAATGAAATTGTGAGGAAAATTTGAAATACTTCATTTTAGTTGCCTGTTCATCAACTTCAGAAATTCCATATCAAAGTTTACTAAAACCTCATACAGGGTGAAATTTTTTATATGGACCAAATTGGCAGAATTTCTCAAGACCGGTCCTGGATTTTCACGATTCTGAATATGTCAGTTGATTGCTGAGTGACAGCATGATAATCCAAGAAAAAATGAAAGGAATCGAAAGAACTGTTGGAAAGTTATGATTGACAGAAGTTTTGGCCATATCCCATAAATCACCCTATAGATCATTTTAGAAGAGGCGGAGACACTTTCTGATGGTCATTTGGTATTCCCCTCAGGTGCCTCTATTCGTAGTAGGAGCATGTATAGTTCCTCATGACTCACCCTGTATATCAACTAACGCTCACTTGATTTTATAGAAAAAAAAATCGAATGTTCCTGTATAACTTTTTTATTGTTATATTCTGTCTAATAGTAACTCTTTTTTATTTTATTTTCCGTTTCTCTCTTTGGTGATGATCTGCGTTCATGACGGGCATTTTGAACGATTTTTGTAGTAAGTAACTTTTGAAAAATCACATTATGCGTGGCATGCACCAGTGACATCATGCTGTGTATACTGTATATTTTTTGTTTGTATATTTGTGCTGTTTTATGTGCATATATATGTCGGTTCATCCTCAGCACCTGGGAATCATTTTTGCGCATTTTTGTGTGATTTTCATTTGTTTTCAGCCCTGAACATACAGGGTGTCCGAGAGTAACGTTCGTATATTTCTGAAGGTGATTCTGCAGATAGTAATAAGAAAAAATGTTCCTATCAACACTTGTCCGAAAAAAATGTATAGGTCATATTATATTCTTTGGTGGACTCCAGTTTGACGTAACCATGCGTCCATATATTACTGTTGTGTTATCCAAAATTGCAAACCATTTCATCGATGTACAGAGATGATGGACGAATTTTGGTGGATTTCGAAATGACAGCGACAGCATAACCTCAAAAAACTAAAAACAAAATATACCTAGGTCGCGTGCACGATGACCGACCCTGGAGGTGAAATATTGAAACACAATCTCACTTTTCTGTAAAACATTGAAACACAACCTCCCTTTTTTTATTTGTATACAGAGGAATCAGAGGATTGAAATAGTTTTTCACAATATTTTGGCATACGAACCGTGTTTTTGCACTTTTCATCAATTCAAGCATGCCTTCGCATTCTGCTGTTGTACAATGCACAAAAAATGCAGCGAGAGACGAAGGAATATGACTTTTCAGGTAAATAGTAATCTCACATAGTTTTTATTATGAAATTTTGTCATTTCTTATTAAAATTCCTTCTGCCACTTCTGCAATAGAAGCTAATACTGCTAAAAGATTGAAAATGTCTACAACACACATGTCACATGATCATATTTCTTCAGCATGTCAGACCAGTCCTTCCGTTTGATTGGATGGATCCAATCTTCTTGTATGATTTTAGAAATTTCACGAGTATCTCTATTAGTTCCTATTGCAGCAGGAATTTCGATGAGAAATCAGAGAAATGGGCGTGTACACCTTAGTAGAACTTTTAACTCAAACCATGTTTATAATGATCCTTTTATACATAAATAATGATTGACGACATAATTTGATCGAAAAATTAACTGGAATGTTTCATTTTTGGACATAAATAATAGTACCTTCTGAAAACGGACCCTCTTATGACGTAGAAACCTCATCTCAACATAGTTAAAATTGACAGTTATCACTGTTGCCATATCATCCAAACAAAGTATCCGAGAGATCGAAATTGATATTGAAATATCTTTTGATTTCCACTACCACTACTGCAGAAAAATATATATTCAAGTTGTCGATTGTAGGTTGAATCATTGGAATATAAACAATCTCTGGACAACCAAATGTCTCATTCCCAAAACCATTTGCAGCATTATAATTTCACAATAATACAATATATTTCATAAACGCAGCAACATTGCTTTGTTGACCCGTTTTACATGGAGCTGCAAAAAGTTAATATAGGTTAGAATTGATCTTCTTCTTGTTCTTATTATCTTTGTCTCAAAAATCAACTTGCCGATTCACCAATCTTGGTGCTTTGTCAGAAATCATGTATCATTCGTCTCTGTCTGGAATAGTCTTGTTTCAGTATTAGGGTTTTGACGTCACATCATCGCGTCGTTTTCAGAGGTCCGAAAAATCGGGGATTTCAATAATTTTTTATAAAACGTAAGGAGCTCACAGCAAGAAACGGTTTGCGGTGGTGAGCTAGTTTGGGTGAGTTGTATGGAATTATGAAATACAAATTTTTTGTGATATAATGTACCAACCGGATTCTTCTTCTCCCGCTGCATTTTTTGTGCATTGTTCAACAGCACAATGTGATGGCATGCGCAATTTCATGAATTGCCGAAAAACACGATTCGTATGCCAAAATAATTGTGAAAAACTATTTCAATCACTTGTAAACAAATAAGAAAAGTGAGGTTATGTTTCAATGTTTCACCTCCAGGGTCGGTCATCTGACAGTTCTTGCACGCAACCCATAAGGGACCAACCTTCAAAGGGCTCTAGTTCCCGTTGTCATTTTGGGGCACATGTTGATGGAACTAATTTTTCCTATAATTCTCATTTTCACTTGCTGAATTGCCTGCCGGAGTATACGAACGTTATTCGGGGACACCCTGTATATGGATAATCATTTGGAATATTTGCTTTACAGGTTTCAAAGATCAACTATGAATATGATTTTGCCATGCTAATTATTGTTCTTGAAATTTATTGGTTGCTGTACTGTAGAGTGCTTTGAAATTTTATGGTTTCAAGCAGTGAGGACATTCTTGCCACGTTTAGATCTTGGAATAAATATTTGGCTCCTGATTTTGTTTGTAAATCCTAGGTTAATCAATCAATCAATCTATCGAATCTTTATTCCTTTAGACAATAATAACATTGTGTCGGAAACGTCAAAATTCTTGAAAAATACATATATCTGAAAACAGGTGATAATATTGAAACAAATCTTTCAGGTATTTTCTCTAAAAATGGTATTTAATTAACAACAAATACTGTGAAAAAAATATTTTTTTTTATTTTACACATGAAAAGGAACAATTTTATTTTCAGAATGTCACATTAGAATTATAGGAAAATGCGTCTCAACATAAGTGATTAAAGATTGATTTTTTGGTTTCTCCCACTATCCCAATATAAACATAATGATAATCTTCATGAACATTGTTGATTAAAAAAAAATTGACAGCATGTTAGCTAATGCTTCTTATGTTTTCATGCAATCAGAAGCTTTCAGAAGTATGTATGGCAATAAAGGTATGTGCTTTCAAGCTTTTAATTCATGTTCTTCGTTTTTCAGTTACATTGAGCATAACATGAACCAAAAATTTGATTTGAAGACAGGCTTTTGAGTGTTACTTCAGTAAAGCTATCTTAATTAATTTCGTTGCTTTTTAATGCAATTATTTTTCGATGTGCTTACATAGGCGAAATTGTTAATAATTTTATGGAAAAAGTCTTGGAATTCATTTTAAAATATTTTGTCTGCTCTACACCTATTTCAATTTTAATTCAGGAAGCGCAAAATGTAATTCAGATTAGCTTATTGAAATTCGGAAAATATCAATTGCAATTCAGATTAGTCAGATTTTTCAATTGGAATTCAGAAAGCGTGATATTCGGATATCGTCATTTGTTATTCAGAATGCAACAATTGTTATTCAGACTACGTTATTTGTAACTCAGATAAGTAACATGAAATTCAGAAAATATCAATTGTAATTCGAATAAGACAAGTGAAATTCAGAATTGTAATTCAGATTAGTCAAATGAAAATCAATTGAAATTCAGATATCATCAATTGCAATTGAGACTGTGTCAATTGTAATTCAGACTCATGTATTCATGAAGGTATTCATGTAGAACCAGCGACTTCAGAATTATGGAATATTTTCATTGATGGTCAATTGAAATCAATGTTCATAGGTAAAATGGGGAAGTTATAATAAAAAACGTAATTTCCGAAAAAATATTGTTTTGTTATTTATTACCTACATTCATTACGCTAAGCAAAGTTAACACTGTTCCATATTTCTGAATTTCAATGGACTATTTCTGAATATCAATTGGCCAATCTGAATTAAAATTGATATTTTCTGAATTGCAACTGACGCTTTCTGAATTTCAATTAACTAATCTGATTTACAAATGGCGTAATCAGAATTACAATAGACCCATTCTGAATTACAAATGATACATTCTGAATCACAAAAAATACCTTCTGAATTTCAATTGCCGCTTTCTGAATTACAATTGGAAAAGGTGTAGTTCAGGCTCCAACGAAAAATAGAAGAGACGCATTGTTTCGTGTAGAATCCATTTCAAGTTTTTGTTCAACATAATAAACAGGTGATATCAAACTCCCAAGGGTTGATGACATTTCACAAATCATTAAGTGAATATAATCCAGAACACTCGAATGTACCAGGTGACACGTTTTAAATTATGACCAACCATAACTTCATGTCGTTAGAAAAAATAAAAAATAGTATTGCAGGTGATTTTTGTTCCTTCTTGAATTTGCTCAAATATTTTCACTGTCTGAGGGAATGTACAGGAACTAGCAAAAATGTTTGAATTTGAAATAAAACACCCGATATATTTTCTCACTATTAAAATCAATTTGACAACACTTTTTGCTGCTCCCCGTATACTTTCTCCCCCCCCTCCTCCCCCGTGTCTTCTCAGATACTGGCAGTATTCCTATTGATTCGAGAACCAAGAAAAATCCTAAGGCTTTTCTATTATTTTCTATGTGGCAAAATTGGAGAGTTCATGGTGTGATATTTCATAAACGTGTTCGTAACGTATCACTCGGTACCCATATTAATATTCATTTTTTCCGTCAATTCATTTTGTATATTCATCATTATGATTGCTTCGTTTCTTCTAAACTATTCATAACTTGTTGAGTACTAATATTCCGTTGATTTCTTGTTTCGTCACCTGAACCAACATTTCTTGTTTTGTCACCTGTACCACTATCACTTGTTTTGTCTGCAGTACCAAACATTTTTATTAATTATTATTCTGCATTCATTAATTGGGACCACTACAGTCATAAAACCTGTAAACCTTGAAATGAAAGTCAAGTATAAACGAATACTGATACAAGTGATTCTTTCCTGAATGCCTATTGATTCCGATTTAGCCAGTCCACGCTGACACCTACAGATCGATTTCGAGCTCTCATCAGTGCCGGGTAATCTCCAGTAGTAGGCTGTCTTGTGGCAGAAATAAGAGATGCAGAAGAGAAACTTGGCTAATGCTAACTATTCAAAAAAAAAGTAATCTTAAAATCACTTCTCTTCTCCTGACCTTGCATGGGTTTCTGGGTCGTTGATGGATGGGTGCCAATTATTGTAGAAATTGATTTCTTTTTAACATAAACTCTGAATGCAGTGAAGAAAGTTCCTTATTCAATGATTCACTGTGATCTTGAAACGTTCAAAGGCTATACGTCAATAGGTGGCCATTTTAGATTGCAGTCTTCATTATTATGCAAAATATTGTACAGGGTGAAAATCTAAGAACGGCTGTAATCAATAATTCCTCCAACTTTGATCGTTAATATCTTCCGTTAGCTAAAAGCTATAATGTTGCGGTTTTCGTTGGTCTTTTGAGATTTAGTTTCTCTATTCCTTCGTGTAATAATATGCATATCATTACATACAATTTTTTTTAAATCACCATATTCATTGATACTCTAGATCACGTCCTCTAGCGGCAACAATGATATGAATATGAAACCAATTCAAATCACAGTTGATAGAACAGGAAGAAGCATTCATAACAAGCACAAGATTGCTGAATTTTGTTGAAGATAACCCAGAGCTACAGACGTTGAGAAAAAGCATAATCTGAGGTTCCCCCGCCACAAAAAGTGTGAAACAAAAAAAAAACTAGGAATTTATCAACCTTGTTACCAGGGTTGGCCAATATATATCAAGTGATATATATCATGATATGTATCATGATATACAGGATGTTTCATAATTGAATGCTGATCCTTGAGGGCGATAATCCTTGGATGATTTCAAAGAGAAAAGTTCATATCAACATATGTCCTAAACCTCTTAGTTATTGAGCTACAGGGTGATGAAATTTCAAGGAAAAAATGAGTTTTTCATTATAATTTTTTATCACTCTTAGATATTGTTATGATATTTTGTATACACCTTTTCATTATTAAGAAGCATTTTTTTACGTGAAAGATATTTGAAAATTCTCACCAGTGGCGTCCGTACGGGGTTTGAACTGACAATTTTTGAAGAAAAAAATAGTACGCCACTGATTTCTCTGAGAACCAGATTTTTTTTTCAATTCTTATTCATTTTGGAGCAAATTTGGTTCCTAGACTTACTTTCATACAACGTACCGTTTTCGCGTAAAAAAATAAAAACCAAAGAATTTTGTTCCTTCAGTTCTTGGATATTGTTTTTGGTAATTCAGTAGACACCCACTATAAGTGGAAACACATAATGTTTTGGGACGAAGACCAAACTTTTACTTTTACCAGTGATGTCCTCGTAGACCTGATATTGAATGTTTTGTTCAAAAAAACGCTGTACGCTTCTGATTTCAACACCCTGTAGCTCAAAAACTAAGAGGTTCAGGACATATGTTGATATGAACTTCTCTCCTTAAAATCATCCAAGGATCATCGCCCTTTAGGATCAGCATTCAATTATAAAACACCCTGTATATCTGATATTTATTGATTGATATATATCATTTACTTCTTTTTATGCGTTTCGTGGTTATAACTTACAACTCGGGGAATCCCCGGTTTTCGTTTACTGCTTGTTAGGTACATGGTACATCAGGCGTGTTCGTTTGTCCTTGACCTACCTGCTGAACTCGATTTTTTTCTATGACTTACTTTGTTTACATCATGCCATGAACAGAGACAACTATGGAAAAAGAATCAAGTTTAGCAATACAAACGAACAGGCCTCACGCATACAATGATTTGGTGGAAATCGGTTGCAATTCCTGACTCCGAATGAATGAATAAGAACTCTTCTTACAACTATGTGAGCAGTTATTCAGTGCAGTAGCGGCAACAGCTGGTTTAGAAAGAATTTTTTCGAGTTTTGGAACAGTTCAATCTAAATTGAGAAATCGTCTAGGCAACGAAAAAGCCAGTAAGCTAGTATTTATTTTTAAATGTTCAAACCCGAATACAGATAAAAAAGCCAAAAGCTTGGACTGGACCTCGTCGAATGATAAATTAGTTGCCTTGAGTGAAGATGATAATATTGATAATGATGATTATATTCCTCTTTCTCGGTTTTGCAATCCTTAAATAGTTTTTTATATTACCATATATTTTCGGAAAAATATTATTTTTTGTTTCGTGTTTTGTTATTTCAAATTAATCCGAGAATTAAGCTGAAGTTTGATTTTTGTTTTTACCAAAATAAAGGTATTTTATATTGTGTTTTTTTCTTTGGCATATCAGCCTAGGAACAATATCGAAATTTTTGATATATATCGGATATATATCCGATATTATGATATTTTGATATTTTGATATTTTGATATTTTGATATTTTGATATTTTGATATTTTGATATTTTGATATTTTGATATTTTGATATTTTGATATATATATAAATATCATGATATTTGCCAACCCTGCTTGTTACTACTAAATACGGAAAAAATTTCAATTTCCTCTCAACTCATAGCTGTTACGCGATCTAGCGGATATTTTAGAAACCTTAAAATATTTGCCACCTATTTTTTTGTTGTCACTTTTTTTTGAGTAATTTTTTGTTTCAAAGTAATATGTGTTGCTGAGATATGGCCGACAGTCGTTCTTAGTTGTTCACTCTGTACAATACAGTGCTTAGTATCATACGGGCTTGATATACGTGACGAAACAGGAACAACTCGATATTCGTGTTCGTATTCGTATTGAATCATGAACAATTTGAAAAAACGGATATTTTCAATAGAACGCTGCGATTTCCGATGCCAAGGAGGATTTAAGCGAGCTGCCACCGAACCAGAGGCGGAAAAAGTTGTTGCTCAAAGTGGAAGAACTGAAGAATAAAGTTGCTCAAGAGACGGCGGCTCGCGATGGACTGATGAAGATGAAGGGAGTGTACGAGGCGAATCCAGCTTTAGGAGATCCAAGGACAATAGAAAGTAAGATTTTTGAGCCGGTTAATAAATTTTTCCTATGAGCGTGCGGTAAATTAACTTTTCCGCATGATTTTTCGTTTTGAAATGTTTACTTTTCCGTACGATTTTACTTTTCCGCATTATTTACACTTATCTGTAGACTTTTACTTCAATAAGATCTCAATAGTATTGCCACTTTCTGTGAGCTGAATGACTTGTCATTAAATGAGAACAAATGTAAATATATATCATTCAGCCGTAAGAAAAATCCTATTGAGACAGAATACTGGGTGAATGAGACTAAATTGGAAAAAGTAGAAAAATTCAAGGATCTAGGAGTAGTTTTTGATTGAAAATTTAGCTTTAATACACATATTGCAAAAATTGTAAATGATAGCCTGAGAAATTTAAGTTTTGTTCTAAGGAATTCATACCAGTTTAACTCTAATATCGCAATACTTTTATACAATGCCTTCGTAAGACCAAAATTAGAATATGCTTCAGTCATCTGGAATCCACATACCGTTGTTCATTCAGAAATGATTGAGAAGGTACAAAAAAGTTCATGAGGAGTCTTTATTACAGGAAATATCAAGTATCCACTTTAATGATTTCATACAAAACTCAACTATCAGAATTGAATCAAAACACACTACAGCTCCGGAGAAATATCGCGGATGTGATGTTTGTATCAGACATAGTTGATGATAAGCTAAATGTACCTGATTTACTCTTTGCAATAAAACTACATGTACCTGAAGTAAGATTACGTAAGCGAAATCATATTTTTTATATAGATGTGTCATCCTGCTCACCTTTTGTAGATAAGATGCCAGAAATCTGTAAATGAGCATATTAACTGCTGGGATACTGACATTTTCATTTCTATTAGTAGCAGAATAACCCTTTGTGGCCCAAATTATTTTTTTTTCGAAAAAATCGATTTTGAGGTCAAAATTATACTCTATATATATCAATTGAACGACTTCCTGATGAAAAAAAAATATAGCACACAAAGATTTGACAGAATCAGGTGGTTCCATTAAGGCATCACTGGGGAAATAATATATAGTAATATTTCAGTAATTGTTGAAAATTTATTTTGCCAGAAGAAACATAATGTTATGAAGAGTTATGAGTAATTTTTTATGAAATGATTCGAAATAGTTTTTGATACTCGTAAGACATAGTCCAACGTTACACGAAGAGCAGTGCCATCTAGATTTATGCAGTTCTTTCTTCGAACTACAGTTGGCGCATCTGACCTTATTGCTATGGATTGGCATGTGCGCGGCCTTACTTATACGTCGTTCTAAGGCAACATATAACTCATATTTTGTTGACAATGAGACCAAGGCCCTTTCTGCCTCTCTGGGGAGTTGCGGGATCCGCTCCAATCAGCCCATTCGCAACAGCAAGCCTGACTTCTTTGCTTAGAAAATGTACAGGTTTATTATCTTTCCATTTGAGAGCATTATTCCAGTGTCAGTAATTCTCCAATCCTAATCACCCCTCTTCATACATTTATCATCTGACAAATTCTTTGGAAACCATTTCCTATCTTTTCGTGCAGTACCGCAACTATAAATTTTGTATTTCTGCAGATTTCTTTGTAACAAAACAGAATTGAAAAAATTGTCCATGTGAACTGATTGAACGGATTCATCACCCCATGGAATTTTCTCCAATAAGGTGAGAAGATCATCTACTGGTGATTTGTTCAGCTCAGAAATATCAAATGATCTGCCTGAAGTACAAGAAATATTATAGAAGTGTACTACAAAAAATATTATAGGAGTGTACTGGTGGTCCCGCATGGGACCACCTCACAAAACTACCAGAAATCAAGTGAAAAATTGCAAAATTCAGCAAACTGATGTAGGAGTATGTTCATGTACATTGAAACTAACGAAAATAACCATTTACATACCTGCCATATCATCAAACTCAGCCAGAGAACGCAAATCAAATGACTCCGTGCTAATGCACTGTGGACATAAACATCCAGAATTATAAACATTCAACTACAAATGGCAAATTAGGATTGGAACTGCACTCAGTGTGACCACCTACCCCCACTACTCAGCATGTGGAAATGTGTTCCCAGTTGAAGCTTACTTGTCCGCAAGGAAAAAATCATTTGATAGGTGGTTCCACAGTGGAACCACTGGCACACAAAGGGATAAAAGGCACTGTTGCTAATAATTATTAATTATTATCTACTTAATTGTATATTTTCTACTTTTTAAAATAATTAACGTGACCATGTTAGTGGACTGTGTTGTGAATCTTTCTTTGTTTTTAATTTTTTTAGGTAATTTCGGAAGTAATTTCAAGTGTGTACTGTATGTGTACTGTATGTGATAAAACTGTTATTCTGTAATTGGGCTGAAGCCTGTTTTAGCAGTATAAATAAATGAAATGAAAAATTTCGTAAGAAATACCAGGAGACATGTGGCATATTGTGTGTTGATTTAGGTTCCTAATGGACTGGAGTACTTGAATGCCAATAATTCATTATCAGTCGACTCGCCCATTTGACACAAAATACAATTACTTTGAACAATATCAAGTATAATTCATTTTATGACAATGAGTCAATATTCAAGATAAGCAAGTAGAACGGAATCCCTGTGATTGGTGATTGTCAAATATCGAATTGAATGAAATCTGAGATATGTTTCAATCTGTCATCATCCTCAATCTGTCATAGTCAATTTGTCTGTCAGTCTGTCATTGTCAATCATTTACTTGTATACGTGCATCAATCAGCGAGGGTCTTGTGAACGGCATGACGTCAATTATGTGTCATATATTGCCATATAGGAGATAAACCATCCTGTTGAGTTATCAATCCTTGGAACGAACCCGATGGAAAACCGAACACGAATATTGAATAACTAGCTTCAACCGGCGGCTTCGCTTGCGATGAAGCCCTTAAATTAATATCAAAGATCATTATATTCCAATAGTACTGAATTAGTTGGATTCAGTATCTAAAAATTACTATATACAATGGAATTTGAATAACTGAAAACATGCTTCATTGAAATGATTCACAACAAAAGTTAGAATTTATTTCACATCAACAAAAAGTACTTATTTGTTGCGCCCTGTCTGTAGATGGACGAATTCAGGTAGTACTGAATCGTGCATTCTGGTTGTGAAGAAGACTATAACGTCAATGTCATTCGTGATCAAGTCACTGAATATCTGAAGGGTAACTCCCATGAAGTAATGAATTTGTGCCTTTGAAGTGCCCACCTGATGTTTAGTTTAAATATTTGTCATTTTTATTTCATCATCCAAACAATCCAAGACTTACGATTCCCAAAAGACGTATTCTAATGATTTATATCTAAGGTACCGATCACAGAACTCAAAGACGTAGAGGCTAATGCAACTGTGAGAAATCGCTGAAATCTGATACAACTACTGTGCTTACGGCAATAGTGTTCATGCGCACATTGTCGGCAGCATTGTCAGTTATATAATTTTATAGGCAAATCTCATATTCATGCATAAGGATGTAGATGATCAACAGCTTCACAAAAATCATATATTAAATTTTCGCGTTGAAGTTCATAGACTCACTGATATTAGTTGATCGGCAACAAGAGATTGATGAATTATTATGAGCTTCTAATTTCTCACAAGTTCATCTGGCAACTGTGTAAGAATGTGCCTCTGTCATTTTGTCTGACGTAGACTTTGGACAGAGCCGGATTAGTTTCAGTTATTTAGTGTTTTGCTTTGCTTTGTGTTAACGTCTTTCGTTAGTGAATTTGAGATTATTGAAGAGTTTTGGTAATTTGACAAGTTCAGTACTTTTTTAATTTGACAATCATTGACTGATTTGTGTACAGTGTTTTCAAAATGAATGATTTGGTGTCAAGATAAAGAAAAAATTCCAAGAATGCCATACTTCAGGTAAATCTATATCATTAACAAGCCTTGTGCTATTATACAGGGTGATTCAAAAGTAAGCGGCATCCTTTCAGAGGCGTATTCCTTGCTTGAAAATAAGGCAAAAAGTTCCTATTGATAAGGATCCGAAAATGCTTCCTAAGGGAGCTACGGCCCTTTGAATAGGACACCTCAAAGACGGTTTTTTCTCTATAACTTTAAAATCCTCCACAACAAATTTTTAAAAATTGGTGTACAGCATAAACATTCGATGGTAAATAGGACTCCGTATTCGAAATTTCAGAATTTCATTCAGGGGCGTCACATGCGGGAGAGGGTAAGTGTAAAAATATCCCTTCTTCTCCGGATATTCAGGTTACTGTGATTTCGTTTGGAAATTATTTCGAATACGGAGTCCTATTTACCATCGAATGTTTATGCCGTACACCAATTTTTAAAAATTTGTTGTGAAGGATTTTAAAGTTATAGAGAAAAAACCGTCTTTGAGGTGTCCTATTCAAAGGGCCGTAGCTCCCTTAGGAAGCATTTTCGGATCCTTATCAATAGGAACTTTTTGCCGTATTTTCATGCAAGGAATACGCCTCTGAAAGGATGCCGCTTACTTTTGAATCACCCTGTATATTTTTTCTATAGCTATAAAAAAAAATCGCTCTTGTTTTACTGTGTTCGATTAATCAATGTTATTTCCGTATGTGATATCACAATGACTTTCATCAAAATCTCATCTTCTATGAAATGTCAAATTCCTGTTTCAAATTTTGTATATGTAGATATTAAATATGAACCAGAGAAGCAAATAAACTCCATGAAGGGACTAATATCCAGTTTTTTATTTTAGTTTTGTAGTAATAAAATGATTTGACTTTTTTACTATAACGCGGAATTTCATCATTGCTTGGACGATTGCCTTGTTTCGAGATGCCACTGTTGAGAAGTTGAGACCTATTTTTTGCAGCAACTCAAAAAAACAATTTTTAAAATTGGACTTCAGAGGGATGTATATTCCTCGAAGAGCTTGATCAAAAATATCATAATATGCGACATATTTTTATAAGAATCATTGTGAATTATTGCTAATATAGCCTGAACTAACCTGTATATTAGCTCGTCCATTTACATCCAATGAACACTTTGGTTGATGGAAAATACATCGAAACATTGCTCTTGATGACCTGATAACATATAGGAATCCATCATAACAAATATCAAAAGAATTTTTCACAATGTTTTTCATTCTCAAGAAAGCCACAAAAACCTGGTAATCAAATAATTCTGAAGCCGCCCCTGGCATGGTCATCGGTCACGTCTCTACTGCGCATGCTCACATTTGCCGTTCGAGCCACATTAGGGAATACTTGAGTAGAACGATATTGGTCTTCTAGGTCTTTGAGTTCTGTGGTACCGACGTATAGAGTTTCATGTCTGTTCGTTGGATATTTTGTGTCCAACAATCAATCTGCCAAAATATGATTTCACCTGTCGTAGAAATATCCTATCTCCTTTCTAATACATCTAAGAATATGTACACACAATTTCATGATAATCGTTCTAGTTGTTTTGGCGTGAAAGCCCAACAAACAAACTGAATGTATGGATATTATGTTGTGTCTTCTTGGGATAACGAGCCCCCGTTTGTCTCTTAGGCCAGCTGAACGAGTGCAGCCACCGGCTGGAGAAGCTGCAGCAGGACCTGCACCGCTACCACGGCTACCTGGACGAGGCGGCCAGAGGCGTGCAAGCGGGGCAGAACAATTCGTCGGTGACGAACTCGCCGCGCTCGGTGAACGGGTCGCGGCGCCGCAGGAATTCGGGGGGCAGCGCAGCGGAGGAGGAATCTCTCAGCAGGTCAGACACTTTGTAGCAACCATCTATACTCGAAAGTGGGCCCAGGGTGTTTTCGAAGAAAATAACAAATTTCAAAGTCGGTCGACCACACTTAATGTAAAAATCAAGAAAATTATAATACTGTGACTTGGTTTCAGCACAACGGTCATCATCAGACTGTAGTGCCTGTAAAAGGGGATGAATAGAAATTTGGGGGTGAATAGAGAGAAATATGGAGCATCTAACCAAACCGATTTTTTAAATGCCTCGACACGTGTTTTGCTAACATAGTTTAACAAAAAACACTAAAAACAAGCTCCTGTAGTTAGCTGAACAAAAAAATAGAAAAGTAGTAGTTTGAAAACCTAAAGAAACGCCGTTTTATAGATAGCCACACTAAAAAAAAGTAGAGAATAATAGTTAAGGTCCCTTGTTGATAACATTCTTCACTTCCAAGGTTCATATTAATTTTTTTTACGTCGGCGGGAGTAGAAGTTAGTTTCACTGGTAACAAAAGAGGGCTAGAGGTCTCGTATTATTCCCTAGGGAGATAATGTGACATATATTCTCCATAGGAAGTTTATACCGACTTTACATTTTCCGTATAGCTCTGCGTTTTCTTTTCGGGACACCCTTATCTGAAGCGAGTATAAGCTGCATCATACAGATTTCTAGATCTCACTGGTAGCAAGTTAAGAATCACTGCAGAAGCAGTATCAATAGTTTCTTGGGGTTTTCCCTCAATTTCTTGTTCCATAACCAATTTTCAAAGCTGTTTTCATAAATTTAAGTTTGATATTTGAACCCTATGCTGGAACAACGTTGTAACCGCCAATATCTATAAAAACGGTATTTCCATGGAACAAGGCTGTATGCGACCTATACAATCCGCTGTCATGATAGTGAGGGCATAGGAAATTTTTATGGTGATTTCTGGTGTCATTTCGGTTAGTCAAGTTTGGAGAGTTTATGGAACAACGTTGTATGTGCTATCACGGCTTCTAGTTTCCCGCGCTCTTTCTTTGTTTACATGTGTTTGGTCTGTAGTTTATCGTCGTTATAAGCAGAAATGGACGTTTCTTTGATAGACTCAGTTATGACACAACTAAATAATAATAAAAATTCTTTGCCTTTTTTCACTTGTGCTTCATTTTTGATCTTGAAACAACGTTGTAACCGCCTTAGTTCCCTGGAATAACGTTGTAACCGACGTGGATATATAACGTTGTTTGATTGAAAAAAGAAAAATATGCTCGTAAATCATAAATCTGCATGTGGTCAAATCTATTTTGCGTATCATGCAGTCAAGTTCTTCCTTGCTAGTGATATCAGACAAATATTCACTTCATTTGATGGAACAATCGAACATAATATATAGTTTTTTTCGATTTCCCAAAAAAAAAACATTTTTGGCGTTTACAACGTTTTTCCAGCATAGGGTTCATTTGCTGTCACCATGGGTTGCCAACAAGATGCATGTTGTCAAGATACCAATTCCACAAACTATACTACTACTAGTTATGATAAATTACTTTGACCGAATTTTCATTCTTTCTTAATTTTTGTGTTTTCGCCAGCGTAAAAAATAGTATATATACCTCACACCTCAGGACAAAATGCTATTTTCCCTCGGTGTTTTGAATCTCTCGGGCTTCGACCTCGAGCTACAAATCGCATCTTGGAAAAAATCTTGCATTTCTGTTCCTTTATGTATAATGTACTATTTCACCACTGGAAATATATTTGAATCATTTTAGCTCTGTGAAACTGACATATGGACCTATTGTCACTATGAAAGCACTATTTTCACTAATTGGCCATATGACAAGTCGTCGAGTGCCATTCCTGCGAATCTCTGAATATCTTAATCGACTAATGGTTCATAAAATGAGAAAAAAAAACACACTTTATGCCTCGAAAAGGAGTAAATAATGGTAGGTTTTATAGCTAGTGGTGGAAAAACTATTAAAAGGGTGTTGATGAATACACAACATTAGAGAATGTACTGATTACAGTGATGCTAATGTTTTCTGTTGTGTTATTATCAACACACTTTTATTATTTTATTTTCTACTTTTTCAAGTTCGGCTATATATAAAAGGGTGTTTCTTTAGTTTTCCAAACTACTATTTATCAATTTTGAAGAGGATAAAGACCTACTTGAGGAGTTGCATAGCTCCTGTTGCTGGAATGTATGCAATCTATGGAAAACAATAAAGATAACGGGTGTATGTCGTTTATTCGTCAGATTCCAATCAACCTCTTGAGGAATAGTCTTGATTCTATACTTCCTGGGTGCGAATCGATTGAAGATTAACAAATATCTATTACCATAGGTCGGCGAGCGACAGCAGCGTTACCAATCCAACCATGAACCACAACAAACCATCCGCACCTGGCACACCGCAACTTAATAATCACGGGTAAAGATATAGATTCTTATCTTTCATTTTGTTTTCAAATTTACTAGCTGATTTATTCACTCAATTGCCATTAATACAGGGTGTCCTAGGACGATTATGACAGGGAATATCTCGGAGTAGTAGAAAATTGTTTGATGTTTGATGTGGTCTTAAATTATCAATTCATGAACTACCGTTGCCACAAAGTCTTTCTTTTTACTATGTTTTTTTGATAAAACGTGGATGATTTTTGTTTTAATCATCACAAAGAATATAGGACTGCCCAAATATTCAGGATGACCCTAAACTTGAATAGTTTGGCAATTGTTCGTTTCAGACATGACATCAGGACAAACAATGTTGAAGTATACCTGTAGTTCTTAAATTGAACGTTTCATGAGGAGAAACAAAGAAATGCCAAAATATACAGGCGTTGTCCCATTTAAAATTTTTGAATCTGATGTCACACGATCGAAAACGAACGTAATATCAGAAAAAGCAGCACCAACTGATTGAATTCACAATCCCAAAATTTCAATTTTCTACTACTCTCCGAGTTCCGAGATATTCCATGTCTCAATCGTCGTTGGACACCCTGTATATCAAGAGATAAAAAGTGTCCATTTCCTTCCGCATACGTTGAGCACACCTGGGAGGAAATGAACCTTTCCTCCAGTGATATACAGTGTCTTTCAGAAATCATAAATGTGGGAAATTTTTAATAACAATTTATTTTGAAATTTGACTTGAGCGTCAAGTTTGCTTTATAATAACTGAAAAATTGCATACTCAGTCGGGGTCTCGTAACTTGCTACATGTCAACAATTACATTTTTTCAAATTCTATAAACGGTTCTCGTTATCAACAAACTTAATGTAACATACCGGGTGATAATGAAATGATTGGCCAGATCGTCATTCAGTTATTTTTTGTATCAGATATTTGAGTCGAAGATATAATTTCATTCAAAATTCTCGGCATAGATCTATTTCCGGTCAAACCGGAAGTGTCTCCGGAGTCCCTTGATGGAAAATCAATATCATCAGATGAAGTAAGTACATGGATGTTGAATCTGAGACATACCTGAATGATATTTTCATCGTCCGTAGCTGGATTGCTACATATTAATCGAAATACATTCGAATCTTAAAATAAATATCATTGGATGAAGTACATGGATGTTGAATCTGAGACATTCCTGAATAATATTTTCAACGTTTGTAACTGGATTGCTACATATCTGCTTTCTTTCCGAATAGTGGTTCTTCCAGTAGGCATCTTTCACATTTTCAATTACGTGGGTTATATTGAGGACCTTGAAGGCCAACCAATGTGCTGCTCAGATCTGAAAACTAAGTATCACTTTCAAATTTGAATCGTGAGACCTACATAGAATATGAATCTATGAAAAGTCTGGATATGTTTTCAACATCCACAACTGGAACGCGATATATTTTTGTAATTCATCAACTATCTCAATGAAGACGAGACAGGCAGATAAACAACAATTTTCTCTGCAATGAAGAACACTTTATATACCTAACCCACCATACGCCTACCTCCTTTGCAGAGAGGGTTTATAAACGCCGAGTTGATACTCTCCCCTCGTAAGGGTACCTGTCGTGTTTCCATAGAGACATAAAGGTGAATATCTGTCTTATCTGTCTGCTTTGAGAATCTGGAAAGGTAATCAATATATCGCCTTCCGTACGGATATAATGATCTAAATTCTGTAGAGTATACTCTGGTCAGTTCTCTTTGCGGATCGTCTGTTCGATCCGTATTTACTGGATGGTTTTCTCCGATTGAGTGGCAAGTGTCAAACTCTGCTTCTTGGATCTGCAACGAAACATCACCTTTAAATCGAAGTACATTTGTACCAGAAAATATCATTAGAGGAAATACATAGATGTTGAATCTGAGACATACCTGAATAATATTTTCAGCGTCCGTAACTAGATTGCTACATATCCGCTTTCTTTCCGTTCAGTGTTTTTTCCAGTAGGCATCTTCCACATTTTCAATTACGTACGTGGGTTATATTAAGGACCCTTGAAGGCCAAACAATGTGCTGCTCAGATCTAAAAACTAAGTATCAATTTCAAATTTGAATCGTGAGACCTACATAGAATATGAATCTATGAAAAGTCTGGATATGATTTCAACATCCATAACTGGAACGCGATATATTTTTGTAATTCATCAACTATCTCAATGAAGACGAGACAGTCAGATAAACAACAATTTTCTCTGCAATGAAGAACACTGTATATACCTAACCCACCATGCGCCTACCTCCTTTGCAGAGAGGGTTTATAAACGCCGAGTTGATACTCTCCCCTCGTAAGGGTACCTGTCGTATTTCCATAGAGACATAAAGGTGAATATCTGTCTTATCTGTCTGCTTTGAGAATCTGGAAAGGTAATCAATATATCGCCTTCCGTACGAATATAATGATCTGAATTCTGTAAAGTATACTCAGGTCAGGTCTCCTTGCGGATCTTCTTTTCGGTCCGTATTTACTGGGTGGTTTTCTCCGATTGAGTGGCAAGTATCAAACTCTGTTTCTTGGATCTGCAACGAACATCACCTTTAAATCGAAGTAGTACATTTGTATCAGAAAATATCATTAGAGGAAATACATAGATGTTGAATCTGAGACATACCTGAATAATTTTTTCAACGTGCGTAACTAGATTGCTACATATCCGCTTTCTTTCCGTTTAGTGGTTTTTCCAGTAGGCATCTTCCACATGTTCAATTACGTGGGTTATATTAAGGACCTTGAAGGCCAAACAATGTCTGCTCAGATCTAAAGACTAAGTATCAATTTCAAATTTGAATCGTGAGACCTACATAGAATATGAATCTATGAAAAGTCTGGATATGATTTCAACATCCATAACTGGAACGCGATATATTTCTGTGATTCTTGGAAAAATAAATTTTATTCGCTAATAGTTCATTTTATCGAGATGCAACAAGAGCCCTTTTTTATGTAAATAGCCCTGAGATTTCATAATTTCATGTCAAAAAGATGAAATTGCGATGAACAAAAAAGTTGGGGTTATTTTTACCCCCTACCTCCCTATTTTGACACACCCCTGTATTTAATTTTGAGGTGATTTTAACTCCATTCGAACCGGCACTGAATAGTAAGTGGATGGACAAAATTTCAAATTTTCATTATACAAGGTGTTGGAGATGATAATACAAAATCATTCTCAGAGGCCCCCCTTTTAGAGGGTGTATCTTTTTTTGGGGGTCACTTTAGAAAAAAATGTTACGGAGGTTTTCGTAACTATTTCATCCACTCTATATGCTCCCAAAGTTTGACCACCTATTTTAGAATCACCTTGTATATCTCCATATCCTATTGATTAACTGAGATTACAACATTTTGGTATCCTGAATTGTTTTGATATTTTGCTTTGTTTCTGTAGAAAAAAAATAAATACCAATTTATTGTATAAATTCGTGCAAAATATTCCTTCACTAACAGAGGTGAAAATAAATGTGTGATCTATGTCCATATACATAGAATAAGAATGAAGATCAATTTACTTCAAGTATTTTATAATACATAATATGTTTGACACACTTTGTATTATTGAAAACTACTCCTTCCTGGACCGAGAATTCATAGTTCTCAATATACAGAGTGTAGAGTGTGTCAAACATGTTTCATGAAATATTTGAAGAAAATGAATCATGCTTATTCTATGTCTATGGATATGGATAACGCATTTATTTTCGCCCCAGTTATTGAAGGAATTTTTTGACACTTTAAGCAATACATTGGAATTGATTTTTTTCCATGAAAATGAAGCAAATTATCAAAACAATTCAGGAGACCAAAATGTTATATTTTTAGTTGACCAATAGATAATGAAGATTGAGAATTCAAAAAATCAGTGTCGCACATTTTATTGACAATAATATTCGGTAGGTTGCCCCTGGGACGCCACTGGATTTCATAATTTCAATTGAATTATGGCTGTATCAGCCCCTCATGCCAAAAATATCTTTGCCAAATTCCAAGAAATTCGGTGGAAGGGCATTAGAGATGTTCATAAAAAAACGATTTTTTTTTAAGTTCAACAAACTGTATGTTGAAAACTATGCATTTTCGGACCCACGTACATATAGAATGAATTTCTTATTTTATCATGTAGAATCACCCGCTTGATTTTTTGCGCATAATTTCCGGACACCCTGTATGTATATAAAATTACTGACGATACTAAAATAAATAATTTTGGCACATGAATCTACGTACAAAAATTCGAGTGTGTAAAATACTCAATTAATTTGTGTGTGTGAAAATGTAGTGAGCACTCGAAAATATCTAAAATAATTGACAAATTGTTCTATGGAACGAAATCCATCGATAGTTTACCTAATTCGGCTCTAATTAAGTTGAAATTTGAGGACTGGTTATTTTATTGTAATAAAATTGGATTTTTTTAATAACGAGTTCAATAAAAATTTTATTTTTCAAATTGGATGCGCACTGTTAGAAAAACAGAATTTTTTTGGTTTGCCTGAAAACGGATCTGGATTCTAAATTCGATTCATATTTGGTTTTGATGAGAAATATGAGTTGAATATACCTACCGAGTATGAATCGATTATACACAGTGATTCAAAAGTTATGACCTGACCATAGATGAAGATTTTGTCAAAATCAAGATTACGTTCTGTATCACAGTTATTGAAGGTGGTACATTCTTGAAAGATACAGTTTCGAACAGGAAGCACGAAAATCAGAAGAAAGTATTCCTTGATCGGAGAAAATACAACAAACGGTACGAAACATACAGGGTATGTCACCACGAGCTTACACGATCTCTATATCGAGAATCAGTCGGGAGAAATCCATGAAAATCTGCATGTGACCAGAATTCTGAATCTTGAACCACCCTGTATCTGTTCCGTTTACATATTACTAAATAGTGAAACAAAAGTTGAGATAGAGACATGTGAGCCGTTTTGAACAAAAATATCGATTTTGAGCACCCTGTATCTCTGTAATCATTTTCGATAGACCCCAAGTATGATATATAGATGAAATCAGCTCTTCAGGGAGAATCTTAAAATGCGATAAAATACAGGGTGCTCCGTTCGAAATATCAATGTTGCTACTACTTTCTAGTAGAAGCGGCAACACTGCATTGTCGAACATATCTTAAATGAAAAGAGCGTATACCAAAATATAAGCATGCACATTTCCATGGATTTCTTCCGACTGATTCTCGATAGTGTTAGCTCGTCGTGACATACCCTGTATAGGGTAATGAAGTTAAATGAATACAGAGAAATATGATAAAAAAATTGAGAGAATTTCTCTCCACTCACCAGCGTGAAAAAAGTTAGGCTTTGATGGAACAACACGAAACACTAGAACAACACACGATCTCGATATTATTATTGAATCGAATGAGGAATACAAAACACTATATCAATACCATCACTCAGTTTTTAGGGAACACTCAGTTTTGAACGATAAATAATTCCTTTCACGTATTTTTCGATGTGGATCACAAAATTCGACCGTTCGTGATGACATCTAATATAAGACTGTCTTGATTTACCACCTGGTCCCGAATGAATGACTAATAAGTTGAATCATGCTGCCAACCGATTAACTTCCGAACAAATGATTTATCTATGACTAATGATGATAATGGAATTATACGGGGGGAAAAGATATATAATATACAAAATATAAGATGACTTGAATTGTATTGCACAGAGAATGGTGGTTTTGAATGAATCTGTACTCAGGAATCATTATTGGCATATGTATAAGTGTATGAATATTTTAGAGGGAAAGGTATATGTTCAGGTCTTGAATTTTGTGGTAATTTTATGATAATTACATCAACATAACCCTAACCTAAATATGTCCTCGCTACTCGTGAGTCAAGATACAGCATATTTGCTAGAAAAAAGATGAGAAAACGGGAAAATGCCGTTTTGGTTTATCTGGTTTCAAAACTCTCCCAGATTTGTTTCGGATTGAAATTGATGCGCACCTGAATCCGCTTAATCCAAGGACCGTTTCAACAATATGGAACACGAACAAACCTTATATCTTCCATCCAAGTCTAATATAAAGAATAACTGAATGACGCCCTGGGCGATGATTCCATCGACACCTGCCCTATACCGTTTTCTGGGAAACAATGAGGTGATTCATAGAAGAAAGATGGGAATTCATAACTTGAAGATTGGAAAAAAGTGACTGAACATATTATGAGAGATTATTTTTTCACTTTACTGAAAATTTACCTATATATTTCCATATAATAGGTATATGTCGAGGTATATGTCTATTATGAATATGATACCTACTTCTTGGGGTTATAATAGAAAACAAACAAGTTTTCAACTGATTATATCTCTCATCATCATTATAATTTATAAACAGTAAAGAATTTCATCTACCAGAACCCTGGGATTCACATAAAACATGTAACATTTTATCAATATAATTTCCTTCGATAACAACATGTTCTTCACAAACTCAAAATAAAATTCTATCATTAACCAAAATAAACTCAAAATAATGTTATGGAAAGATGAATATATAACCAAAAATGTATTGTTCAGATTAAAAGTAGAGCCATCCCCAATTGTATCTGCCCATAATAATTAAATAGCTTCTTCGACTAAGTATATAAATTCACCATTTCCTTGGACTACATATAGGTGATTTTTTCGAGAGCTTCTATGACAGTCTTCCTACTATGTACCTGTAAAATGATTTTTGACACTAAGTTTTTGTATCAAGAATATTCGCGAGATTCACGAAGTGGGCGAAATCTAGGTTACATAATACGAACTTCAAACTGGGGGAAAACAAACTGTTGTCTATGGATATAGTGCATAGACTACATTGCATACATCTTGCAGTAGCTGTAGTTGTCAAACTTGTCAATGACATAAAGTGTTATCACTCTTATCAGTACACAGTACACTTCAATTTCACTTCATGTGGGGAAGATTTCATCGCCGGAGTTTGTAGAAAAAGTGTCTTTTGTTAAAGTCTTCTGCCTCACACAAAATCACATGATTAGCACGGAGAACTGCTTCTTCTTCCACTACTGGTCGGCTATCATTATTATTATTATTATTATGTCACGAAATGTAAAAACTTATCACTCTTAGCATATAAGTGCTCCTATTGGTAATAAACGCATATAGCTGGCTTTTGGTGCCGATATCTCAAAAAGTATTCGTCCTATCGACTTGCTATTGGTCTCATTCGATTCAGCAGATCATTTTCTATAAGAAAAGTGATAATTCGCGTGAATTTCCGCCGTTTTCCGGCACTTTCGGCCGTCCGAAGGTGCCTCGGTCGTTACTTCGTATGGGACTGTTAGGGGGAAAAATAAAAATTTTTATTCGGCGTATTAAAAATCTGAAAAAATTCATGTAGACTAATTCGAGGTCGTAATGAAAGAATCTATGGTGGAAATCGGGAAATTCTGGAAGATAGAGGTTCAGTGGCCTTCGGAAGTGCTCTTATTGGCAATAAACGCATATAGCTGGCTTTTGATGCCGATATCTCAAAAAGTATTCGTCCTATCGACTTGCTATTGGTCTCATTCGATTCAGCAGGTAATTTTCTATAAGAAAAGTGAAAATTCGCGTGAATTTCCGCCGTTTTCCGGCATTTTCAGTCGTCCGAAGGTGCCTCGGTCGTTACTTCGTATGGGACTGTTAGAGGGAAAAATAAAAATTTTTATTCGGCGTATTAAAAATCTGAAAAAATTTATGTAGACTAATTCGAGGTTGTAATGAAAGAATCTATGGTGGGAATCGGAAAATTCTGGAAGATAGAGATTCAGTGGACTTCGGAAGTGCTCCTATTGGCAATAAACGCATATAGCTGGCTTTTGATGCCGATATCTCAAAAAGTATTCGTCCTATCGACTTGCTATTGGTCTCATTCGATTCAGCAGGTCATTTTCTATAAGAAAAGTGATAATTCGCGTGAATTTCCGCCGTTTTCCGGCACTTTCGGTCGTCCGAAGGTGCCTCGGTCGTTACTTCGTATGGGACTGTTAGGAGGAAAAATAAAAAATTTTATTCGGCCTATTAAAAATCTGAAAAAATTCATGTAGACCAATTCGAGGTCGTAATGAAAGAATCTATGGTGGAAATCGGGAAATTCTGGAAGATAGAGGTTCAGTGGCCTTCGGAAGTGCTCTTATTGGCAATAAACGCATATAGCTGGCTTTTGGTGCCGATATCTCAAAAAGTATTCATCCTATCGACTTGCTATTGGTCTCATTCGATTCAGCAGATCATTTTCTTTAAGAAAAGTGATAATTCGCGCGAATTTCCGCCGTTTTCCGGCACTTTCGGCCGTCCGAAGGTGCCTCGGTCGTTACTTCGTATGGGACTGTTAGGAGGAAAAATAAAAATTTTTATTCGGCCTATTAAAAATCTGAAAAAATTCATGTAGACTAATTCGAGGTCGTAATGAAAGAATCTATGGTGGAAATCGGGAAATTCTGGAAGATAGAGGTTCAGTGGCCTTCGGAAGTGCTCCTATTGGCAATAAACGCATATAGCTGGCTTTTGGTGCCGATATCTCAAAAAGTATTCGTCCTATCGACTTGCTATTGGTCTCATTCGATTCAGCAGATCATTTTCTATAAGAAAAGTGATAATTCGCGTGAATTTCCGCCGTTTTCCGGCACTTTCGGCCGTCCGAAGGTGCGTCGGTCGTTACTTCGTATTGGACTGTTAGGGGAAAAAAATAAAAATTTTTATTCGGCGTATTAAAAATCTGAAAAAATTCATGTAGACTAATTCGATGTCGTAATGAAAGAATCTATGGTGGAAATCGGAAAATTCTGGAAGATAGAGATTCAGTGGCCTTCGGAAGTGCTCCTATTGGCAATAAACGCATATAGCTGGCTTTTGATGCCGATATCTCAAAAAGTATTCATCCTATCGACTTGCTATTGGTCTCATTCGATTCAGCAGATCATTTTCTTTAAGAAAATTGATAATTCGCGTGAATTTCCGCCGTTTTCCGGCACTTTCGGCCGTCCGAAGGTGCCTCGGTCGTTACTTCGTATGGGACTGTTAGGAGGAAAAATAAAAAATTTTATTCGGCCTATTAAAAATCTGAAAAAATTCATGTAGACCAATTCGAGGTCGTAATGAAAGAATCTATGGTGGAAATCGGGAAATTCTGGAAGATAGAGGTTCAGTGGCCTTCGGAAGTGCTCTTATTGGCAATAAACGCATATAGCTGGCTTTTGGTGCCGATATCTCAAAAAGTATTCGTCTTATCGACTTGCTATTGGTCTCATTCGATTCAGCAGATCATTTTCTATAAGAAAAGTGATAATTCGCGTGAATTTCCGCCGTTTTCCGGCACTTTCGGCCGTCCGAATGTGCGTCGGTCGTTACTTCGTATTGGACTGTTAGGGGAAAAAAATAAAAATTTTTATTCGGCGTATTAAAAATCTGAAAAAATTCATGTAGACTAATTCGATGTCGTAATGAAAGAATCTATGGTGGAAATCGGAAAATTCTGGAAGATAGAGATTCAGTGGCCTTCGGAAGTGCTCCTATTGGCAATAAACGCATATAGCTGGCTTTTGATGCCGATATCTCAAAAAGTATTCATCCTATCGACTTGCTATTGGTCTCATTCGATTCAGCAGATCATTTTCTTTAAGAAAATTGATAATTCGCGTGAATTTCCGCCGTTTTCCGGCACTTTCGGCCGTCCGAAGGTGCCTCGGTCGTTACTTCGTATGGGACTGTTAGGAGGAAAAATAAAAAATTTTATTCGGCCTATTAAAAATCTGAAAAAATTCATGTAGACCAATTCGAGGTCGTAATGAAAGAATCTATGGTGGAAATCGGGAAATTCTGGAAGATAGAGGTTCAGTGGCCTTCGGAAGTGCTCTTATTGGCAATAAACGCATATAGCTGGCTTTTGGTGCCGATATCTCAAAAAGTATTCGTCTTATCGACTTGCTATTGGTCTCATTCGATTCAGCAGATCATTTTCTATAAGAAAAGTGATAATTCGCGTGAATTTCCGCCGTTTTCCGGCACTTTCGGCCGTCCGAATGTGCGTCGGTCGTTACTTCGTATTGGACTGTTAGGGGAAAAAAATAAAAATTTTTATTCGGCGTATTAAAAATCTGAAAAAATTCATGTAGACTAATTCGATGTCGTAATGAAAGAATCTATGGTGGAAATCGGAAAATTCTGGAAGATAGAGATTCAGTGGCCTTCGGAAGTGCTCCTATTGGCAATAAACGCATATAGCTGGCTTTTGATGCCGATATCTCAAAAAGTATTCGTCCTATCGACTTGCTATTGGTCTCATTCGATTCAGCAGATCATTTTCTATAAGAAAAGTGATAATTCGCGCGAATTTCCGCCGTTTTCCGGCACTTTCGGCTGTCCGAAGGTGATACACAGTACACAAGCTAATGGCACTAATGGGATTGAGTGAGGATTGAGTTTGTTTTCCCCCAGTTTTGACGTGGCTTTGACATTGAACGATGAAAACCGAGCGCCACCTAGTAACATTGATTTCCGCGAATAGAGTATCACTAATCTAGTCTGTTCTAAGATCGAAGCCTTTCACGTTTGACTCAAAAACGACTTAACCGTCTTGACATAGTTGTTCCAATAGCCCCGAAAGCGGCTTGGGCACGTCGCACACCTCGCTGCCGGGCGCCGATTCCGATCCGGATCACGATCACGATCAGTACGACGGGCGTGCCGGCGATCCAGAGAGCGAGTACTACGAGGCCGATCTGCTGCCCACCATCGGAACGTGCAAGGCCCTGTATTCCTTCGAAGGTATGTCGTTCGATTTGAAGATCCTAATCATCTATACTACACCTTAAAGTATAAGATGTAATTCAGAAAGTATAAGTTGTAATTCAGAATAGTTAATTGTAATTCAGAAGGTATAACTTGAAGTTCAGATCAGTTGATTGTAATTCAGAAAGCGTAATATGTAATTCAGATTAGTGAAATGTAATTCAGAAAGTGTAACTTGTAATTCAGAATAATGAAATGTAATTCAGAAACCGTCGATTGTAATTCAGAAAGCATAACTTGTAATTCACAAAGTATCACTTATGATTCAGAAACTACGAACAACCCGTATGCATTCATTCTCCATGAGAACAACGACTTGTTTATCTTGAACAGAATATTGACCAGGCCAAAGATTGGTTACGGCGGGCCATGCATTACAGAGTAGAAATAATGATCTAATGTTTTTGCAAGAACATGTTTCAATTGTGTTTTCTCACGCACAATTCTTGACTACTGAGAGCGAGAAAAATATGGACGCATCCAGAATGAATTGTTTTTCCGAGAACAAGTTGATTTTCATTCAATTCTCCTCCCAACCAAGATTCGAAGGGCGTTCCAGATTTGGGTCACTTTCAAGAAAACTCTAGATCTTTGATAGTCATCTTGAGTCAATTCTGATATTCAGATATCTTCATCTGAAGTTTTATCTTCAAAATGAGCCTAAGATTTCCAAAATCGGTTGACGTAAAAAAAAGTTATGGCTGCAAAACCAAAAAGTTGATTTTTTGAGATCACCCTGTAAATAAGAGAGATAGGAAGTTGATTCGCGAAATATCTTGAGGTAATGAGATCATCTTTATGCCTCTGTTGTCAAAGTTGAGAAAAACAATTTTTTCACCATTTGAGAGCCTTTTGAATTATCCGAAATTTCGCACAGTGTCGGAAAACACCATGTAGAGATTTTATGTGAATACCCACATGTTTCAATGGAGTACGAGATTATAGCTGAAGGACTGGGCTATCGAACAGTGTGAACCAAATTCAAATTGTTCTAAACTGAAAAAAGTTATTCACATTATAACAGGGGCGACATTTTCGTGTGCGACGAAATTAGTGTTGAGTAGTTTATTATATTCTTCACCAATTTGTTTCATGTTTCAATTGTGTTTTCTCACGCACATTCTCGAGTACTGAGAGCGAGAAAAATATGGACGCATCCAGAATGAATTGTTTTTCCGAGAACAAGTTGATTTTCATTCAACCGCCACACTCACTCACTCTTTGGCATCATTAGAACACCGTAGAAAGGTCGGCGACCTTTCACTTTTCCATCGATACTTCCACGGGAAATGTTCTTCGGAAATCTCTGCTATCATCCCTTCACTAGCAATACCAATCAGACGAACTAGACAAGCCCAGTCAGCACATCCTTTCGTTGTCAACCTCGAAAGATGTCGAACAGCACTTTATCAAGACTCCTTCATCCATAGAACGGCTAGGCTCTGGAATTCATTGCCTGTGGAAGTGTTCCCAACAACATATAATCTCCAAAAGTTCAAAAAAAATTCCAATACCTACCTCCTGTCCCTATCCTCCCTAGGAACGCACGATGTTCTTTGAACATTATAGGGATTCCCTCTCGTGCGCTCCAAGCGATAAAAAAAAAAAAAATTCTCCTCCCAACCGAGATGCGGAGGGCGTACCAGATTTGGGTCACTTTCATGAAAACTCTAGATCTTTGATAGCCATCTTGAGTCAATTCTGATATTCAGATCTCTTCATCTGAAGTTGTATCTTCAAAATGAGCCTAAGATTTCCAAAATCGGTTGACGTGGAAAAAAGTTATGGCTGCAAAACCAAAAAGTTGATTTTTTGAGATCACTCTGTAAATAGGAGAGATAGGAAGTTGATTCGCGAAATATCTCGAGGTAATGAGATCATCTTTATGCCTCTGTTGTCGAAGTTGAGAAAAACATTTTTTTCACCATTTGAGAGCCTTTTGAATATTCCGAAATTTCGCACAGTGTCGGAAAACACCATGTAGAGATTTTATGTGAATACCCTTATGTTTCAATGAAGTACGAGATTATAGCTGAAGGACTGGGCTATCGAACAGTGTGAACCAAATTCAAATTGTTCTAAACTGAAAAAAGTTATTCACATTATAGCAGAAGCGACATTTTGGTGTGCGACGAAATTAGTGTTGAGTAGTTTAGCTCACCACCGCAAACCGTTTCTTGCTGTGAGCTCCCTACGTTTTATAAAAAATTATTAAAATCCCCTATTTTTCGGACCTCTGAAAACGAGGCGATGATGTGACGTCAAAACCCTAATACTGAAACAAGACCATTCCAGACAGAGATGAATGATACATGATTTCTGACAGAGTGAATTAGCGCGAGATCACAGTTGAAAGAATTAGTATATCAGTTGCCTCAGTCTCCGTCGGGCGTTTGGTATTTTCCTTTAACTATGGCGAGATGAGGTTTCTACTTCATAAGAGGGTCCGTTTTCAGAAGTTACTATTATTTATGTCCAAAAATGAAACATTCCAGTTAATTTTTTGATCAAATTATGTCGTCAATCATTATTTATGTATAAAAGGATCATTATAAACATGGTTTGAGTTAAAAGTTCTACTAAGGTGTACACGCACAATGTTGGAGGTGATTGTGCTAGGGCAAGACAACACACCACCAGTCACCATGCTGCAGCTCTGGTATTTCAAGATATGTCCGTTGGTCGATAAATATAAAATATTGATGTTCACCACACAATATACCATTTCATGAATCACAAGTGATGCTTTCTTAATTACAAATTACACTCTATGAATTACAATTGACTATTCTGAATTACAAGTTACACTTTCTGAATTACATTTCACTAATCTGAATTACATTACCAGACATTCACAAGTACTCAACATGTCAAACCATTCGACTGCTCTGTTTGAACGCAGTTTCACCTATAATGCTGTAAAACTTTTCAATTCTTTCAAACCAGAATTAACAACACCATTGAATAAATTCAGAAAATTCGTTAAAAATGAACTGCTGAATCAACAAGACTAGTCACATTGTTACTTTCTTAAATTAACTTCCTTTTTTTCTATCTATGCATTTATTACATACCTTTTTCAGATCGATTTTATCTATTCTCTTCTATCTATACATATACCATACTAAAAACATTGTATAATACTTTCATTTCAGTTTTTTGTTCATTCTGTAAACTGAAAAGGTTAAGAGTTCAAGAGTAGCTATTTAGCTAATCTTCGCCTTTTCAGGGCAAATGCGTGTACATTTGTCAAATAAAGTTAATTTATTAGTATTATTATGTAATGCATTCTGAATTACAATTGACTAATCTGAATCGCAATTGACGTTTTTTGAATTACAATTAACTAATTTGAATTAAAAGTTACACTTTATGAATTACATTTTACTAATCTGAATTACAAGTTGCACTTTCTGAATTACAATCGAAAAAGGTGTAGAGTTCCTAAATGTACTTGACACTGCTGTTTTGACGTTTTTTGTATATTAGAGTACGGACACTATGACAAGCACTGACAATCAGACATAACCACAAATTAATTGATGGAAAAAGCAGGAACTGACATATGGGTTGCGTGCAAGAACTGTCAGATAACCGACGCTGGAGGCACAACATTGAAACACAACCTCACTTTTCTGATTTCTTTACAAGTGATTGAAATAGTTTTCCATAATTATTTTGGCATACGAATCGTATTTTTCGGCTATTCATCAATTCGCTCTTGCCATCACATTGTGCTGTTGTAAAATGCACGAAAACTGCAGCGGAAGACGAAGGAATCCAAAAGTCACTACTATAGTCACTCACATATAGTTTTCATTTTTGAAATTTGGTAATTTTTCTGATGTCTCATCGGAATTCCTTCTGCAATAGGAGCTAATAGAAATACACGTGAAATTTGTAAATTAATGCAAGAAGATTGGATTCATGCAATCTATCGGGAGGACTGGTCTGACATGCTGACGATCGTGTGTGTTGTAGACATTTTCAATCTATTAGCAGTATTAGCTTGTATTGCAGAAGTGGCATAAGGCAGAAGGAATTTTAATAACGAATGACAAGATTTCATAATGAAAACTATGTGATTGTTTTATATGTATGACAAAATGACATTTATCATACAGGGCGTGGAAAGAAATTCTGAATTGAGAAAAACCCAATCACGAATCTGCGATTGATGGTCTATAAAAATAACAAGTTTCCATCGTTCAAGTTTGAACCCCTTGATTGGGTATGAAAGTATTGAAAAGGAATATTCTCAGATATATTATAAACATGAAAAAATGGATACATTTGAATAAATACATTGAGAATTCGCATTCTCTATGTGATGAAATTATTAATTCTTTCTCGGCATATTCAACAGAAAACAACTACTTTCCTGGCTATATGCCACGACGAACATTGAATTATATCAATTGAAAGAGATGTGCATATATCCCAAACATCATGGATACGGATGATTTTTGATAAATTCACGACTCAACAAGAACAGAGTATGTATACTAGTATATTTCTCCCATACATTCCAATTTTCATACCAATTTGGTAAGTAATATATTTTTTATATCGTTATATTCATCATAGTATTCATCCGATTCTGGAAGAGAATGTCAATTCTCAATTTCAGACGATATTCATTTTATGCTCAAATTCCTATCGTGTATGTTCAATTGATATAATTCAATGTTCGTCGTGGCATATAGCCAGGAAAGTAGTTGTTTTCTGTTGAATATGCCGAGAAAGAATTAATAATTTCATCACATAGAGAATGCGAATTCTCAATGTATTTATTCAAATGTATCCATTTTTTCATGTTTATAATATATCTGAGAATATTCCTTTTCAAAACTATGTGAGATTACTATTCACCTGAAAAATCATATTCCTTCGTCTCGCTGCATTTTTTTTGCATTGTACAACAGCACAATGCGAAGGCATACTTGAATTAATGAATAGCGCAAAAAACTCGATTCATATGCCAAAATATTGTGAAAAACTATTTAAATCCTTTGATTCCTCTGTAAACAAATCAAAAAGTGAGGTTGTGTTTCAATATTTTGCCTCCAGGGTCGGTTATAGTGCACGCGAATGAACTGAAAAAATATATTATAGAAATAATGTATATAGTAAAACAACGGTTGCGAGGTCTTTCAGTTACTAATATAGATGAAAACAAGTTGATTGCAAAGAAGTTAATAAAATATATCATATTCTATCTATATCAACTGAACAGAAAGCAATGCTATTGTCTCCGTTCAGAAGAATGCAAGCAGATTCCTTGATTTTTCTCTTCTGGTTGTTACACTTTCTGAATTACATGAGGAGAGAAAATGCCAAAAAATCTGGAATAATTATTTAATTTCTGTGACGGGAAAAAAGTTTGGCATTTCATCTCTGTTGGCAGGTTATAAAATGTCACTTTTCATAAATTACTTTTTTCCCGTGGAAAAAAGTGAGTACTTTTTTCCGGATATATATCACATATATATACACTGTTGATGGCTTTTGTTGTGCTATATTTCCGAAAAATGAGTCAATAATACCGTCTCCGAGAAAGAACTGCTAGTCTTTTAATCTTCCATTCGACTACGCGGTTACGTATATTACTAAACAACCACTAAATTCGCAATTTTTTGAGATCAAATCACAGAATTAGACTGAAAGAAGTGACATCAGATATTTGATTACTTCATAAGAATGATAAAGATGCCTACAACGCAGGTGTCCCTACTGTCAAAAACTTAAAATTTCACGTCGATAATTTTCAGATTTCAAAATAATGTAATATCTTCTCAATATTGATTCGTCTTTTCTTCTGTCACAGAAAAAAAATAGTGTATTATACACGGGAAAAATATTAGACACAACCTGGAGCTAAAATCTACTACTTTTTTATCTTGTATAATAAATAACTATTTAATGTTCCCTGTTATAAACATCTACGTCAATTGTTTCTTGGGAATAATAAAGATGATGATGATGGAAAAAAAAACGGAGCCCTATGAAAGTAACGAAAATTCCTTTGGTGAACCTCGCTTATCGACTTGATGAATTTTAGCCACCAGTGAAGGAAGTATACCGATGACGCAAGACGAGGAACTGCATTTGATTGAGTTAGATCAGGGAGACGGGTGGACTAGAGTACGACGAATCGACGTCGATAACGAAGAAGGTTTCGTACCGACGTCGTACATTGAATGTACGTTATTCAACACTTAAAAGCCATAGTTTTCGTGTATGGGTCGAACTAACTAAGCGAAATTGAATATATTTTTGTAAATTATTTATGCAATATTTAAAAAAAAAGGTTGATGTTTTTTCTTTTGTTTTTACTGTACATTATATATTTTTATATCTATATGAATCAAAATTCGCCACTTTTTATTTAGTGATTTATGTTGTTGATGTTTTTGTACCAACAATAGTCCAGCACGTGGGGGTTATTTTGAATGCAAAAGGTGGGATGGTAGCGATATTTTATCATCTTGTTAGGTTTCAGGCCCTTATGAAAAATCCATGTTTTCGACCTCGAGGCGCATGCGCTCGAAAGCTATCTTGGATTTTAGTTAAAAAATCCTTTTTTTGATAATAACTCAATAACGGTGGCTTTCACGACAAAACATGTTCTATATAATGTTGAAGAAGACATAATTTCCTACATTTTTTGTGGTTTTCCTAATTTCACAGCAGAGCAGTTCAAAGATTTTCAACATCTTAATTAGCTCATATTTCAGAGGGTTGTTCATGAAAGATCATTATTTTTTCATTTATCAGTGGACGAACTGGAACTAGTTGTCATGATATGGTGAGATTTCGAAAAAGCATCCCCAAAAACGAAAAAAAAAAGGTTATGAGATTCGTCACTACGTAAGATCATGTTTGTTAATGGAGCCTCAGATACACCCATGGATATCGAGTGAATTCAAATGAATAACAGATCTGAATATTCATTTTTATTGATAAAAACACAGAAATTCATTCCACTTGTACAATCCTCCTTTCAGTACCTTGATATACGTCACCCAAGATATTTTGTGACATACGTCACTTTCGACATTTTCAACACATAGTGAAAATATATCTCATGTACTGACGTAACTCCTATAGTTAGGTCACTTCGTGAGATTCGGTAGTCCAATAATTTGAGATAGGCTGGGTATTAGATTTTCAATTGCACGAAAACCATTGAATATTGAGTTACGCCACTTTGTGAGATCATGAAGTACAAGAATATAAATCACTTGACGAAGTATCTCAGATTCCGATTTTTATTAGATACGTCATTACGTGAGATATGACCCACGATATGTAAAGAGTTGCAGCTCCGTGAAATTACACTATTTGAAAAAAATGCAGAAACTTCATTTTGGTTGAGTAATTTGAGTTTCATTTTATTATTCTCATTATAAATCATTATATTCTTACAAAATTATGGAAAAATAACTGAAAGCAACTTTAAAATTATCAATTGACAGTATTTTACTTTTCGTGAACAAAGTTAAAGGCGAAAAGTAAGAATATCGCTTTTTTCAATTCAAGAATAGTTAATTATGATTTTAGAGCGTTACAACAATTGATTTTTACTACATTTTGGGACGTTCTGATAGTCTGGGTTCGTTATTGTCGGTGTCCTGGTCGTAGTTGTCTGTCCTAATCATAGTTTTGGTCCGTATAGCCGGATTATTCTAAGTGAAGTCCATTCACAGGAAAGCTTTAGGATATTGTGTGATGAATTCATTGAAAGTCTGAATTTCCTCAATTTAGGTATTGTCGAAGAGATATTAGGGATGAAAATTTTGGAGTTATTTCCTCATTCTACTATACCTATTTTTATGAAATTCTCATTTTTCCCATATTTATTGATGGAAATCACATTCCCAGTGCATTCAAAAATAACACGATTGTTCCCTTGTTTGGCTAGATTCATGTGGACATTTTCAGTGAACAAAATGGCTATGCTAGTTTAGTTTGGCCCAAAATGGTAATTATTCCCTTCATCTTCTAAGCGATTCATTTATGACCCCCTATCAATACCGACTAGACAGCAACTGTGCTCTATTTAAGTGTCTATCAAGGTTTAGGGGGCAACCTATTAAATATAAAATCAAAGTGGAGTCTCTTCGAAAATTATCTCGATATGATTTGCATTTGTTCAAATTATTTATTTCAGTTATTAACAGGCAAATAACATAATTTAATACTTTTTTTTTCAAATTGTGCAACTTCACTGAGCTGTAACACCTAACATATGTGCCCCACAAAAATGTTTTGCATAAATGTAGGAAAATTTGTTCTCTTTACCTTAGTTTTGAACATCTTTCGTCGTGAAAGCCACAGTTTTTGAATTATATAAAAAAAAATGCTTGTACCGGGTGTACCACTAAGAAAGGACGCCGGCTGTATTTCGGAAACTATTTGCCGCACAGGTTTCGGAAAAAAATATTCATGTTGAAAGTGTCCAAGAAAAATCTCTGGAAATTATTTTCAAGTTTCCAGGACAGCCGCTAGAGGGCATAATTGCATTGGCCAACTTAAAAAACGGGTTTTTATGAAAATTTGATATATCAAGACATATTAAAAACACTTTTTCTATGTTCTCGAGTTGATTTCCAATCATTTCGATAAAAAAATTGCGTTAGCTCATCAAATAAAAGAGGGTGGGAATGATGAATAGTACTTTGAAAAAACTCTCATTAATACAGTTTGGTGTAACGGAATTCAACGATCTTGGTCTCATTGTGAAGGGTTTCTTTGTTTCTTCCAGATGAATCACTAATCAAGTCGATTTAAGTCCTGTGGTGGCCGCTAGATGGCATCGTTTGAAAAATCAGACGATTTTCCATTTTTTTCGAAAATTCAAATGGAATCATATATTCATTCTACTTCAATATGAAAGTAGAGCAAAGCAGAAAAATGGTGAAAACCGCGAATTGATACCTCTTGAGGAACCGGTGAAATACTCGAAATAATATTATGAAAATATTCACCACAGGAATCTAACTTCAATAATCGTAATCAGAAATATCCTGTATCTATGGAATTATGATTTCAATAATTCATTTATTTTGGTTTCACAAACTGCTGTTATATCTCAAAATAGTGAAGGAGACTCTTAGTAATTAAAGCTAATTGAAATGTAAGTAGTGAGTATAGGCTCAGGAATGAGAAAAGGCAAGTTGGCTTCGAATGAAAGAAACGTCAAAATATAATCGAAGTTCCATTGGAAGTTTTCACTGTTCATTGTGGATTGCTTATTTGTCAAAATGCCGATAACGAATGAGGAGGCATTTGACAGTTTAAATTTTAATATTATTCCGAGTATTTCTCCGGTTCTTCAAGAGGTATCAACTCGCGGTTTTCACCATTTTCCTTCTCGTTCACTTTACTTTCATATTATAGCAGGAAAAATATATGGTTCCATTTGAAATTCTCGAAAAAAAAATGGCAAATCGGCTGATTTTTCAAACGATGCCATCTAGCGGCCACCACGGAATTTAAATCGACTTGACTCGTGATTTATCGTGAAGATCTGAGAAAACTCTTCATAATGAGACCAAGATCGCTTAATTCCGTTACATCAAACTGTAGTAATAAGAGTTTTTCCAGAGAACTATTCATCCTTCCCTCCCTCTTTTATTTAAAGAGCTAGCGCAATTTTTTTTTGGTCGAAATGATTGGAAATCAACTCGAGAACATGGAAAAAGTGTTTTTGACATGTCTTGATACATCAAATTCTCATAAAAACCTGTTTATTGAACTGGCCAATGCAATTACGCCCTCTAGGGGCTGTCCTGGAAACTTGAAAATCATTTCCAGAGATTTTTCTTGGACACTTTTATCCGAGATACAGCCGGCGGTCTTTCTTAGTGGTACACCCGGTACATAAAATCCAAGATGGCGGTTCTGGCGCATGCACCTCAAGGTCGAAAACTTGGATTTATCATTAGGGCCCCAAGCCTTACAATATACTAAAAAATCGCTACTACCCTACATTTTGCATTCAAACACCACTATTCGATATGCCCCCACGTACTGGACTATGAAGACAAATGCTAATTATGTAATATTGGAATTTTATTGCCTTAGCAATATTGTTGAATTAGGCAAATTAGTGTTCTATAAATATCGGCTTAGCACAATTTTGTTTCTCGAGAGAGAATATATTCATGATGTATTTAAAGAGAATTCTCAACTCCTGTATATATTATGCCATTTATACTAATCTGCTGTTTACTTTCATTAATTTCATCAATTATTGTCATTGTAATATATTGAATAATTGATTTATTTTAGTGATTCCGTTTCTACAAGAAAGTATTAACTTCCATATTATATTTTATATCACGAGAAAGGAAAAGATGAAGAGAATAAACATCTAATATCAGTAACTGTAATCCTATATTTATTGAATATATTTTAATTATATTTGATGTTGTAGAGTTGTAACTGTGAATAAAATGGATCATTTATTTCTGATCTGCCTTGGCTTCATCAAAGCTTTCATATTCATATTTATTGAAAATCAAATCATGAAAATATTTGGGATGCACTCTTGCTGTTCCACTAATCAATATACAGGGTATGTCACGACGAGCCTACACTATCTTAATATCGAGAATCAGTAGGGAGAAATCCATGAAAATGTGCATGCTTATATTTCGGAATATTTTCGACAATGCACTGTTGCCGCTTCTACTAGAAAGTAGTAGCAACATTGGTATTTATAATGGAACACCCTGTATTTTCTCGCATTTTCAGATTCTCCCTGAAGAGCTTATTTTATCGGTATATCACACGATGGGTCTATCGAGAAAGATTACAGAGATATAGGGTGTTGAAAATTGAGATATTTCAACTTTAGAGTTTTTTGGGTCGAAACTATTCATCAATGGTCAAAACGGCTGAATCAAAAGTTGAGATAGGGACTTGTGAGCCGTTTCGGCCGATAATAAATAGTTTCCTCACAAGCAAATCCTAAAGTTGAAAAATATCGATTATGAACACCCTATACAGTGTGTCCCACTTACCATGCTCACCATGGGTATCTTTTTAACGGTGAAAGATACGAGGTCGGTTAAATGACACCAAATGTGGAGTTTGTCAGGGCCAACTATAATGTGAAAAAACATTTTGATAAAATGTATTCGTTTTTGTTTTATACGCAAAAAACAGATTTTGATCATTTTCATGTCTCCTCCGTAACTTCTTTATTTATGAAAATATTCAAATAGGAATTTCACATTCTCATGGCAGTTTTTCAAAGTGATTTCGAAAAAAATATGAAATTCATACCAACTCTTCTAGAATTTGAGATATCAGCACCAACTTTAGTTTTTCAAATGTAGGTGATAGCTCACTATGACTTAGTTACGAATAACTTTTTTTTCTCTTACAAATGATATGTCGCAGTAATAGTTTTGTGTTGATAACAACGGAGTTATCGTCATTTATACAAAAACAAAAAATTATTTGGATGCCGCCGTCTGGAATTTATAAATTTCAACAAAAAAATCATGATCTCCGACCTCAAAAACCCCCACTCACCAATTATGAAAGACAATACATTATGGAATTTTTGTTGAAATTAAAAAAAGTGTCTGCTCTAAGATGGCGGACTAGATTTGGTCCGATTCCATTCCAAATTGGTAAGTGGGGGTTTTTGAGGTCGGAGATCATGATTTTTTTGATGAAATTCATAAATTCAAGATGGCGGCTTCCAAATAATTTTTTGTTTTTGTATAAATGACGATAACTCTGTTGTTATCAACACAAAACTATTACTGCGACATATCATCTATAAGAGAAAAAAAAGTTATTTGTAACTAAGTCATAGTGAGCTATGATCTACATTTGAAAAACTAAAGTTGGTGCTGATATCTCAAATTCTAGAAGAGTTGGTATAAATTTCATATTTTTTTCGAAATCACTTTGAAAAACTGCCATGTGAATCTGAAATTCCCATTTGAATATTTTCATAAATAAAGAAGTTACGGAGGAGACATGAAAATGATCAAAATCTGTTTTTTGCGTAAAAAAACAAAAACGGATAGATTTTTTCAAATATTTTTTCACATTATAGTTGGCCTTGACAAACTCCACATTTGGTGTCATTTAACCGACCTCGTATCTCTCACCGTTAAAAAGATACCCATGGTGAGCATGGTAAGTGGGACACACTGTATATCTCTGTAATCATTTCCGATAGACCCCAAGTGTGATGTATCGATTAAATCAGCTCTTCAGGGAGAATCTAAAAATCCAATAAAATACAGGGTATTCTATTCGAAATAACAAAGTTGTTGCTACTTTTTGGTAGAAGCGGCAACACTGCATTGCTAAAAAAATTTTGAATGAAAAGAGCTCATTTCAAAATATAAGCATGCATATTTTCATAGATGTCTCCCGTGACATACTCTGTATTTATGTATAATAAAAATAATTCTGATTTTTTTATACATTTTTCGATTTTGTTGTCAGTCAGTTATTTTCAGTTCTCACCACATCTGACAATTAGCAAATAATTTATTCTTTTTGTCTCAATATGGTGCTATAGTTCTTAAAAGTAGAAGAGAAAATGCTTTCAAGTTTTTCAATGCATACCAGTTGAAAAATTTGATCAGATTTTAAGGGTTTTAGTATGATGAATGAATGCACTTTTTTTTGATCTATGAAAGTAGCTCTGGGGCACATTTTGAAGTATAATGGAGTCCTAAAACGCTAATTGAATCAAGGAAAAGTAATGAACTGGATACGAGAACGGTCTATACAGGTTGTCTAGACGAAAAAATGAAATAAAGTTCACATGGACAGATAGGCAAAAGAAACAACACACATATCGAAAAATATTGGGATATGTTGTACTCTCATTACCTTTTGGACAATCTATATTCTTCAAAAAACTACCAACACTAATGTACTCAAATAATCTGAAAAACTGACTATGGAAATGTTAGTCGCTGATTGGAATACAAGTAATAATTCAATTATAAAATAGCATTGAAATGAGCAAACACATAATATCAAGAAAGAAGTGATTGGTAAACAAGGTGTCAGAATGAATTTTGTCCCCAATAAAAATAGTTTTCCCCATAATTATTTGTTCTGAAGTTTGAATCTATTCCACACAAAATCTAATCAAAATGTTATTTCAGAATAGGTAAGTAGGCATTACCTTTTCCTATAAATCGGACATTATTTTAAATCCAATGAACTCCTAAAATATTACAAATAATTGGGTAATTTTCAATAAGAGATAATGAAAGTTCACTCAGATTGGATATACATTTGTTCATATAATTACAGAATACTGGCAATGGCTTCCAGAAAAAATGAGAGAAAGTTCATATGTGGCAATTTAACTTCGATATCTGACATCCTGTATAGTATCGATTATTTCAACAACCACTAGGGATACTTTTAACTCAGTTCCACAAAATATCGTATTTTTTTCTGTTATTCATCAATTATGAATACTGATACAATTTATTTCAAGTGATTTTTTTACAGTGATGATTATTCGGTTCTCTTATATAATGGGTGTTCCAAAAATTGATTCTGATCACGCCGAAAGGAAACCCTTGGGTCGATTTTCAATTTCAGATCGATGATTTACAAAAATGCAAGGCCAGCTTTGAAATTCACTCTAGTTTGTTGGTCTTCTATTACCAATTTCATTTATCGTTTCAATTTCCTTAATTTTATTACTGATGAAATAATTGATTGAGGGTGAATAAGGGTTGCCCCAATAATTATCATGAAGAGCGAGACAGTACTGCTTCAGGCCTCATCAGTCGCACTCGGTTTGCTGCCATAGAAAGAGGTACTTCTCATTGAGGTATGGAGCGATATTTAATGATTATATTCATTTCGGCAGTTATCTCAAAGGAACTTCTTTGTTGAAAAAGTTACCAAGTTCCTAGTCCTCAATCACGTGATTCGCTCCATATAGGTTTAAAGGACAGTGTAAACAACATATTAATGGATATATTGTTTTTATTTCATGAATATACATGTTGACTATAACCCTAACGGTGCAAGATCGGTTGAGTTTGAGAAAAGTTGCTCTTGAAAATTGCTCAAATGCCAAAAACTATATTCTGCTATATATAATGACGTGTATATCACATGTAATTATGTAATCACTTTCCACTTCAATTAAAAAAACAAAATTAGAACATAGTATAGGAAACAATATATTGAATTTATTTATATTTTTTCATGTTAGCCAAGACACTGCTTCACTACTATTTTTATATACAGGGTGGCCCTTTGGAAACGAAACAGAGGTTCTGTAGGTCGCCAAAACCGGATTATAAAAAAATCTGAAACACGTCAACTACATTCTCGAGGGGGACATCGTTCTAAATCATTTTCAACTCTGCGGCGTTGCCGCTTCTAACGAAAAGTAGCAACAACTTTTTTATTTCAAATGGAACACCCTGTATTTCATTACATTTGTAGAGTGTTACACTTGTTACACTTGGGGTCTATCGGAAATGATAACACAGATATAGGGTATTCAAAACTGAGATTTCTTAACTATAGAATTTTTTTGTGTCGCAACTATTCATTTCTATCTTTACAGTTGATTTACTATCTACTGACATTTAATTGGAAGATATATAGGGTGATCAGAATACTGAATCTTAAACCACCCTGTATTTGTTTCAATTGAATTTCAGTAGATAGTGAATCAACAGTTGAGATAGGGACATGAAAGCCGTTCTGACCAATATTGAATGAAAAGTTTTGACACAAAAAAATTGTGAAGTGGAAAAATCACGATTTGAACACCCTATATCTATGTAATCATCCCCGAGTGTGATAGATCGATAAAATCAGCTTTTCAGAGAGAATCTAAAATACAGAGTGTTCTATTCAAAATAAGGAAGTTGATGATAATTCCAGAATAATAACTAAAAAAGTGGCAACATTGTACATGAATTCAAAAAAATCTAACAAAGTTACCGAGATATTCACCTGTTTTCACACATATCAGCGACCCTGTATATATTTTAGGAGCAAAGGTTCATTTTCTACCATGTGTGTTTGATCCACTACTCGTCGGACATAAAACTTCACACGCGGGAGGAAATGGATACCTTTTCCCCCTTTATACAGGGTGGCATTGAAATAAGTGCAAATATTTCAAGCCCTGAGAAAGTTCGACGTGTACTGTTGAATGGCACTGATAATAAAAGGGATAAAAATAAAATTTGAGGTTAGGCCCCTTTTTACACCCAACGTACTACACTGTAGCAAATCTGACGTCACCTCTGTTCAAATTTCCATGCGGTAGGCACAATCACGCGGAGTTCAATCATTTGTTTTATTGTTTTAAAGTGGCGTACTTGATTTTTTTCTGGTATTTTGTTCAATTTTTGGGATGAAATTTCTCGTTAATAATAAGAATTAGAAAAAATCTGATATCATGGGAATATCCCATAGACTGTGTCATATTAATGTGCTGAATATGTCCACTCATTTTAAAAACACTTTGTATATAAATAGCTATTATCAAACTGAATTTCCACAGTTCAGTGGATAGGAATTCTTTCAAGTTAATCTACAATGCTGTTTTCAAGTAAAGAAAGAAAGGCGTGATAAGCTTCAGATTAATTAAGTATGGCATCGAAATTCACACATGTCTGAAACGTATCACCTGTGGAATCCTTTTTTCTTTCAATAAAATTCAAGAACCAAAAATGACAAATCGAATTCTCTTTTGGATAATTGTTGTAAACCTCGTACAAATACAGAAATCCCCATGGTGAAGTTCGAAAAACGACCACCCTGTATATATTGTTAATATAAGAACAGTTGAAAAAATATTGAATGCAATATCGATTATAAACGAATATTTCCACTCAAGGATAGTTTTCTCGAAATATAGGTATTTGAGATTTTTGGAAAATTTGTTGTCCAACACTTGAAAGTAATAAAAATGTAAAAATGTGATATTCTGCACGCAATATAGAATGGAAATTTGGTGGAATAAATTGTTTATAAAAGTCTAGCAACTTTTCAGGAATATGAATGACGAATGGATGTTTTTTTCTTACAACTGCCGTAAGCAATACTATGAGCGAGGCAGTAGAGTACGGAAAAATGGTTTAAAAAATATTCTTTTCATGGGCGTGGAAAAAAACAACACGAACATGAATTCTGATGAAAAAAGTTACATCTGCACGCTTGTAGAAAATTGGTTTTATTCTGTGATTTTAGTTGCTGGACACTCACCTACAGGCTTGTCATTTTTTTCACACTATCACAACAACCTCATCATGAATTTCACACTTTCACATCAGAAAAAAGAACTGAACTATATTCTGGTTGGTCTACATGAGATAATTCACCCTGGATAACTCACCTACAAATAAACCCATAATATCTAGACCGCTTAAGACAAAAGCTCATTTATTCAGAAATCCAACTGTGGAGACCATATAGGATATATATCTTACTCAGTTATTTTATAAGTAATTTAGCATGTCGAAAATCATTTTAAAAAATAGGCTGCCTGAAAAAGTCCTGGCTAGGCTGTAATTGATTGAAAATTCAAAAATCATTTTTTTTTATAAAATTACTACCGATAAGTTTAATGGAAATATTTCACACCAACATACAAGATATTTGCTTTCTAATAATTGTACAGGGTATCCCACATAACTTGGGCCACCCCCTTATCTGGTAAACTATTATATATACAGAAAAAATTTCAGGATAAAAATTGTATAACTTCTCATGAAATTTAATTTTTAGATACTGTCATTTATACAGGATGATCCATATGTCTGTGACATATCACAAATACGTTTTTTCAAATGGAACACCCTATATTTTATCATATTTTCAGATAGTCCTTCAGAAGACGAGTTCAATGATATATAATAACATGGGTCTGAGATCACCCGTTTCGGATTTATACACGATCTTCTTCAATAAATTGTCTTATTTCAAAGCCCTATAGAAACGTTGTGAATGAAGTTTTCGATTCGCAACTTTTGCTATAAATTAAAAAAGTCTGTATATTATCATGTTCTGTGATGAAAATGTAGGAATTTTGAATTTGCCAAAAGTGATTACGTATTTTGAAAACCAATAATTATCTCGAGATTTTCAAATGGAACACCCTATATTTTATTCCATATTTGCATAGAACTCAGGAAGACGAGTTCAATGATCTATAATAACATGGGTCTGAGATCACCCGTTTCGGACTTATACACGATCTTCGGTCAAAACTACATTTCCTCTAGTTCTCTTATCCGGTTTGAGAATACCTTTTGTTCGGATATCGTTCTCTATTCTCTGAAATATTTTTTTTGTTTGGTACGACACTTTGTGGAAAACGGTCACGATATTCTCTCAAAGCCAGCACAGTATTTCTGTTTTTTAATAAATACCACTCATAAAGATTAAATCTCTCTTCTTCAGAATAAATATGCATTTTGAAAGAGTTCCTCTGCACCAATTCAATAATAAATAATCGGGTTTGACAGTTATTGATATGACATAAACAAAAATCCCATCTATGAGTGCACAGCCTACTCAGCTCACGTTGGCATGTCATTCCACTTTGAGTTTTGGTTTTCTCGTCGATCATTTACTTATGTCCAGTTTATTCATTGAGAATTCAATGAAAAATGTTGAACAGTATGAAAGATATACGATTTTTATGAGGAAATGACATTTATTGCAATGAATGCATCCGAATTGATAAGGCAGACAATCAAAAAAAATGTTCAAATACATTTTATTAATTGAATATTCCCGCATTGGTCTCGTATAGAGTCAAATGTAGGTGAAATTTAATTGTAATAACCTGTGCTCAATCATTTCCAAAATGTTTTCTAGTGAAATAATAGTATAACATTACATAAAAATTTCGATAATATTCGTTTATTTCAAAACTCTTTATTACGAATTGTTTCACAGAAATTACAAAATTTTTATCTAATATGAAGATAACAGTCAGAATTTTGCCATTGAAATTTGATTATTTTTTCAAGAAGATCGTGTATAACTCCGAAACGGGTGATCTCAGACCCATATTATAATAATATATCATTGAACTCGTCATTCTGAGCTTCATCCAAAGATGGAATGAAATAGGGTGGTGTTCCATTCGAAAATATGTAAAAAATTATCGTTTTTCAAAATACATCATCACTTTTGGCCAATGCGAAATTCATAAACTCTTACCATGGATCGAGAAAACATACAAAATTTGTTAATTTTTAGCGGGAACTGCGAATTGAAAACTTCATTCACAACGTTTCTATAGGGCTTCGAAATTGGGCAATTTATTGAAGAAGATCGTGTATAAGTCCGAAACGGGTGATATCAGACACATGTTATGATATATCATTGAACTCGTCTTCCTGAGCTCTATGCAAATTTGGAATGGAATATAGGGTGTTCCATTTGAAAATCTCGAGATATTTATTGGTTTTCAAAATACGTCATCACTTTTGGCAAATTGAAAATTCCTAAATTTTCACCATAGAACAGAATAATATACAGACTTTGTTAATTTATAGCGGAAACTGCGAATCGAAAACTTCATTCGCAACGTTTCTATAGGGCTTCAAAATTTGGCAATTTATTGAAGAAGATCGTGTATAAATCCGAAACGGGTGATCTCAGACCCATGTTATTATATATCATTGAACTCGTCTACTTAAGTACTATCTAAAAATATGATAAAATATAGGGTATTCTATTTGAAAAAACGTATGTGTGATGAGTCACAGACATATGGACCATCCTGTATAAATGAAAGTATCTAAAAAATAAATTTCATAAGAAGTAATAAAACTTTTATTCTGAACTTTTTTCTGTATATATAATAGTTTACCAGATAAGGGGGTGGCCCATGTTATATGGGATACCCTGTACGCGCTCTCAAGGAACGGGGCCCTTCAGTTATTAAGAACCCGTTTATTTCCTGACACATGAGCTTGTGACTAGATTTTTTCAACTCCAAAACCTCTTAAGAAAGTAGCATTTTTCCGGCCTAGTCCGGGAAGTATCACATCGTTGTTGTCACTTTAACTATGAAAATTTTGGTAGATATGGTTTTGATAAATGCAGATGATAATTACCATAGCAGCGAAATATCGGCTGAAAGCTATCACACATGAAATTAGTTGACATATTGATTTTTGAATGTTTGGTAGCAATTATTGCAATGAACTATCGAAAGCAGCTGCTATAGTGAGTTTGAAAATGTCCATACAAAATTTCAGTATTTGATACAAATGAGAATTGATAAAGAAGAAATGGGCGTGTACACCTTAGTAGAACTTTCAACCCAAACCATGTTTATAAATGATTGACGACATAATTCGATCGAAAAATTAACTGGAATGTTTTATTTTTGGACATAAATAATAGTACCTTCTGAAAACGGACCCTCTTATGACGTAGACACCTCATCTCGCCATAGTTAAAAGAAAATACCAAACGCCCGACGGAGACTGAGGCAACTGATATATTAATTCTTTCAACTGTGATCTCGCGCTAATTCACTCTGTCAGAAATCATGTATCATTCATCTCTGTCTGGAATAGTCTTGTTTCAGTATCCGGGTTTTGACGTCACATCATCTCCTCGTTTTCAGAGGTCCAAAAAATCGGGGATTTCAATAATTTTTTATAAAACAGCAAGAAACGGTTTGCGGTGGTGACCTAGTTTGGGTGAGTTCTATCGAATTATGAAATAAATTTTTTTTTGTGATATAACCCCATTGTATTCTACAAGATTCTTGGGTTGCAGTGAAATACCCTTATATCGGTCTAGATAGGGATAACTCCATTAACCATTAATTATTCAATGATCAAGGCTGAGACACACGTGCATTCTCGTTTCTAGAAGGACACAAGGTTGAATACTATCCAACCTAGGAATGTTAGTTGACGTGTCTCGTTCTTTGAATTATTCGGTGTTTTCAGGGTGGATTATACTTGGGAATGGGACATCTCGTACAGCTATAATTGACAATTGAAAAATGAAATATGTTTGACCGTCATTCATATATTGAACATTCACAACATATCATTCCATATCATTTTCATAATTTACTCTTAAATTTTACGGTTAGTCATCAGCTTCATACATGGACGTATAGTTTATACGTCCATGGCTTCATATCATTCATGATTTTTATTGTCCTTGATACCTACACGGGAATTAGAGTGTCAATGCAGTTTGATATGCTTGTAATTGTAACTATGACTGATTCTTGAAAAATATATTAGCATTTTGTATGTATATCTTGTATTTTCATTTCACCTCTTCCGAATATATCATCGACTCCAGAATGAAGAATTTATCTTCGAAACAATAAATGGCGACTATCTCTAGGCTTAGCGATAACTTCAATAAATATTGCTCGGAGATGGAAATTTCCTGTATGTCGTTGTCTCATTTCAAAACTAAAGCCAAACAAATCTTTCCTATGTAATCTTTACCTGTAATTTACTTATAGAATATCTACAATTTGAGTTTATTATTGTAGGTAGGTATCTATGTATCAGTGGATACTATTTTGGGTTTATACCTGTATGTATCCCAAATCTGAATAAATAAAATAAATAAATAAACAAATAAATCTCTCAAAATATCATTCCCACATTATGCCAAGTTGATTTGTTTGATTCCTGGCCACCCTATACATAGTTATTTACACATGAAATTGATGTGAGTCATATGGAAAACATATTTTTGTCATAACCAATTACTATCATTACTCATATTTGCTTGAAAAAACTTATTGTTACTGTATTACTATCATCAAACAATAATTGATAAATAAGACAATAATAATTTTATCAGTGAATGTTTATTTTGGATTGAACATCATTGAAATTTTCCTTCAAATTTTATTCATATACAGCCACACAGTTGACAAAAATAGTGACTTTTGTTTGGAAATGTAAATGTTAAAATGTTTCTAAACACAAGAAGAAAACATGAACTATATATACAGAAAACAAGTCATTTTGGTTCAGCATTCTTCAGTATGGAAATAGTATATTGTATAACGAGCACGGAATAATGATAGTGATGCTGCAATCATTATCGAGTAGGGAATTAGCATTCCGTGCAAGTTATGCACTATAATTTTTCTACGGCTATAACAGATAACAGCGGCATTTTCGATTTCTTCGTCTTGTAGCCATCTGATTTCCTGTCAAGTAATGCTCATCTATTAGACAGAGCTGTCATTGAGATGAGATTATTTTGAAATAATAATACGATGGAGTCATTGTGATATCAGATACGGAAATAAAATTGATGACATACAAAGTACCTCATTGATGTATCAAACACAGTAAAACAAGAGCAATTTTGTGTTATAGCCGTAGAAAAACTAAATAGTAAACAGTCCAAAATTGTCTGCTAAATAAAATATTTTCATATTGTGGTAATGAAGCACAAGAAACGTTTTCCACAACGGATTCAATGTCCACAATAAAATGATCAATATGAATGTTGCTAGGCAACTCTTTTAGTGTCTAGAATTAAAAGTTGATTCCAAGGAACAAAAGATGAGTCCACTTATAATTTTACTGATTAAAGGTATATTTTTCAGGTAAGCTAAGACTTTTCCCATAAACTCGTGTCTGCAAACACTCAGTCGTGCGATCTTTACCAAATTTGTATCGGTATGAATAATCATCAATATGACCAGTTCTTCAAAGACAAAAGACAAACATCATTTTAGACAGTGCCGTGCATTTTTATTGAAATGAATAGGGGTAAGTTTTTTATTAAATCATATTAGGCATCTTTTCACACGAAAACTGACCTCATAATATTGTTCATGGTTTCAAATACACATATGTGGATTTTCATAAGAAGCCTATAAAGGGTTTCAGAAAAACCGGCACATCTAAACAGCATTTTGCGAACGTAATAATTATTTACTCGGAAATAGTGAGTCCAACATAAAAAAGTATCTCGTTTTTCCTTCCAAATCATGATTTTCCACCTACCGGAACCATTGAACGTTCCAAAATTCGTAGTTGATTAGAAGTCACTATTTTTTCGAGACTGAAAATGAAAAAAAATGGGATTTTTTGCATATGGAGTTTCGAAAGCATTAGGAACAATAATATGAGGTTAGATTTCCTCTAAAAAAATTCCTAATACGATTTTATGAAAAATCGACCCCATTTTAGCTCAATAAAAACGCACGGCAAAGTCCAAAATGCTGTACATCTCTGTAAAACTGATCATATTGATGGTTATTCATACCACACCAAATTTGGTTGGAATCGCATGACTAATAACTGAGATATCCAGGGGGGGGGGCGTTTAAAGTGAGACACGCTGTAGATTGGTATAAAGAATTAGCGTCATACATCAAAGTAGAGCATTGCTATTTCTAGGACATTTGAAATGATGTACCAGCTGGAATATCCCATGGCGTCCTTGCTCGGACATTGCATGAGATATACGGGATAGGCGTCCCAAGGGCAATCATTTTATACGGGAGATTCGGAATGCTTGAATTGTATCAAATAGGGAACGTCTCTAGGACGTTGCATGATATTAGGAAATAAGCCTGATGATGTCCTAGGAATCGAAACATAGCTGAGCAATAAATTTGCATAACAATTTTTCGGAGTAAGTTTTTTCTCTTTATTAATTGCTTGATTGATATTTATACATAAAAAACTCATTGTCCTTCACTTTTTTGTCGTATTTATATCACATTGTACCGGGTGAACAACTTATAACGGCTGTCGGCCATATCTCAGCAATGAATAATGATACAAGTTTGAGATAGAATAAATCTAATGGTATGCATATCATTACACGATGTAATAGAGAAACTAAATCTCAACAGACCAACGAAAACGGCAACATGATAGCTTTTCGCCAACGGAAAATATCAACTATTAAAGTTTGAAGAATGATAGAAATATGACAGCCGTTATTATAGTTGTTCACCCGGTACAGTGATTGAAAATACAACTTTCCTGATACAACTCAAAGTTGTAGGTGCACTTAAGATAACTCTTATGAGGATATCATTCTACAATTTATTCAATAACGAGAGCATATATACAGGGTGATTATAAAAAATATTGAAATCATTACTTAGATCTCAAAAAAATTGTGAAAGTATGGTGTTTCATTAAATATTAGTTTTAATTACCGACATACATAATATGTATCTATGTACAAAGTGATACAAAAGCTTATACCAGGTGACCCGGAAACAATTCACCCCCCTCTGTATCTTCGTTGCTATTTTGTATGAATGTTTCAAATTTGGTACATTGATTTGATTTCATGAGTGTATAATGCCGCCAGTATCAGATCAAATATGACAGTTCCGGTTTGAACGGAAGTGCATCCACTTTTATCATTTCAAATACAAAGTATATTTTTTTCGGAAAATTACGATTCAATATAAAATTACCTTTCCAACAATATAGTAAAATCATGCTTTCAATCTACAATTTATACTAACATAGTTGAGATTTTATGAGAAGATACTTTTTGTATTGCCCTTGTAACTTTCAGGAAAATTATCAAATCATCAAATTTTGTTGCATAAGATTTTGCAGTTTCAATAATAATTCTAAACCCATACAAAAAATTCCATATAGCCAACTAATATGAAGTTGTAAAGTTCAATATGATGTAAGTATAGGTATAGCATGGAGATTATCTTCAATAAAACTTGAAAAAATTCGATGAAAGCATTTCAAAAAAATAGTTGTTGTGCATAGAAATTAATATGTGAAAACATGGTAAAAACTTAGCTAATTATTGTTACTCACATGCTATTTCTTCATTATCCATATCACACTTTCATAAAAATATTCCGTTACGAGGGAAATACAAAGAGTATATTTTTGTAAAATCTCAATTATATGACTAGATTGTGAATTGAAAGTATGTTTCTCTACGACTATCGTATTCTACATTGATTACATATAGGTTATAGTAATTGATGACACCGTGGATCCCAACTCATTATTCAACGGCACTCGACCAATCACAGATTCAGAATTTTCAGGATCCACAGCAACTGAAAAGGTTAGACTAATGAAAAACCAGCAAATCTACAAAACAAATTTCTCAAGAAGGCTCTGCTTCCTTTTACGGGTCACGTCACGGCTTGACTTTCGCGAATGTCAGATTGACTTATAGAGTCTTTTAAGTTTTAACTTTGATATCTGGAGGATATAATGGAGGCTTGCCGTTCCATAGAAATGTACTCTATGAATATTGAAGATATTCAAGATCTTGGATCTCCATGGATGATAACTATTCCTGAGACCAAAACAAAAATTGTTAGGAGGTTCACTGTATAACCGGGAAATTTCATCAATTTTGTAAAAAGTACATTGATATACGAGCAGCAAATGTTGAGATTTCCAATTTTTTCATGAGTTACCAAAAAGGAAAATGTTCTCTTTAGAAAATTGGAATTATTAAGTTTGCAGCAATGGGAAAACAAATAGTTACATTTTCGAAATCCCGAGATGTACACCGGGCATTGCTTTGCTTGTCAATGCAGGTGGAGGTATAACAACATTGAAAAGACATGGTGACTGGAAGAGCACATCGGTGGCAGAAGGATTTCTAGAAGATTCCATGTTGAATAAAAAAAAAACGGCAGATTTGAATTCCTCAATGAATCGAACAATGTTCATCATCATCAAATAACAGTTCCTTCACACAAAAAACATCAACTAGCAATATGAATAATAATGTCAGTGTTGATTTAAAAGCAACACCGACAGTAAAATTTCACGAATTGTGAGAATATCACTAAAAATTTAGTCACTAAGTACGAGAAACATAATTTACTGACCTAATAATTATTGTGTTGTTTCATCATTGAGTTCGTTGAATATTAAAGATTCCTGTCAATTGTATTATCATATCATTAAAATTCATACATCAAGTATATTATTTTCATAAATAATAATTAGATTACATTAAATTTCTGACTATCATATAGTCGTAGAGAAAGTATAGTCTTCTACTCGCGTATAATAGCTATTATTCTCTCGAATAATTCCGAAACTCGCCAACGGCTCGTTTCGGAATCATATCCTCGGGAATAATAGCTATCATTATACGCTCGTTGAAGAATATACTATTATGATATATCGTTGGAATGCTAATGGCATACTGAATCATTATATCCGGAAAAAAGTATACCTTGTATAGGATTTCAAAAAATTGGATGCGGTCAAACCGGAAGTGCCATATTTCGTCTGATACTAGCAGAATCATACACTCATGCTCATGCAATCAAACCGATGTACCAAATTTGAAAGATCCATTCAAATTAGCAACAGAGATTCAGGGGGGGGGGGGTGAATTAGTTCCGCGTCACCCAGTATAATAGCTGACAACCTACAAGTATGAATATATTTACATTTCATATGCTATTAGCAGAATATGTTGAAGGAACTACACTGAAATTAATACCACAGCACAAAAATCACTAGAAGTACAGTTTTTTTCAATGTGCACCACTAAGAACAACACAAGAAGCAGCTTTGAGTACATTATTTTGAAGGAACAAGCTTCTAGTGCTATTTATCACATGAGAAAGATTTTTTTTCAAATATGGTTCTGTTCTTCATATCGTTCATAGCGACTGTCATTTTGTTATAAAAATGTGAAAATCTTATAAAGTACAAAATAATTGCAAATCTCTATCTCCTAAAATAATAGTACATTATGTAGTGTTATGTAGCGACTATAAAGTGACTACTTATCGGGTGAGTGGAGTTTCAATAGGTCTCTTCTTTCGTGTGAAAAAAAAAATAGTTTTGTCTTCAATTTATTCAAGTTACCTATAGTATACTCAAGTTTCAATGTATTGGTAGTGTTAGAAAAATTGGCAAAATCAAATTAATGATTTCGGAAATATGCGTCGACAAACATATACCATCAAAAATTTAAATGATACTGATTTATTGGAAAAGACTTTAGCATTTGTCCATCTACTTTAAAATATACAGGGTGTTTCTTAAGTACGTGCAGAAAATTCAAGAGCATGTTGCTGACGTCAAAATAAGAAGAATATATGTCCGAAAGTTATTCGTTCCTGAGATACAAAGTGTCAAAATAAGAATCCAACGTTGACAATCTGTATCTCAGAAACAAATAACTTTCGGACATACAGTATGATGCAAATGTATGGAATAAATTCATTATTTCGGAAATGGGCGACATTTGAAGAAATTCCAAAAACACGTGTTTTAATTTTTGAAGCCTCATCTCATGACATTCATATGAGAGATTTTACGTCACCGGTGTTGGAGTAATGACGTAATGGACGGTTTTTTTAAATACAAACAGGGGTCATGTGACACCTCGTTTGAAAGGTCTACTGATCGTCTATTCAATAGTCAAAATTTTGCAAAAGAAGATTGAAATTAAAATGGATTATCATCTGGTTAACTGAATCTTGCAGAGATCTTCTACTGAGAATTGAACATCGAAGGGTCGTCTAGTTGAAAAAATACATCGATAAAAAAGTTCTGAACTCTACTTTTTGGATTTTTTTCGGAAGTCGTCTTGTTTTGAAATGAATTTATTCCATACATTTGCATCATACTGTCAGCAACAAGCTCCTGAATTTTCTACACTTACTTGAGAAACACCCTGTATATCTATCTCATATTCCAAGGAAAATAACAGTTTTCGATCTTCTTTTAGACATGAAATAGAAGGCAAACCGTTCGTGTTTGCTCTACTTGTTGAACTTTTGTTTTTTTTATACGATTTTCTCCGTTTGAATTATGCAATGAACAGAAACAACTATGGGAACAAAATCAACTTCATCAAGTTGAGCAACACAAACGAACAGCCCTAATTTTTAGTGTCTGTTTAAATTTGGCTAAGGGCCCATAATGGAGAAGACCACTGAGGGAAGAAATCCGTGCAAACCTCTTTCAATCGACGAATCATGATTTACATTTTATGTACAATCAATATTATGAGTTGAAGTTGAAGGGAATCGAATCTATATCGTTTTGAAATCAGCATATTTCATTCGATATTTCAAACAGCCAAATATGATGGTGAAGTCGTGACGTATTAGTCCCGAACTGTAGCTATCTCTCTCTGATACTTCGTAATTCTGCAGTGTTGCAGTGTAATTGGTCAGTTTAAGGACAATAGGCGTGTTGGGACTAAGACGTCGCACCAGTCACACCAATGAATTGATGAAATTTCAAATGGCGCAGGAATTGCGTGTTTTGAAATGGACATGTACTAATTTATTTTTTTCATCGTCTTAGAATGAATGAAAAAATTCAAAATTAATTCACTGGTAGTTTTTCAGTATAGAGTTCACGATAATGTCGTTATAAAAAATCAGTGGTCTTCCCCAATTCTGGTTTAAGGTTCTAATCAATGTCAGAATATCGGCCCCCTTGCAGTGTATTGAAAAGGTCAATTCAGTAACCATCAAAAAGGAATAAATACCTTATTGTATCCCTTTTTGTTTTTGAACACAAACAAAAAACACGAATACTTGTTAACCTGTATCTTAACTGAAAACTAAAAATCATTCAAATCATAGTCTTTGTTAATATTTAAACTCTTGTTTTATATTATCTGTTACTAAATGAAAAAACTTATAGCTAAAAAATACTGAGTAACAATTTCCCTCCACATGTCAAAAAGACATTAATTAGTATTTCTATGACGGCAAAAAAGTTTGAAATTTCATCTCTGTTGGCAGGTTATGAAATGTGGAAAAAAAGTGATTACTTTTTTCCCACATTTCCCCAATTTCTCGCTTATTTGACAAGATAAATGGAAAATTCGAAAACTGCATTGAATGACATTGAAGTACCTTCCTCATGACATATAAAAAAATCTATTACATCTGACAGTTTTCTGGCAGCTATTCCCCACTTTTTATTTTCAAATGGCACCCCCTGTATATTGTCATTGATAATTGCGTGCCATCCTATAAGGAATACAATGATAACATATACTTGGTATTTTTTCATTATTATAACAAAAACAGCAACATTTAATGAAGTATGAATTTCAACTAAAATAGCTTTTATGGGAATCAAAAAATGAACTAAAAATCACAGCACAGTCACAAAATGTTGATATTTTATTATCAATAGAAAATACCAAGTATACTCTATCATTGTATTCCAAATTTTATTTTCAATGAAAATATACAGGAGATGCCATTTGAAAATAAAATGTGGGGAGTAGCTGCCAGAGAACTGTGAAATATAATGAATTCTTTTATATGTCATTTGGAAGGTACTTCAATGCTATTCAATGAAGTTTTTGAATTTTTCAACTATTTTGCCAAATAAGCTAGATATTGCCTGTATACGATAACTTGGGACACCCGGTATTTACACTGTTGATGGCTTTTGTTGTGCTATAGTTCCGAAAAATAAGCCAATAACACCGTATCCCAGAAAGAACTCCTTTTATCTTCTATTCCAATCAAATCAGAATTAGACTGATGACATATGACAGGTGTCTTTGCTGTACAAAACTTAAAATTTCATGTTGGTAATTTTCTGATTTTAGTATAATATAATATCTTCTTAATATCGACTAGCCCTCTTTCCTGTCACAAAAAAAAATTGTGCATTATACACGGGAAAAATATTAGATTTTAGCTCACAGTTTTTTGTCTCCCTTCCCTATGATTAGGGAGATAACACAACCTGGAGCTAAAATCTACTACTTTTTTTCCCTTGTATAATAAATAACTATTATAAATCTGCAGATTCATCCAATCATTTAGGTCCTACTACCTTGGAAGGCTCACTAAATAAGACTGGTAATAATAAGTATAAATATTTGGTCAAGAACATACAATACTGTTGGTTTAATAACTTAAATCTTTGATTGAATAAATGCATAATTTCAACCTATATAACATGATCACAATTGATTGATATCCCATGCAAAAAAATATATTTCGAAAAAGAAAAAATCCAATCTAAAATACTTTGAATAGTCCAAACAAATGAGAATTTATTTTTCAAACTAATTAGGAGGTAGGTAACTGTTATAATAATAATATCTGAAATCATGCTGAAAAAGTGAAAAAGGATGCAAACATTTGAACCCTGAATAATTGAATTAATATATTTCAAGAATATTCTATTCCATTGGTTACCTCACCTCAGTAATTTCAAAGCAGATATTTTCCGTGCTTGTTTCAGATGAAAAATTACTGAAGAAACCCCTGAACCACAGTATATAACCTTTTATGTACTTTTATGTAAGAGGTTATAATTATACTGTGCCTGAACCATATAATATAATCTATGGAAAAAACAAAAGGTAAAGCTATATTTCATTTTGTGGCATGGTTTCCTTTTCATTATTTTCTGAACACTCAAATGAATTCAATGAAAGTTGATTGAAAAAATATCAGAACATTGTGAAATTACTTTGTTCCTAGAGAATGGAAAATCAAAATATCATCTTTGAACACCTTGGTCATCCCTTACAAATTCAAAAAAAACTCATCCATAAATAAATACTACTCATCTCCAGCCCCAATGCAGCATGAACTTCTGCTGTCAGAATGTTTCTTTGTCAAGTCTACAGTATCATCAATGACTGGATCATTTTTATCTGCTCTTGATTCAAGCCTCAACCAATGCTGTACTGCCATTTTAAATGCTTCCTGCACATTACTGGCATTTTTAGCAGAAGTTTCTATATATGATGTGATAGAATTATCATTACACCATGTCTCCATTTCAAGCAGTGGTACTTCCCTTTCTTCAGGAACTACATCAGACTAAAATAAACATCTCACTTAATTCCTAATTGTCATCTAAATTGTCATTGCTTTACCTTATTTCCTATGACAATAAAAGGAAATTGAGTGCCTTCCTTGATGTCTGCATAATACAGAAATTCATTTTTCCACATTTGAATATTTTTAAAGCTTGATTTATCATCTACTCCATAAGTCAACATACAAATATCACTTCCTCTATAAAAAGGAGTTCTCAGTGTTTTGAATCTTTCTTGACCTGCTGTATCCCATATCTATAATAGTGCAAAAAATAGAATTCAGAAAATGAAAAATTATTTGTTCAAGGTTTCAGAGGCAATTAAACATTTCATTGTGACTTTCAAGTAGAGAATATCTATAAATATTACCAGATTTAAACTTACTTGCAATGTATAAGTTTCACCATCAATATCTACATCTTTATTGAGAAACTCTACTCCAATGGTATGAAATGAATGTTCATCAAATTGGTTAGAGACAAACCTATTCATTAAACAACTTTTTCCTACACCCCCATCTCCCAGGATCACAACTTTTAACAAAGTATTTTTTGTAACTGATCTCATATTGGTCTGTTTTGAATTTGAAGTAGTCATTTATGATTCAAATACACATCTTACTGAATATTATTCTCTGTAGTTTCCAATCACTTCCCAATGTATTTTATTTCACATCAGGAAACAATACTGAATAGGTATCTATTGACATAAATGAATCATCTCCATCTATTCTGATTGCCTCTTTTTGAATAGCTGCTGATGTGATGACGAATGTATTGTGCACTTTAACTTAACCAATTAGGCAATTAACACTTTGAAAAATACAATATTTTTCAATATGAAGTAAACAATTTTCAAAAGGTGAGTCATGTCATAATTTGTATGTTGTGAACTTTTTTTGTGATCATTTTCATTAATTTTCGACGTCATGACGTCTTGTCTTGTTGTCCCACGTGATTCACAGTTTTGACATTTGGAATTGACATTGACAGTATTGACATATGGCAGATTATCGATTTTCTCTTGTGCAAATGACGTCAAAACGAGTACCTCGACAAACATTTTACCAATTTCGATTTCTGGTCATGGTTTCATTTTGAGAACTAACAAGCCACCTCTTCGTTTTTATAATCCTATATATAACCTCCTTTCATATATACAGATGGAATCCTCGATATCACTATAACATCTAAAAACATTATTTGAATATGGAAATATTCAAACTTCCCGCGCGTGGCAAAAGAAATACTTTCGGTTGAATGTCTTGCTGACAGGTGTCAGCAGCACTGCTGCGTTTTTCCATTGTTTTTACACGGGCTCCTGATTGTGATGTGAACTGAAAATTTTTGTTTCTTTTTTAAATAGGAACAAAACGTTTCCTTCCTGACGTTTGTCGAAATTTCGTTGTATTAAATACTGAAGCTATTTATCTGTCTCAATAAATATCAAATTAATAACATCGTGTGATTAATATATAAAGTGAATATATGGTTGCAGCAATCAGCAAAGTTTTACCTGAGCGAAGTCAATAAACTCTTGAGAGGAGTGCCATGAATAAATGAATGTCGTGAAAGTGAGAATTGATATTACTTAACATCTCGTTCCTTGATCAGCTTCATTAAATTGATAGCACTAATAGTGTTATTTCTGAATAATCAACGTGATGCCCAAGGAGCTGCAACAACAAAAAGGTTAGATACAAAGTAGTCTTAATTTTTTTTCTTTTCTTTATAACATCAATGTGGGTGTATTTGAGATGAGATAAACAATTGATGAACTTTTGTTGGCCCAACTAGAGTTCTGGTTTGAAATGTTTATAGAAAATAGTACTAAAGCAAAGATGCTTTGAGATTTTTATGATTTGAGATGGCATCCCATCCCAAGGTGAGCAATAGTGTAAGTACAGTCATTCATCAAATCAGAATCACCATCTCTCTTTCTCACATTATTATTATATATACACAAGATACACTAGTTGAAAAAGTCAGTGGTGACAGGTATGCATGGCGAGTGTACCGTATGAAGGTCGCGACACGGCCGGTCATGTGACGTTACAGGGCCGGTCCAAGGACGTTCATGCACCCCATGTTGTTTTTGTAAATATCCACCTGTTCAGAACGTGGACGCGACTGACGCGAGGCTCCGTTTGGAGGGATTTCGGAGGTTTTGAACAACTTCTCAATTGTCGAGTCCAAACGGTAAAACTGCATTTATCATGCGATGGTTGTTTTTTCGAAATTTTTTTTGGTACTTACGTATTTTTGTCTGAAAAATACGCATTTGATAATTAAAATGTGATCGAACCACTATTTATCTAGATATTTCAAGAAAAAGCTCGAAATTTTGCCTTCTCCCTCCCCTTGTGTTGGGGGCATTTCTAGTTTGTGTTTCATTACTAATTGGAAATATTTCAACCATAGAATCCCGAACTCAAAATATGAAGATTTAACGAAATCACCTAGATAAAATATGTATCTTGTCTGAGTTACAGGGTGTTTTATTCAAAAATTTTGAAATGTTTTTTGCCCAGTTCTTCAAAACTATTTGACGTATCACTTTCATATTTGGACAGAAGTGTAGGTATTATACATCTAACTGAATTATGTGAAATGAACTTTTCTAGCTATCACCAGAGGCGTACGACAGGGGCAAGTGACTGGTTGATCATTCCTAAATCCTACGCCACTGGCGGAATTGCAATTTTATCAGAATTTTTCGATTCTTCAATACCTTCTTCGTAAATATTGTACTCTTTCTTCATAGCGATAAAGTCATTATTTTCCGAGATATTTCAAGTTAAACATGAAGCAGCACAATTATTTTGATTTTAATGTGTATCAATAATGTCGATATTTTGGATCAATGGACAGCTGCATTAATCAATCAAATGAAACTTCAATCCATACTAATATAAAAACATAACAGACGGGAGCTGTTACAGGGCGTTTTGAATTTTTAAATATATTACATACCTGTTACGGCTCCTGTCTGTTATGTAATTATGTTTTCATTGTTAATATGGATTGAAGATTCATTTTATTGATGAATACAATCCATTGATCCAAAATATTGACAAAATTAATGCACATCGAAATCAAAATGATAGTGCAGATTTATGTTTGACTTGAAATATCTCGAAAAATAATGACTGTATCGTCATGGGGAACGAGTACAATATCTACGTTAAAATTGTTGGAGAATCGAAAATTTGTGATAGAATTGCAATTCCGCCAGTGGCGTACAATTTGGGAGGGATCAACCAGTTAATTGCCCCTGTCGTACGCCTCTGGTAATAGCTAGAAAAGTTCATTTCACATAATTCAGTTGGGTGTATAATACCTACACTTGCCTACAAATATGAAAGTGATACGTCAAATAGTTTTGATGAACTGGACAAAAAACATTTCAAAATTTTTGAATAAAACACCCTGTAACTCAGACAGCAGACATATTTTATCTAGGTGATTTGGGTTTAATCTTCATATTTTGAGTTCGGGATTCTATGGTTGAAATATTTCCAATTAGTAATGAAACACCCTGTATATCTCACAATATTTTGGGTAAAACTGCATTTAGCATGCGATGGTTTTTTTTTCGAAAATTTGTTTTGTTACTTACGTATTTTTGTCTGAAAAACACGAATTTGATAATGAAAATGTGAACAAACCACTATTTATAGAGATATTTCAAAAAAAAGTTCGAAATTTCGACTCTTTTCCCCTTGCGTTGGATGCATTTACCAGGTACTTGCTCTTCTTATTTTGTCATTGGACACTTTATATACTCATGATGTACTTCAATAACACATTTTTATACAGAAAATTCAACAGGAAATATGATTTTCATGGTGATTTTTTCCTATTTAGTGAGCAAGCATACTAGATGACGGCCATTTTATCCATAGGCAATCCAAATACGAGATGTCAAATGCACGTCAAATGTCAATAGATTGCTTTGGAATGACATTACACACACCATTATTTCAAATGATATTCTTCCTTCTTTTCAATAAATATGGATAAATCACAAGAAAATCATATTTCTAGTTGACTCAATAATAGAAAAAAATGTGTCTTACATTGTGATATACCGGGTGTCCCAGTATACCTGTTCCAATGAATTATCTCAGCCATTTCGAAAAATAAAAATTCAAAAATTTCTTGATCTCCGATTCGTTCAAGGAAGCTTAAACTGGGAAAAACAAAAATTGAAAGTCACTTCGGGTTTGACCGGAAGTGACTCTAACTTTTTTTATTTCAAATAGCACCCTGTATATTTTTTGCGATTTCTGATTTCTACTCAAGATTACCTTTCCAACGATGTATCACACTTTGTATTTTGAATTTGATTTGATGGAGAAAACGACAATTGAAATTTCAAATTGAAGGAATTGCAGCAGGCTACGATATTTTTGTAATCTTGATTTTGACTTCAATAATAGTTTCAAATCATTAAAATTGTAGTAGATCATGTAATTCCCAAATTTTCATCTTTTGAAATGACTGAGATAATCTATTGGAACAGGTATACTGGGACACCTGGTATTTAAATTGTCCAATGATGAAAAAAGAAGGGTAAATTGTTTTAAATTCAATCCAGAAGAGAGGCGGAAAAGTAGGTGGAATTTGTAACTTTATATTGAAATATCTAGACAAATAATGGTTTGTTCACATTTTCATTATCAAATTCGTGTTTTTCAGACAAAAATACGTAAGTACCAAAAAAAATTTTCGAAAAAAAAACCCATCGCATGCTAAATGCAGTTTTACCATATTTTGTTAGTGGGGTTATTTTTTGCCACTTTTCGATAGAAGCGGAATGTAGTTGGCGTTGGCTCCAATGTTTTTTCATAATCCGGCTCTGGCGACTTACAGAGCCTCTGTTTCGTTTTCAAAGGGCTACCCTGTATAGACTGTCTTTGGTTCGGACCCGGCCCTGGTTCACCTGTCCCGAGAGCTTCAAAAGAGCAATGTCGCCTCTGAATCCTTTGATAATGATTACTAGCCACTGGTTGAAATCTTCCTTCACCAGCGAAGTGCGAGCTACATAACATAAACACCACAGACACAGAACGCAGAATTACTCTGTTGTTAGTTGTTAGCCGCCGCTCACACGACACGCTTCTTTCTCCGTTGCTTTCCGTCCCATTGGTCCCCAACCCAGTCCCAACGGAACATTTTCATTTTATAAGCTCGGCCGAGAGGCAACTAAAGCTGCGACAATAGTCCGCGTTTACGTCCGTCAGGTCAGAAATTATATAGAGTGTGTTCGAGTTGACTAGTTCCAATAGTTCGTGTTTTCCTAAGTTGTTTTCTGGTGCTTGTTATCAGTGTTGGTTGGATGTGAAATTCGGTGACCTTGGGACGCCGCACGTGACCGAAGGGCCTTGACCTTTGCTACCCCTCCCCTTTTCATCCAAGACAGCTGGGCTGGCGCTGGGTGAGTTGATGTGTTGATGAGTTCTTCGGAGTTCATTCTTCTGGAAGGATAGGCCATAGGCCATTATTTATCCTGCGTTCCTTTTTGACCTAACCCAAATCCGAAACAAACAATGAAATCAAGTTTATTATGGATATTATGAATTATGATTGATTCAGTACGGCTGTGTTTCGCTGCTTTTTTGAGTAATTTGGCGACTTTACCTCCCTTTTTTCTTTCAATCATTTCTTGGGGTACCTACCTATACAGGGTGTATCTAAATAACACCGAGAAAATTCCTCTCTTATGGCGGCGGAAAATAAAGGCAATTCTGCAATAACGACAGATCGCAAATTGAATGACTACCTGAAAATCTATGAATAAGTCATTCTGTGCTAAATAGTCTAAGATAAAGAATAACTTTGTTTTGACGGGAGTATGGATGCAGGAGCTTCAAAAATATTATTCTGTGCCTCGTTGTAATATAAACACAGATATATTGCAATGGTGGAAAATTTATGCTTCTGAATTTCCCATTCTAAGTTTGAGCACCTCTACTGTGGTTTGAGTAAGCATACCGGCTACTTCAGTCCTGGCGGAAAGATTATTCTCACGTGCTGCGTTAACTATAAGAAAACATCAATCTGCACGATGTTGAAAAACAAATGTTTTATTTTCTTGTTCAGATGTATGATGTAAGTATGTACCTATTAGGTACCTACTTTTCGATAAATAATGTTATTTTTGTTGTAATTTTGTCTTCCTACTTCTACATTATACCTAGAAAGAAGGTAAAGGTGAATATCCCGTACTAGACTGAAACAAGATTATGCATGACGAAATTGCGATACATTTGCGAGACTCTCGTACGAGACGCGAGACAAGACGAGACTGGAGGCTGCGAGACGAGACTCGAGACAAGACTTCATATTTCATCGGCGAGACGAGACGAGACTTTATGAAAGTCTCGTCTCGTTGGTCTCGTGTGAATCACTAATGACATTCACCATAAATATCGATAAATTTACCCACTGAGACGCCACTTTTTTTTTTTTTTTATCGCTTGAAGCGCACGAAAGGGAATCCCTATAATGTTCAGAGAACACCGTGCGTTCCTAGGGAGGATAGGGACAGGAGGTAGGTATTGGAATTTTTTTTGAACTTTTGGAGATTATATGTTGTTGGGAATACTTCCACAGGCAATGAATTCCAGAGCCTAGCCGTTCTATGGATGAAGGAGTCTTGATAAAGTGCTGTTCGACATCTTTCGAGGTTGACAACGAAAGGATGTGCTGACTGGGCTTGTCTAGTTCGTCTGATTGGTATTGCTAGTGAAGGGATGATAGCAGAGATTTCCGAAGAACATTTCCCGTGGAAGTATCGATAGAAAAGTGAAAGGTCGCCGACCTTTCTACGGTGTTCCAATGATGTCAAAGAGTGAGTGAGTGTGGCGTCACCTACCAGGCGAATGGCTCTTTTCTGGATGGAATCTAAGAGCATCAGCGTATGTTTTGGTGCTGAACCCCATATGTGGGAACAGTATTCTAGAACAGGCCGTATCTGCGCTTTGTAGATCATGAGAAGCTGTTGAGGTGTAAAGTAGCTTCTCGCGCGGAACAAGAATCCGAGTTTTTGTGAAGCAGCTTTTGCGATGGATCTGACATGATTATCCCATGAAAGAGTGTTGCTGATGGAAATACCGAGCATAGATATGGTGGGCTTGGTGGGGATGGTGGAGCCAGACATTAAAATATCGGGCATACTGAGTTCCGCCTTTCTAGAGAAAATGCAGGCTTGAGTTTTGGTGGCGTTGAATTCAACTAGGTTATTTGTTCCTCAGGCTGTGATTTCAGCAAGATCTTCGTTGACAGCATTGACCTGCCTGCGCCGTGAGTTATTAATTTCCTGGGAAGAAATGGGAATTCTGGAAGAGAACGCAGTATGGAGGGTACTATCATCTGCAAAGCTGTGGATGGGGCAAGTTGTTACTCCCAACAGATCATTGATATGAAGCAGGAATAATGTTGGTGCCAAAATTGATCCTTGTGGAACGCCGGAATTGATGCCAATGGTATCAGACGATACACCGTCCACCACCACGTGAAGCGATCTGCCTGAAAGAAAACTCGATAAGAGATGGCATAGCTGAGCTGGTAAGCCGTATGATGGTAGTTTGTGGAGGAGTCCTTCGTGCCAAACACGGTCGAATGCTTTCGATATGTCCAACGCGACAGCTAGAGATTCCCCGTGTTTTTCTATTGAAGATTGCCATAAATGGGTGACGTAGGCAAGTAGATCTCCAGTAGATCTTCGGTGGCGAAAGCCGTACTGTCTATCATTGATGATTCCTGAGCTCTCCAGATATTTGATAAGCTCAATATTGATGGCTTTCTCCATCACTTTGGAGATTACTGATAAGAGGGCAATGGGCCTGTAGTTGTTGGGCAGGTTCTTGTTCCACTGGAAATATTATTTCGAATCTAATTGCACCAGAAGAAGGTCCATGTTACTATTAACAAAACCACAACGTTTTATTGAAATTGATGGAAGGACGATTGAGTAATAAATAAAAAACTATTTTTCATGGAAATATTGATACTGTATCTAGAAAACAAAGCAAGTTAGGACACATGTTCATATGAACTTTATTTCCTAAATCTAAATCTAATATTCGCGATAGAAAATAACAACTTGAACACTTTTGAGCGATTTGTTTGGAGGAATTTACCAATAATCACAAACAAAAGACAAATGGAATCAATGGAAACAGAGTAAACAGACCGCTTTGACAGCTTTCAAAAACTCCGATAGGTAGCGTAAACTTATTTTCAATCGCGAATTCATAATTTCCAGATTTGAAATATCTTCTGAAAATTGAATAGGCGTGCGTCCCCGCGAAATTTTTTTCGAATATACATTATATATGTTCAGTAACGATTTTCAAAAATTCTAAATGATGATAAACATTCCTTTGAGTTGCCCAAAGACGAGACGACATCTTAAGTGTTAGCTGAAGCTACAAATGTCAATATTCATTTCATGGAAATACATGAATTGACATAATATTGATATAACTACACACAATGAGCATTATGTGCCTTTGATGTTAGGCCAATGTTATGGCACAGTTGAGGTTATGGTTTCAAATAATAATCTAATATACAGGGTGTATCTAAATAACACCGAGAAAATTCAAGGGGTGTTTCCTAGTGATATTCTAGCAAAAAAAGTTCATAAAAACATGTGTCCTAACTTGCTCCGTTTTTGAGATACAGGATGTTGAAGTTAGAAGTATTAATAGTAATTTTGCACTTATCATGCGATGGGTTTTTTTTCGAAAAATTTTTTTGGTACTTACGTATTTTTGTGTGAAAAACACGAATTTGATAATGAAAATGTGTACAAACCACTATTTATCGAGATATTTCAAGAAAAAAATCGAAATTTTGCCTTTTTTTCCCCCTTGTGTTGGATGCATTTACAGGTACTTGCTCTTTTTATTTTGTCATTGGACACTTTATATACTCATGATGTACTTCAATGACACATTTCAAGCTAGAAAATTCAACAGGAAATATGATTTTCATGGCGAGTTTTTCATTTAGTGAGCAAGCATACCAGATGACGGCCATTTAATCCATAGGCAATCCAAATACGATGAGATGTCAAATGTCAATAGATTGCTTTGGAATGACATCATACACGCCATTATTTCAAATGATACCTACCTACCTTCTTTTCACTGAACATGGATAAATTCACAAGAAAATCATATTTCTAGTTGACTCATATAATTAAAAAAAATGTGTCCAACATTGTGTGATATATATAAATTGTCCAATGATGGAAAAAGACGGGCAAATTGTTCTAAATGCGATCCAAAGACAGGCGGAAAAGAAGGTGAAATTTGTAACTTTATAGTGAAATACGCATGATAAGTGCAAAATTACCTTATTAATTGTTTTTATACAGGGTGATCCACGGTGGATGGCCTATAAGAAGTATCTGGAGAACGAAAAGACAGAACATTCTGAAAATTGGGATGCTTTGATAATTGAACATTCTCTATCCGTCTAAAATATTTTCATCGATACAGTGTTGCTACTTCTATCAGAAACAACTAGCAACTTTGTCATTTCTAAAGGAACACCCTGTATTTTATTGCATTTTTAAATTCTTCCTGAAGAACTGATTTCATCAATGCATCACACTTGGGGTCTAGCAGGAATGATTACAGAGATATAGGGTGTTCAAAATCGAGATTTTTCAAGTTTAGGATTTTTTTGTGTCGGAACTATTCATTATCGATCAAAACGGCTCTATCTCAACTTTTGATTCACTATCTACTGGAATTTAATTGGAAAAAATCGAGGAAAAAATACAGGGTGCTTCAAAATTCAGAATTCTGATCACCCTGTATCTGTTTTAGTACTAATTAAATACTACTAAAAACATGATTTTATGAATAGCCAAACTAAATAGAAGTAGAAAACAAAGTGATAAAAGTGTGTTGATAAATTTTTAACTAAAACCATATTTTGATGAAACACGTTTTTAGAGATAGCCAAAAAAGAAGTGGCTAGAAAATAAAGAGTAATTTTAAAAAAATGAAGAGATATAGAGTGCCGTATTAAAAAGAAATAGAAAATAAAATAGTTGAAAAAACTGAAAAATCCCGATTCATGGATAGCCAAATTAAAAAGATGTACCTATAAATGAAATGATAAAAGTTCTTTGATAAATATTTATCCAAAAATGTTTTTTCTAGAAATAATGTTTAAGGCACAACATCATTTGCCGTCCGAACGTTCAATTTGAAACACCCGGAAATAGGTACCTATTCGATTTTTCTCAACCTACAGAGATTTTTGAAATATTGGGACTTGAAAAATGCAAAAATCTGCCTGAGGAGCAATCAACTTCAGTGGTTGTTGCCTTCCACCACTGTCACCCTATTCAAAGATACCTAGCGATCTCTCGGAGCTTCTTGAAAGAGTTGTTATGTCAGAACCGAGGTCAGACCGCTTCCATTTCCGACCGAGATGATGCCGAGGATGATTCACATTGTTTGTCTGTAGAAGTGACAACATCGCGTGAGGATCGCACGCTCGAAAATTGGCCGTCGGAGATTTTATTCTCATGAATCTCGCGAAGAATTCCGCTAGAACGGAGTGTCCTCGGAAGGTCGACCGTCCAACAAAGATTCGCGACCTCAAAATAATAGCCCGGTAGATAATAGTAGATTGTTTTATTAGGATCAAAAGTGACACTTTGTTTGACAAGCGAATTTTGCATTTGCGAGGCAGAGCGTTTAGCGAAGCCGAGCGAAAGCAAAATTTGCGAGTCGAACAAAGTCACTTTTGATCCGAATGAAACATGCTATTTTTTCTGCAACCGAAACAATTAACTCAAATAAACATGTGAAGTAACCACCAATGCCGTGCCATATGTATGCAATGCAACAAATATTGACAAATAATCCATGTGGTGAGAATATACTACCTGCATTAACAGCAGGTTAGGTTTTCTAGGATGTTCTAATTATTGTAGTTTCAATATAAATACAACCACAAAGTAACATATTTGTGTATGGACCAGGTGCTCTAATGGCAAATACCGTGTCAGTGCCAGCTATAGGAACAAGACGTGGAAAATGTTAGGTTAGTGAGCATATCAACAATGATAATAGTGATTATTTATTCCTCTCCATACTACACTGTGTTTGACTTGATGATCAAAATTAAGCTAAACAATATCGTTGTTTGAGACAAAAAAACTATTGCTTGCCGTGATTATTCAAAAACACTTGTTTCCCGAGAATAACGAATCAAATACAGATCAAGAAAGTATTTGAATCTTGAAGGCTTCCCTGATCAAAACAAAAATACTAAACTGAGATGTTTATAATTCCAATACTAAACTATAATAAAGGTGTATTTATATCTCCAGCATAAGTATGAAATGCCAAATCTGCTGAAGTCGAAAACAAATCAGGTATGCGTCTCAACCCAAATAACCACCGTCACAATGTTGGTTATTCTTGATGACGTCCAGTATATCGTTTTTAGTTCCTAGGAGCTAAAGTGCAACTTTAGCTCCTAGGAACTAAAATTCAACTTTAGCTCCTAGGAACTAAATATGTTGCCTAGCAACATACCTATTTTTGTGCCAGTAATAGAAACGTCAATTTAAGTGCTAATTTTGGTATCAAAATGGATGACTTTTGTGTCAAATGCAGAAAAAAGACGTTTATACGACGCGTCTGAACTGCCATCCTAAGAACACTTTTTTTCTCACGAATATTTGCCTAATTTACAGTTGCAAGCAACTTTTTTCTTCATGTATTGCCTAATTTACAGTTGCAACTGGAAGTTAGATCAAGAGAACTTTTTTTTCTACACATCTCCTAATCTACAGTTGCAACTGTAAATTAGGCGATATTTAGAAAAAAAAAAGTTTCTTTTTTACGATTATGTTGAAACTACTGACAACATTGTGATGAAATTTTGTATAGATGTTTCTTGGAATCTGACACATCGCATGCATTTGTTTTTATATCTGACTCTCATAGAGGGCTAGAGGGCGCTAGTTACACGGTTCGTGCCGAGTAGTTTTGAACATAACTTCTTTGAGGTTAGGTTTTTCAATCCTAATTTGATGTGAACTTGAACATCATTCAATTTCACACCAAAAAGGTACTCTTGGTAAAACTCGATACTGTGTTCCGTTTTCGGAATATTTCGATTTGAAAATGATGAAGTGGTAACTGTTGCTGGTATAAAGCTATGTATTAGAGTGAGTATTATGAAAAATTATCACCTATTTATTGAAAACCGAAAAACAACAATACATTTCTGATGCAAAACTCTTTGATTTAACAATGAATCACAATAATAACATCGAAACAGATTTGACTAAGAACATGGATTACACAGTTTTTGTTGTATCTTGAGCAAAAAGTCATTGCTACATAGGTAAATTCACGTCAAGAGTTGTGAGACATAATTGAACATCACTTAAATGACCTAACAGCTGATCCTCAACTGTTCAGAAGAATAATACATTCTTTCAAAAAGAATATAGAATCGTGTATTCCTCGAAATGTAGGACATTTTGAACACTTACTCTAACTGATTCAATATTTCATGTTTCTAGTGAAATATCTCTTAATTTTCTACTTATGATTCTTTGTTTCATCAATAACTTCAGCACAAGAATAATTTTATTGTTTTTGAACCTGAATGAATAGGTAATTGAACTCAATAAAATTCATTTTATACCAGCATCATTACTACTCCATTATTTTCAAATCGAAATATTCCGAAAACGGAACATAGTATGAAGTTTCACCAAGAGTACCTTTTTGGTGTGAAATTGAATGATGTTCAAGTTCACATCAAATTTGGATTGAAGAATCTAACCTCAAAAAAGTTATGTTCTAAACTACTCGGTACGAACCGTGTAACTAGCGCCCTCTATGAGAGTCAGATATAAAAACAAATGCATGCAATGTGTCAGATTCCAAGAAACATCCATACAAAATTCCATCACAATATTGCCAGTAGTTTCAACATAATCGTAAAAAATGTGTAAAAAAATATTGTTTCAACACCTTGTATCTTGAAGACGGATGGCGTTACGACATTTTTTCACTGAGCAAACCCAACTTATTTTGCAATGTTCTACATACCCTAGCAAGGGGGTTTGGTTTTTTTGAAACACCCTGTATAGGTATATCACAATGTATGACACATTTTTTTCTATTATTGAGTCAACTAGAAATATGATTTTTTTGTGATTTATCCATATTTAGTGGAAAGAAGAAAGAATATCATTTAATATAATGGCATGTGTAATATCGTGAAATATCATTCAAAAGCAATCTGTTGTTATTTGACATCTCGTATTTGGATTGACTATTGATTAAATGGCCGTCATCTGGTATGATTGTTCACTAAATATGAAAAACTCGGCATAAAAATCATATTTCCTGTTGAATTTTCTATATAAAAATGTGTCATTGAAGAACATCATGAGTATATAAAGCGTCCAATGACAAAATAAGAAGAGCAAGTAGCTGCAAAAGCATCCAACACAGGGGGAAAAAGTTGGCGAAATTTCGAACTTTGTCTTGAAATATCTCGATAAATAGTGGTTTGTTCACATTTTCATTATCAAATTCGTGTTTTTCAGACAAAAATACGTAAGTACTAAAAAAATTTTGAAAAAAAAACCATCGTATTGTCAAGAAGTACAAATGTCTATGAAATAACTTTCGTTCATTTCTAGATCTTCATTCATAAATTAACTTTTCCAAATTAAAACATCTTGTACAGTGTTTCGATCAGGTCAAAGCGGAGTTCATAGACTCTAGTTCCGGTAAAATTTGCATGAAACCGCTTAGCTTGCGATGCGGGCCAAGCTATACGCCCGGCATCGAGCATTGCCATTGCGGAAAATTGCAATGTTAGCATCGATTCCAAATATAAATAGATTCCGAATCGATAAGCCATTCATTACTATTCATTACTGATTTTCGATTATTATTGATCACCCATTTCTGATTACTGATTATTCATTACTGATTTCTGATTACTTATTCATTACTATTATAATGCATTTCGATAACACTTTACTTGATTCCGTAATTGAGTTACTTATTCACGAGTGTACCGTCCTCCCGACTTTGATCCTGCTGGTCAACCCCATGTTAGATGTCATAATGTAAGTACTGTTTTCCATGTTCTATCTGATTTGTTTTATCTGTGTTGTGTTCCGTTTGGTTATTACTATGGTTTGTCTCTGCTACTTTGCCATGTGGCAAGCATTTATTCACGACTTTCCCATTAAATCAATAAAATGTTAATTTTATACGAAAACTATCTTGACTCTTCATTTGGGGATGAATATGGTTGGGTGGTAAAATGATCAAAATCCTCTCATCAAGCCAAGCGAGTAGCCAAGTTGCGATCCATAGGAGGGCAACATCTGAGTTGCGACATGTGGTGGACACGCCGTTTGCCAAATAATCTACCAAAACCATCTGAGTTGCGACAGTATGATAAATGCAGTTTTACCAAAATTACCCCTCGAAATTTCCAGCAATAATTCATTCCCTAGGGGGATTACAAGTGAAAATTTCAGTACGCAGCAAAAATGTCGAGCGGCAGCACTGTGCGTAGTGCCTTTTCTAGCCACTGCATATGATAAGTTGTTGAAGGTGTTTCCAGGTATTCTAAGGAATGCAACCTGGGTGCAGCTGAAGTCGATCTCGAATCACTTCGAAACATGTAACACGTAACAGTCATGACACATAAGTATAATTCTGTATTTCTAGCGCAGGTATCCGTCTTGAGGCCTTCCGATACACATTCCATCGGTTCAATAAGATATACAGGGTGTTTTTCGATATTCGATATTGGATTAGTGTGCATGAAGGGTGGGAGAAGAGAAGCATTTTGGAATTTGAATTATTAGTACCCAGTGTTGTCATTACTATTGTAATAGATCTATTACTATTTGTTGGAGGTTGTTACGTTTCGTCATGAATCTATTACTATTTGAAGTTGGATCCAAAATGTGATGTTTCATGACTGAAATATCTAAACTGCTCCACATTTGGAGTGAGACAAGCAAAAAATTCTATCATTTTTGAACCGTCATAACTTTGGAGTGGATCAACAAATTTTCAATTCCTTTCAACATTCTGATAGCTCATTCCATTGGGTACAACGTCAGTACTTTTTTGTTGTTCCACCTTTTCGACATGAAGACCTACTGGGTGATATCTGAAAATGTGATAATTTTCGAAAAGTTTGGGATCACCCCGTTTCACCAGGAATTTTTTTTATGCTTTATTGGGGGTGATAAAATGACGAACAATGAGTTTTTTCCAAATGGTTTTGAATTCAAGAGGATTCATACAGGATGTTTGAATGTATGGAATTGCATTCTGATATGTTCAACCACCATAAATTCAACTTCAACAGAATTTTACAATGGCATATCTTCAACGCCATTACTACATTTTCGAATATAGGGGATGTAGAAATAAATTGAAATATTACGAAGAAAATGCCGTTAATAATTATTATTAACACAATAAAAACATTTCATCACCTAGTATTACTACTTCGCAATAATTAAATGATTTTTTTCAGTGAAACAGGCCCAATGGCTTAGAATTTTCGCACTGGTGTTTTTTGCACTCAACTCAAGTGTTACAATATGTCTATGGTCAATACAGATTAATCTTGTGTTCTTTCATGACGAACAAACCGAAATTTCTGCTTCCCAATAGACCTGTATGCCGAGCTGTAGCCCTTCATCATTTTTCAGCCCAGATAAAACAGACTGTTCGATTTGACCAGATCAACGAACTCTAAATTGTAATCGATTGCGAGTTAGTAGCCATTTTTAATTCATTAGAACGTTGCAAAATATGTCGCTTGAAATCTTAAATTGATTCGGTTTCACCTTGTTCAAGTCCACATTTATGCGTATCATATGATATCATTACAGTTACTGCGACTCTAATTTTTTTTTCATTGTTACAGGCCCGGTTGACAGGAGTGGCCCTCCATATGAACCCTGAGGCACCTAAGTGAGTATGCGAGTGACCTAGCTTAGCTACCAGTCTATAGATTGTACGACATTTTCGTGAATTATGTTGAAATATTGACTGGTATACCTATTTCTGCAGAATATTCATGTTTTTTTCATGTTGACTATTCCACTCTTGATCTCGAGAACAAATCAGAATCGACCATTTTCACGGTTTCATCTGTGTTCTAGCGATATTTTTTGTTTATTAAATTTTATCGGACAATACAGAAGACGAATTGACCCACACGTGACCAACAAACCTCGTTTATCAGCGATAAAATTTTGACATCATGTCTGGTCAAGATTGCTTTGGATTCAAATCTGAGACATTAACCTAAGTACCTACTTTATTTTATTTACTTATAATTCGCGTTAGTGAGACATTTTGTACGAAAGGCGAGACCATTTCATTCTGGTCATTCTGGCTGGACGTTTCATGTGTAATTTAAAAAGTTTGCATATTCGTTGACGGTCTGACACAACAATACTAGAATTCAAATTCCTTTTTGAAGTAATCTTCTTCAATCACTCAAGTTATTGTGACTGATATAATTACCAGAAGATGGAGCGCAACTCATAGGGTTGTTACGCGAAGATACCTGAAGATACGAAGGACGATGGTTCGAGTCCCTCGGCGACGATATCTTTTTTTTTTTATTATTTCATGTCACATAAATTCAATTTATTTATTTTGTTTGAATTGGATAGCAATTGTATACACTCTTTTGAGAGCAACCATCTCCAAGATAATAAAAAAAATACTGTCTATCAAAATTGTACATTCCACTTTGTGAATAACTATAAGTAGGTAGTACATTTCTAAAAAATTGAATTCTGTATTTCATTACTATCATTATGTTCTTCTTCGCAGTTTGAGTTGGAACATACTTGAATTATGTTTCCTATTTCTTATATATATTGTCTCATTCAATCATAAAATAGACATACGAATACAACTCGTGATACTATTTTTCCTGGAAATATTCCTCGATTGACATACTCCAGCTTCCTGCTCTAATTTCGCTCATGACATTGATCCAAAACTACTCGCATACGGCTCGTAGTTTTGATAACAATGTCATTCACGAAATTACTAGGCAACAACCTGTCGTAACAATCATCGAATATTTCCGGCAAAATATTATCACTTGTGGTATTATATATGATAATAACATCCATTTGAGTTACAGTTCTCAACACACTAAATGACCCACTCATAATTTGACTATATTTCGAAGACCAGTATTTTTTGAAAAAATTGATCGATCTTCATGCGGTTTACGATATCAGATGTGATATATCATCGGCTTCAAAGAGAGCTAGAACACTTTGAAAAAGTCCACAGAACAAAACTTATACAGGGTGTAAAGTGGAACCATTACACTATGGTCTACATTTCCAATGCTGCCTGAACTCGAGCAATTTTTTTCTGATCAAAAGTCAGTCATATTATGATACATTGGGACCTCATCTCGGGACGGTTTCGTAATTTCTCCTCAATTGGCCATTGGAACAAAAATTCGTTTTTTTTTTCGAAAGTTTTGCATTTCTCGAACTTTTTCTCTAGAACTCCACTTGAGCTGACTATTGGGAAGAACTATTCTCATGTTTTGTGGAGGACAATGGAAGACGAAATAAGCACTTTTGTGGAATATTCACATAAGAAAATAGGACAAAATATCGTTTCAGTAAAAACAAATCAGAAATGGTGACTAAAACCATGGCCCATTTGATTCAGTATATTCAGAAACGGCCTTCTCGATATCAATTTTTTATATTAGACTATTAACTCGAGACGTTTTCGAAAATTCACCTCTAATATAAATACAGGATGAAAATTTTTAATTCAAACTTCTTTCCTAATATCGATGATTCTTATCATTATTTTTATCAACTGATTTCCAATATTTATTGCCCAAGTATGAGACACAGAGTATTGTTGATCAATAAACTGAGTGTTTCACAACTTATCTGACAAATTATATAATGTTAGAAGAATGTATGGTGACCAGCATTATCTCCAGATCTGAATTAGGGAGAAGGCTACGTTCTCGCGAGAGGTCTCCGGAAAGTCTCGCAGAAATGGCAGATGCATTAGTGGAAGAATGTGATCGTATACCAATTTATAATTTTGTGTTTTATAAAAATGTTTCTTTAAAATTATTGGTATCAGTTTATTTCATTAGAAAATTGTTTCTCGATAAATTCAGAAAGTTGGTGATCTGCAAGGATTCAGCAAAAAAAGCTGTAATTCGGAAAATTTTAGAGATAAATCAATGAATAAAAAAACAAAATGCTCGCGAAAGAAGCCTCTTTCGTATATGGTGTAAGCACTTTGTATACCATTACTCAATTAACACACAGGGTGACTCAAAAATTAAGAATAAATCATGGCTCGAGTTATTCCACCACCATCAAGGAGGCTTTGAAAAAATGTTCACCTCTTAATTTTTTTTTAAAGACAAATGCATTACCTACCAACAAATAAAAAAAAAAATCGGCCTACTATTTTTTTTTAAGAAGTTAGGTCAAATATCAAGTGCGTCACTTTTTTGGAAGTGAGTGTATATTTAGTGTTTTAGGCATTGATCTATGGTATTGGTAAATATAGGGTTAGGTTTCTTGGATGTATAATCTTGTACTTTGAAAAATGTTGCTTCCAACGCTCTCAAAATCAAGAAGATATCAAATTGCACACCCTGTATACATATAATTACTCTATATAACCAACATACTGAATGTTGTTATACAAGTTTCTGTATAATTTTTTTCTGAATGAACTGGATCTCTTCGTGATATCAAGGCTGAAATTTCTGAACCGTGAGTCAGTTTAGTTATTTCCGTTATGCTAAAATATGGGGATCTTGATATTGTTTTCACTTTTTCGTAATTCAATGAGTCATGCGTGTCTCTTGATCCAATATGCTTTTATTTTTGCTGATTACATTCTTCGCGGTTTCAAATTACTGTAATCGGAAATAAAGTCTCAATGTTGTAAACTAGCTACCCAACTACAGTGGCGTCTCGTAACTGTAGCAAATTTCGTATCTGGGGTAGCTGTGATCGAAATACAACAAAAAATGCCCCGCCGACGTTTTTTGTTTTTGTTTTTCAAGGTCATCTCACTTGAATAGGAAGTTGAGAATACACACATAATGTCTCTTGATTATGAATAGTCTACAATTAGTAAATTCTTGTTTCTACTCACATAACTAAAATGGCATTTAGCGTACGTATATGTACCACGCTAAATGATCGATTAATCACGGATTGTCGATCTGTGATTTATTCAAAATATTAAACACGTTACCATGGCAACACGATTTCTTAAACACATTACCATGGCAACGCAGTTCATTAAACACAGCTTCAGTTCAGTAATTTGAGACATGTCTGGCCTGTCAATTGTATCAACTGTCAACTGTTATTTTCAAATTTCGTATCAGAATTATTCAAACAATATTCGTTTGTATATCAGAATTCTTCATGAAAATATATGCGAAATGTAGACGAAAGAGAAATCGAAGAGAATGCTACTTGCATATCTCCAAGAAGTGTAAAAATGAAGCATCCATCTTTGAGAACAATTCATTCATTCTGCGCTAAGCAAGACAATGAACGTGAAACAAAGGTTAGTAAGCAATGAACGGACACATCTACAACCAATATCACTTATTCGTGTCTCGCTGGTTGCATGCAGTTACATGTATTATGTTCTCAATTCCCATTACTTTCGAATTATTTTGTAGGTTAGCAGGAATAGCAGGTATGTTAATGTAATTTTCGGAGTTCGTAGAAAAATCATAGTATGTAACGCGTTTATAAACTCTTCTAGACACTCGTTTATTAAACACTCGCTCCGCTCTGCTCCGCTCGTGCTTAAACTACTCGTTACTAAAAGGACGTTTATAACACTTGTTACATAATATACTATTAATTTCCAATAAACAAAAATACAATGTAATCTTATACAGCCTTACTTGAAGTATATGTTTTTTTCTTAATAGGGCAGGAAGAAAATCTTACAGACTTTATTCAACATTGGAATTGGTACATGTTTCGAAGCTTCAAAGCTTCATCATCAGCAAACATTATTTGTTACAGGAAGTACTGTTCTGGGTAAAATATTTCACATGATGAAAAACCAAAATGTAATTTACATATTTAAAATTCCAACTACGAAATAGCTACAATGCTCAAAGTGAGATGAAATATTAAGAAAATACAAAATATCGAAATCATTTCCACACAATCATTTAGGTTGACATAAAGCAAGCAGAGCCGTTGGTTTTTTCTAATGAAAGAAGAGTTGTAAATTTGCGAATATGGTAATAAATTAGTAATAAACTAGTAACTGATTGATGACTCAATAGAATGTTCAATAACATGTGATTACGAGTTTTGGTTCTGCTAGGTTGAGATCGAGATTGACAAATCGGCGTTTTTTTTTCCATCGAATGATGAGTAAAAAATTCGCGATTACGATTATAAGTTAGTAATTAGATAGTCATAGATTATGGTATATTTGAAGTTATCAAAAAAATTTATTTTCAGATATGGTTCTGCTAGGTTGACTTAAAACTAGCAGAGTCGTTGTTTTTTTCTGTTAAATGAAGGGTAATAAATTCGCGTATATGGTAATGAATTAGTACTAAATAAGTAACAAATTATAGGACTATTGCGAATTTGAAATGTTGAAATTGTTCTGCTAAGTTTATCGGGGTGAACCACCAATGTTGTAAACATTTTTTCCTCCAAATTACATTAAAAGTGGTTTTTCAATGACACTAAACAGGCAGAAAAGGTGTACTTTTACTGCCTAGGCAGAAAAAGTTTGTTGCTGTGCAACGTCCCAAGTAATTTGAATCAAATTGGTAATCAAAATTGACAATGACTTTGGGTGAACAAGAAATGATGGATTATTTGGACTTTGCGTGGTCTCGCCTAGGCTATAAAACGCCAGCCGCGGCATTAAATCTTGAACTTTTCTGCCTAGTAAAACAAATAACTATTGTTGATGCAAGATAATGCCAGGCTCCACGTCGCCCGAGTCACCGAACATAAACCCGAGTTGTGAGAAATGATCTAGATGAAGTCTGTATCTCTACTATGGTTTTGCCAACTCGTAGCCCAGATTTGAATCCCATTGAGCATTTCTGGGACATTCTTGAGACAAGATTACAAGAGGAATGTAACTTGAATTATACTTTGGAAAACGCACGGGAGAGACTGATGATTCATATTTGGGAAAACGTGAACCAACATGACATTAGGTCTCTTATTTTGGGTATAGGCCGTCTTTGCCAAGAAGTTTTTCATGACCGCTGCAGAAATACGCACTACTGAATTCAACTTGTGACTTCCCATTCTGTTTCGTGTAGAATTTCCAAATTATCATCAAAACCTAATAATTTAAAAAGGATTGAGTTTTATTCCCTCATTTTCTACGTGTAGAATTTCGAAATTATCATCGAAACTATGGTTTCCTTCTAATTTATAGTTGGCGTATGTTGAATTCGTTTTCTCTTTCAAAAAAATCATCTTATGTTCATGAATGCGCTGATGAAAAGTACGACCTGTCTGACCGATATATACCTTAGGACAAGATCCACAGTTAAGTTGGTAAACCCCTGATTTTTGGAATCAAAAAGTTCTGTCTTTATTATTTTTGATAAACTGGGAAGGTTGTATTTGTTCTATATGCTACTCTCAAGTCCTGTTTATGTAGAAATGAAGCTAATTTTTCAGTTGATGATCCAAAATAGGTTAAAGTTCTTTGATATTGAATATTATTTTTGATGGTAGGATGGTCCTGTATCTCGGTATGTATAAAAAAGAGGATTTTATGCGAGTACACTTTGCACACCAATGTTCAGAAGGAAATAACCTGTCATTCAAAACAAGGAACGTCCGAATCAGATAAGAACTTTTGACGAAAATGGTGTTCCTAATCTTTTGGCTACTAAAAAAAGTTGATAATACAATGATGAAAGTGTGTTGTGATAAATACGCAAAATAATAGTTAATAATGAGGGCGATTAATGATCGAGATATTTTAACGTGCGAGCGAAGCGAGTGCGTTAATGTTCGAGATCATTAATCGCCTTTTAATATACAAGTTGGTTACAAAATTTTTCCGTCGACTATATTTGTCATTTCTTCTGCAATGGAGAAAACTTGGATCGCGAATTCATCATTCATCTGGAAACTGTTAAGAATCACCCAGTAGCCTTGTTACTGACATTAGTGACATTTGACATTTGTCGAAATGATCAACATAGAAAATAAATTCCTTGTGTTAGAAAACAGGATTTAAAATCGTGTCAGAAACTTTGAAAGGCGAACCCGTTAATGGAAAATCTTCGATGAAATCCATATTTTCGATTTAAATGCAAATTCCGTAAGTTGAAGCATAAACAATGAATGCACGCGGTGTATGTTCGGTTGCCTATAAAACAATCGTGCATTAATAGACAAATCATTCATTAATAGGGGTCATTAATGAACGATTTCATATACGTTAAACTTAGTCTTGATACGAGGTCAACGGGAAAAAATTTAAGCACATCCGTAATCAGTATTTTCCGAGGTATTTTCTATTTTGTGTATTTTTCATCCACACATTTTTATTATTTTATTTCCAACTTTTCTTAGTTTGGCTATCTATGAAAGCGTATTCATCTAGTTTTTAAACTACAATTGATTATTTTCAACACCCACTAGAGTCTTTAGGTCACATTTTTATTGAAAACATCTGGTGTTGATAGGTGAACTTTGAATAATGTTTGTAGAAACATACATTCATTATTATTATTAATACCAATCTGAAACGAATTCGACATTCTGGTTTCGCATTCGCATACCTTCAACCATTCAGACAGGGACTTTCTGTAAACAGTTGTAAAATTCAAGGTGAGACAGTCTTGAAATGAAATCTGCATTGTGGACTAAATAAACAATATTTTCACTCGTAATAACTTATGAAATATCTTGAATGCGACAGGTTTTAAAACAAGAAAAAAAGAATGATTACGAAAGCCTTATTTTACAAAGGAATAGGTAGGTATCGGGTAGGTATTGAAACTAAGCGTTCTTGGAATAATAAAGAAGTTGAGGTAGTTGGTAACTTTATTTGGCATTGCGGTGGCTGACCACACAAGTTGTGATATTTCGTCATTATTATACAGGGTTGAATAATTTGTGGATTATCTTGTGAAGATTCATCATCTATTTATACTAATATTATAAAGAGGAAAGATTTGATTGTTTATTTGTTTGTTTGTTTGTTTGTTTGTTTGTTCGTTCGTTCGTTCGTTCGTTCGTTCGTTGGTTGGTTGGTTGGTTGGTTGGTTGGTTGGTTGGTTGGTTGGTTGGTTGGTTGGTTGGTTGGTTGGTTGGTTGGTTGGTTGGTTGGTTGGTTGGTTGGTTGGTTGGTTGGTTGGTTGGTTGGTTGGTTGGTTGGTTGGTTGGTTGGTTGGTTGGTTGGTTGGTTGGTTGGTTGGTTGGTTGGTTGGTTGGTTGGTTGGTTGGTTGGTTGGTTGGTTGGTTGGTTGGTTGGTTGGTTGGTTGGTTGGTTGGTTGGTTGGTTGGTTGGTTGGTTGGTTGGTTGGTTGGTTGGTTGGTTGGTTGGTTGGTTGGTTGGTTGGTTGGTTGGTTGGTTGGTTGGTTGGTTGGTTGGTTGGTTGGTTGGTTGGTTGGTTGGTTGGTTGGTTGGTTGGTTGGTTGGTTGGTTGGTTGGTTGGTTGGTTGGTTGGTTGGTTGGTTGGTTTGTTTGTTTGTTTGTTTGTTTGTTTGTTTGTTTGTTTGTTTGTTTGTTTGTTTGTTTGTTTGTTTGTTTGTTTGTTTGTTTGTTTGTTTGTTTGTTTGTTTGTTTAGATAGCCTCCGAAACTACTGGATCGATCTGGCTGAGAATTGGTGGGGAGGTAGCTTAGAACCAGGAGAAGGTTATGGGATACTTTTTATCCCGGTACCATTAGGAAATTCAAGATGGCTGATCTCATACAGGGTGTCTATAAAAGGTCTTTACAAAAACATACCACATATTCCTTAAACCAAAATAATTTTAAGTAAAATTACCTTAGTACAAAGTTGCATCGTTTAGGCCCCAGAGGGCCTTGAAGTTACAATTTTTAAATTGTGTTTTCCATATAAATTTAACACCATTCTTTTACCATATAAAACTCTATCAATATACCAAATTTCATCAAAATCGCATATGCCGTTTCAAATTTATATGGGAAAAACGATTTAAAAATTGTAACTTCAAGACCCTCTGGAGCACAAACGATGCAACTTTGTTCTAAGGTAATTTTACGTAAATCGACTTATTTTGGTCTGAGGAATATGTGGTATGTTTTTGTAAAGACCTTTTACAGACACCCTGTATATCGGACGAGTTTTGTAATTATGGTCCGATTCTATTCAAAATTGGTATCTGAGGGTTTTCGAGGTCGGAGATTATAATTCTCTCGTCAGAATTTGAAAATTCGGGCAGAATTTGGAAAATCAAGATGGCGGATCCAAAATGGCGGATTTTGTCATTAGGATCCGATTATATTCAAATTTGGTTCTGGTGGTTCTCGGGATCGGAGATTATGATTCTTTCATCAAAATCAGGAAATTCAAGATGGCGGACGAGTATTGCAATTATGTTCCGACTCTCTTCAAAGTTGTTATCTGGATGTTTTCGGAGTCGGAGATTATGATTCTTTTGTCAAAATCTGGAAAGGGCGGGATTTGGAAATTCAAGACGGTGGAAGCAATATACCGTACGAGTTTTGTAATCATATACCGATTCTATTCAAAATATGTAAGTGGGCGTTTTCGGGATAAAAAATCATGATTCCATCGTCAAAATTAGGGATTTCAAGATGGTGGATCCAATATTGCGGACGAATTTTGTAATATAATTATGTTCCAATATCCATTTTCTTTTTATTTTTTCCAGTGACCAATTGCCGCCTTCCCCCCGCCACCCGCCCCACCGCCCGATGCAAGAAGCGCTTGGCGCGGTCTGACGCCGTCCCCGCGCAGCCGTCCCCCGGCGATGGCCGCCGAGACGCGCTCGCCGCACGTGTCCGTAACGGCGATCAACGTGGAGCCGCCCGCGGCCGCCCTCAGGCCGCCCGAGCGGGCCAGGAGCGCGCCCCATCCGGCCGCTTTCATCGCCAACGGTGCGTCCACTTTTGCGAAGGGTGTCACCTTATATGTACAGTGTGTCCAGTTTTCGATGCTTTTGTGTGATATCTCAGTTATCTTTCGAGATAGAACCTTGCGGGTTTCGCGATCGTATGCCACTTTTTTGTGAAACTCAAGATGGCCTAGTGAGATTTTGCATAACTGTTTCCGTTTATGAGATACAGGGCGATTTTGAAAATTTATACTTTTTGGACCCCCTCTATATCTACGAAGTTTCTCAGCAAAAATGTCAAATTTGGATCTCATCCCATATGAATGTTTACGCAGAATCCAGTGGCGCACTCAACATTTTTTTTCGGGGTATGGTTTTGGAGATAAGACTCAAACTTATAATTTTTTAAATGGAACACCCTGTATTTCATAAGCTCATAAAATTCCTCATTTTTTTCTCTTCAAAATGAATTATTATGTATGTATATGAAATTTTCAAAAATGCTCTGAAATCACTGAAACATTGAATTTTAATAGTGGGCTATGGATTTTTCTTATAAAAAAGTTTCAATCGAAGGAATATTCATTCTGATTTTTCCATAAAGAGGACAAAACAAGCAACAAATAAATAGTAATGAAAAGTTCATAATGTAGAATAAGCACCAGATTAAATATTCACAAATACTATTGAATTTCGGAATTATTCAATAACTTATTCACTGAATTGTTCAAATTGATGTCCATTTCCCATAACACACAATTGACACAGTTTCTCAATACGTCTTCATACAGTAAGAGTCACAAATATCTTGAAGACCTTCGTGCAACAACAGAGGCAGTTTTCCATGAATTACAAAGACATCCTTTAATAATTTTGAATGCATTAAGACGTATTGAGAAAGCATGTGAGGGAAAGTGGATATCAATTTGAACAATTCAATGAATAAGTTACTGATTAATTTCGAAATTCAATTGTCTTAGTGAATATTAAATCAGGTGCTTATTCTAGAATATGAACTTTTTATTACCATTCATTTTTTTCTATCAGGTACCTAAATTTTGTGTTATCTTAATTAACTAGTGTTGCGATTGTTTTTGTCCTTTTCATGGAAGAATCAAATGAAATATTCCTATTAAAATTCGACGTTTTAGTCTAGATTTTGGAGCATTTTTCAAAATTTCATACCTATTCATCATATTTCATTTTGTTGGAAAAAAATAAGGAATTTAATGAGCTTATAAAATACATGGTGTTCCATTTCAAAATCATAAGTTTGAGTCGTATCTCCGAAACCATACCCAGAAAAAAAAATTGAATGCGCCACTGAATTCTGCGCAAAATGCTGTATGGGATGAGATTCCAATTTGACATTTTCGCTGAGAAACTTCGTAGATATAGAGTGGGTCCAAAAAGTATAAATTTTCAAAATCGCCCTGTATCTCATAAACGCAAACAGTTATGCAAAATCTGATTAGGCCATCTTGAGTTTCACAGAAAAGTGGTACAGGACCGCGAAAACCGCAAGGTTCTATCTCGAAAGATAACTGAGATATCACGCAAAAGCATCGAAAACTGGACACACTGTACAGAGTGGGCCTTTGAAAACGAAACAGAGGCTCTGTACCTGTAGGTCGCCAAAACCGGATTATCAAAAAAAACTGAAACAGGTCAACTACATTTTCGAGGGGGACATCTTTCTAAAATATTTTCAGCCCTGCGGCGTTGCCGCTTTTAAAGAAAAGAAGCAACAACTTTGTTATTTCAAATGGAACACCTTGTATTTCATTGCATTCTTCCCTCGCTCCTCCATTGGTTGGAGCTCCGCAGACGGGCGATGGCTTTGCATGCCTCGTGTTCAATGAAGAGGTACAGGGGTGGCAGACCTATAAGTGTCTCCAGTGCCCTTGTGGGTGCCGTCTTCATTGCACTCGTTATGGCAAGGCAGGCAAGTCGTTGCACTCTGTCTAGTTGAGTTTTTGATTTGCCGGATGCTGTACCTTGCCACCATACGATGGCTCCGTACGTAATCATTGGACGTATGAGAGTCGTGTAGATCCAGTAGATAATCTTGGGACTGAGCCCCCACGTGCTTCCAAACGCTCTTCTGCATGCCCAGAACGCGGCCATGCTTTTCTGAACTTTATGTTCGATATGTTCGTTCCAGTTCAGCTTGGAGTCTAAAATGACCCCAAGGTACTTGACTGAACCTTTGTATTGCAGAGACCTGCCAGAAAGTTGGACGTTTGGGAGGTTCCCTTTTATGCGTCTCCTAATAAAGAGAACTAGTTCCGCTTTTTCAGGGTTCACGCTCAGCCCGACTGAACGGCACCATACATCCACCCCGTCAAGTGCCCTTTGTATCGTACCTCTCACGAGGCCCGACCCCTGGTCATCTACCAGGATGACTATATCGTCCGCGTAGGCCTGAGTGTAGTACCCCAAATCTTTTATTTTTGATAGGAGACCATCCACTACTAGGCACCATAACAGAGGCGACAGAACTCCCCCCTGTGGGCAGCCCTTCTTTGGCGTGACCTCGCTAGAGCTACTTTTGAGAGTTGCTTTAGCTAATCTCTGGGAAAGCATGGCGTGGATCCACCCTATTATGGATGGAGCCACGCCCCTTTCTCTTATTGCCTGACATATGCAGTCAAATGACGTGTTGTCGAATGCTCCTTCTATGTCGATGAATATGCCTAGAGTGGCACTGCCACGGTCCAACCCGCCCTCGAGTCTGTGGACGAGACGGTGGAGAGCTGTCTCCGTGCTTCTACCAGTTTGGTAGGCGTGCTGAAGGTTGCTGAGTGGATATAAGGTCAGTATATCCTCTCTGATGTATCTGTCCACCAGTCTTTCTGTGGTCTTGAGAAGAAAAGACGTAAGACTGATGGCCCTAAAAGATTTTGCCTGGGTGTAATCACTTTTTCCAGGCTTGGGAATGAAGATAACCTTGGCCGTCCTCAAACGGTTGTAAAGGAATCAAAAGATGAGAGAAAGTGCTATTTGATATACTGAGTCATGTATGAGACCGTTCGCCATATAAAAAGCGTTATTTTCAGTCATAGTGAAATTGCCTATTATATCCATTCGATTAATTATATAATTTGTTTCTGTATCATCCTGTATATGGGTTTCTCTTGGCTTGTGTACAATAAAAAGAGACCAATTATTATTTTTTTTTTGATTAGGAACCTTGGACGTGTTAGATAGTTCAGATGCCGAAGTAGCCAGGATAGATTTCCATTCGGTCAATATGCGATCGAAAAAACAGCGAGACGATATCCCCAGGCCTATGAGTTGGGAGGGGGAATTGTCGGATGGGGAGAGGGATGGTATGTGTATCGATGAAGAAAATTCGACACAGGTCAGTAACAAAAGCCAAAAGGTTGTTGAATTTGAAATCCAATCATTATTATTATTATTTATATTTATATTTGATAGAAGGGATATCAAGGGGACTGTTTTGAAAATTTGGGAAGAAAATATGGACACAGGCCCTCATCAGTACGATGAAAAAAGTGCAACACTTGGTAGAAGACGAATCATTGTAATTTATTATACAAGGGGAAAAGCCGAGGTTGTGTTGTCTCAATTACACCTGCTTTGCAGGCATCTATATCATTCTTTTTAGGTAATCAAATATCTGTCAGTCTAATGGGGAAGACCACTGAGAGAAGAAATCCGTGCAAACCTCTTTTAATCGACGAATCATGAGTTACGTTTGATGTACAATCAATATTATGAGTTGAAGTTGAAGGGAATCGAATCTAAATCTTTTTGAAATCATGCATATTTCATTCGATATTTCAAACAGCCAAATATGATGGTGGAGCCGTGACGTATTAGTCTCAACCTGTAGCTATCTCTCTCTGATACCTCGTCATTCTGCAGTATTGCAGTGTGATTGGTCAGTTCAAGGACAATAGGCGTGTTGGGACTAAGACGTCGCACCAGTCACACCAATAAATTGACAAAATTTCAAATGGCGCAGGAATTGTGTGCTTTGAAATGGATATATTCTAATTTATTGTTTTCATCGTCTAGCATGAATGACAAAATTCAAAATTAATTCGCTGGTAGTATTTTAGTATAGAGTACACGATAATGTCGTTTTAAAAAATCAGTGGTCTCCCCCATTCTGGGATTCAATTTAAAAGATTTCGAAGTGGTTGTTCAGTAATTTACTTAACCGCAAAATGGAATGAAAAAGGACTTTTCTTCTCGGAGTTCTTTCTCGGAAACGGTGTTATTGGTTTATTTATCGAAACTACCACAACAAAAGCCATCAACAGTATGTCTATATATCCGGGCTGGGTTTATAGGTTCAACTAAACTAGGAATTAATCTAACAACTATGAACTCAAAAAGTTGAATACAAGGAAACATCTATGGGGGTTTATACATTCACATCTGTCATTTAAATCAAGAATTAAGAATTTCAAAGTCGGCCAACTTTCAACTTAACAACTAAGCATTATGAATTTTTGGAGACAGAACATGCGATTATTAAATTGGTTATTGTTCATGTGGGGTTTGGAGATATTTAATTGAATTATTTTTTATGGATTCATGAATTGTGCAGACCAAAATCACTTTTTAACATCATTTTGATCTTTAATCAAAAGACATTTCACATTTAATTCTTAATTGATATCAGATATGTATAAACACCCTCATGATTATTAATTGTTGTTGTTAATTTAATTGAATCTATGAACCCAGCATGAGAAAAAAGTAATTTATAAAAAGTGACATTTTATAACCTATTAACGGAGAAGAAATGTCAAACATTTTTCCCGTCACAGAAAAAGCAAATTCAATCAATGGGGTCAACAAACAAAAGCCCGCCGCAATTTGTGGTTTTGGTTAGCAGACTGCATTCCAGAGCAACGACTAGGAAGCCAGCTACAGCTCCACCATTACAAACATGATGGAAGATGGAAAGAATATCAACGGGACTGATTTAAAAAACTAGGGAGAGAATAATGGTCATAGCCCTTACTGGACTTAGATGTCACGCAGGAAGCTATAGCTGCCTCCTTGGTGACGTTAGTTTTTGCTGTGGTCTGCTGACCGAAACCACAAACCTGCGGCTGGCTTCTGTTTGCTGATTTGTTGTTTCGTTTTCTACCATGTGTTGCCTATCCTTTGCACTATTTCACCGTATTGATAAGGACCGAAAACCCCGAGCACGTGCCTGCGGTTGACTCTTTCTGAGGGTTATGTCCATTATCTTTCCAGTGGTTATTCATATTGTTATCATTATTATAGGTACCAGAGAATCTCTCGCTGTGTCAATCTAAGGCAGCCATTGTGAACGATACAAAAGACAGCCCCATTCTCCGACTGAAACAACCACCAATGGGAAACTATTCTTTACACAGCACACCAAGCAATTCTCCCTTACTTAGCCAGCGTCATCCTATCACCGGTAGGTATTCTTCGAGTTATGTTTGGGGGCTTTTTTATTCTGAATGGATAACAAGGAATACCAATCGGACCTCTTTGTCAGTCGGTCTTGTGAAAATAAATTTTGATAACTGCAGTCAGTACAATTATCAATCACTAAGACAACACGATCGACTTTGACAACTTCACATTTTTTTCAGCCGAAGATCTCAGATTGTCATGAAATTCTCGTCTATTATAAATGTCCTAGGGATATTACTACTGATAATTTTGGATGAAACTGCTTGCTAACTGACTGACAGCAGTGACAGCTAATATTGACAAATAGTTGAAGTCATTGTTAAGGCATCTAATCCTGTTTATCTACTACTCAGTTACTCAGACTTATAGAATGTTGGTAGCAGTGATTTGATTGGTGGAAGAATCCTCTCACAGTTAACCTATAGAATCAGTGTCTACTCCACCGACATAGTAGTTACGTCAGTGGTTTATTTGCTCCGGCGTTTATACTATCTATTATCTATATTGTCAAAAAAGTCATGAGATGGATAAAAACCACAACATTATGGGAATGGTAGCAGATTTTGGAGAAAGTGAATGCAAATTATTGTTAGGAGAAAGAACTAATGCAGTGACTTGTACACAAAATAAAGAAACCTTAGAAGGCAAAAATAGGATAGCTGTTCACTTCTGTGTGTCAAGAAACTCTACAATATGAAAGCAGCATCAAACTGATTTATTTAATATGATTCCTGTGACAACATATAAATTAAATATCATTTATATCAATATTGAATTCAAAAATTTCATCCTATAATATGTGTTTCCTACATACCTATCTGTTGGAGTTACAATTTCTCCATTTATTTGCTCCAGGACCACAAACTCCTGGTTTCAAATAATGAAATCTTCTGAAGCAAGCTCCATCATCAAAATTCTGATATGGATCAATTCTTTATCTCACAGTATATAGCCTTATCTCCATCATTACTCCAAAAATGTGATTCTTTAATGACATAATAGTAACAATCCATACTCACTCCCCGGTCCGACTTGAGCTAATTTTAATGAGCGCGCTAGTGTTAGATAGAGTCCCTGTATATACCTTAGACAAGAGTCCGGACACAAAACTGACAGCCGTTGGGGTTTTTGATATTTTGTTTCATTTGGTTTGCCCACCTGACAATGTGACGAAACACCATGGTCGTCCCGTCCGCTTTTTTTATTTATTTCTAATTTTTGTCACTGTCATTTTGAAATTTTATGACCGCCAAAATTCAGCATTTTAAATTATTTCAATGTCCTGCTGCGTACATAATTGCGATAATTCATTAGAAAATAATGCAATGAAACGTCCAGAACGGAAAATTAATTTCAAGAAATCCGCAATATGTGAGGTAAATATTCAAATTTACTTGTAAAAACAGTACAAAAAGATGAATTTTAGTCCCATTTTGATAGATCCTTTCAAGCTGATAGATTTCAAATTGAAAGAGTCTGCTGTGCCGTCAATTTATAAAATAGAGACGTATAAAAAGAGAGTTCAATCGTCATCGTATTGGGGCTTACTGAATGATACGATCGCAGAGAAAGAAAATGAGAATGAGATGATGCGGAAAGAAATTGAAAGTTTGAAATCAAAACTAGAAGATTTAGAGAAATTGCAATGTGCTATGTCATCATTCCACGGTGTTTTTAATTCAGATCAAATTCAAAATTTACAGGTGAATGTAGACTGCAGGAAGAGGTGGGAAACCAACACAATTAATAAGGCATCTTTACCTTTATTTCTGCTGAGTGTTATTAAATTGAGAGAATCGGACAAAATTATATTGAAACAATTATATATCTTCTATTTTTTTATATCCCAACAGAAAACAACTATATTTTGCTTGGCTATATGTGATACCACGTAGAACACTTAAATTATCTTTCTTATATCTAATGAAGTGAAGAAATATCTGATGACGAAAATTTGCAATAGCCATCTCAGGAATTGATTATGAAAATTATCGATTCGAAATTTGAACACCCTGTTGTTCATTATTTGAAAATCTAATAGTTATTCTAGTTAAAATAGCCCTATTTCTCACTTCTACCTACGGCTATGAACGGTTTGACAAATAATCTAACCCTCAAAATTGTTTCTGACAATCATTGATACTAGTGAAATTGAAAAGACAGAGCTCGATATATATGTCTTATTCCTTTATTCAATCATCAATGCATTTTTTGAAAACAGAAAAGGACAGAAGTATAGCTGTGTCCGGACTCTTGTCTAAGGTATATACAGGGACTCTAGTGTCAGACACTGCTGGTGTGAATTGATTTGCACGCTTAGATGACTATTGATTTCGACCGAATTTTGAGCGCACTTATGAAATCCGTTACATAACCTCACATGAAAATGTATTTGTTGGACAACAAATATCATAGTCCATGCAAAAATGGACAAAGTTTGGTGAATATCTCTCTCATTACTGATACAGTGATGACGATAGCGTTATCGAAATAATATTTCTTCGTCAAATACTGATGATGAGGAAGCTGATGCAGCAGTTGTATAATATAACGCCTTTGTTCAATTCCATACATATAGAGGTTAAGTGATTTTATCACCTCGTACTTATATCAGGACTTTTTTCCCATGTTTACTTCTTCAAGTTTCAGTAGTGACACTATTTACAGCAGCGCTTAGACCTCTGGACTGTGAGCACTAAGCGCGAGGAGTGACGTAATCCATGACGTCATAATCACTCATGGTGAATATTCACAAGCGTTCTAACCGTCAATCATAGCATGCTCATATTTTTTGTCATTGTCAGAAATTAGCTTTCAGTTACAGAAAACTCCGAAAATGCGAAACAGTGTAACTAGAGGTTGAGCCTTAATTCATTGTTGATCTATATGTGATAATTATAATTATCATGTGTGTGTAAATGTTTGACATTGTTTTTCAAAAATATGCACATATTTAGTATTAGGAAATTATATTTTTGTCAATAAGATATACTCTTTGGAAAATAAGGCATCAATCATTGATGAACCGACCCTAGTCTCTGAATGCATGTTTACCTCTCTCAGAATCAATCCAAGATGTCAAATACGCTCTATCTAGAGTTTCCAATCTGATATCCCGATATCACGGGATACTAGAAAATATCCGGAAAAAATGATCCCGAGAATCTGGATTTTTCAGATGATTGAATTGCAGTCTGCTTTTTTCCTTTTTTCGTTCATTTCAATTGCACCTTTCAATAACATTTTTCTCCCTATTTCCGGCTCTAGTTCCAAATTTTATGTTTTATAACCTTAGATAATTTTTTGATACTGTACTCACTAGAAAGAAACTAGGTTTTGTATTTTTTGATTAAAACATTCTCTACTTGTTTTATGTATTTTTGCATTTTTGTTTCTTCTGTAGCTACTGTTATATTGCACCCGGGATCCCGGGATTTTGAAACGGGATCCCTAGCTCTATCTTATTTTTTTTTTCTGAGGCGCCCCGATCATCAGCCACAAGGATCTCATGCACAAGGCGTTGAACGTGCCACCAACGCCCAGCCCAGACTCGGCCGTCCACTCCGCCTACAGCGTGTTCAGCTCGCCCAATCAGAGCCCGCTGACGCAGCGGCACATCACGCTCACGCCCAACCTGAGCAGGAACAACAGCGACGCGTCGCACTCGAGCTGCTGCAGCTACAGCAGCGTGTCTGTCTCCGTTTCACCCACGCAGCAGTTCTCGCCCACGCACAGTCCCATACAGGTTGGTAAAATAGCAGGGTCATGCAATTACTAAAAAAAATTATGTGGATTGTGCGATCTCCATTTAGTTTTCTACAAGTATACAGGGTAGGGTGTAGAGGAGGTCAAAATAAGTTGATTGGGTCCAATTTATTTATGTGTTCACATAAAAAAAATCATTTTTGTACGCTGTTCAGAGATAAGTGGAACGAATTTGATGAAATTCGGCAATAGTGTATTTCAGAGGATTACTTTCTTTTTGGTGATCAAAGAAACCTAAAAGAAATTGTAGAAGGGTTAAAACCACTCTCTCGTCCTGACATTTTTTTCAGAACTTTTTTTAGGGGTCATAATACGGTTCTGAAATTTTTTGACCTTGAAGACTAATCAATTACCTTCATTTTATTACTCCTGTGAAAATGTCGTATACCGCATAGTTTCAAAGAAAAAAAATGTTCTCTCGAATAATGCTATCAGATACAAGATACAAGTTTAATTAAATTGTGATATGAAACTCAGTTGGCAGTGGAAACGAAGGCAAGGTTTGACAGGAAACAAAATTATTGTTATTCAAGTTTTTTGTTGACGTCTGTAAACGTTTCAATAAACTCTTCAATTTTGTTAATACCGCGAGCACCATTACCAACCATTCATTATTATTCTCTTATAATGAGCAGATTGATATGATCTTAGTTCTTGGATTCTGTCAAGTTAACTGTCGCAGAAGTACCCGCGTATACCAAGAGAGGTTTCCAAACCGGAGAATTTCGAATCATAAAACTTTTGCCCGAATTGAGAGAGGTCTTCGAGAAACAGGGATGTCCCAGCAATTTTGGGACACCCTGTATATTCCAACGATCCTAATGTCAGGTTCATCTCGATACGTTCAAATAAATGAAATGGCGAATGGTGGGGATAACTTTGCCGAATTATGGGCAGAGAATCGAAGACATGTCATCGATATATTCAATATAACTCTGTCCAAGATAAGGAGGGGCAAAATGGGTATCTTGGAAACTACAAGAGATACGGATTCGGTTAAATGGGATAAAAGTTGCGCAGCTTCAGCAGCGTGTAGGTCTCCGTGTCGCCCACGCAGCAGTATTTGCTTACGCACAGTATCAGATAGGTTTTTCAGAATGGCAGGGTCATACAATTACCATAAAAAAAATGGATGTGACTTGTGCGATCTCCAATTTGTTTTCTATAATTTTGATTTCTGGAATTAATTTGTATAACGGCCAGCGTCTCGTGGTTGAAGCGTCAGTATTCTATCCACGTTGGATTGCCAGTAGGTGGGTTCGCAAGACCAAGACCGCAGAAATTTTTCTGATGGCCTAAAAAAGTGTTTGGGATCTCACGTTAAAAGGTCAGACCCCCGTCAATCCTTGCTGGCACAATTCTCTTAAAGTCTTCTGAGGGTTGCTCGTAAGGGGGCAACCGAATGGTAATGAATGATAAGAACAATCTTGAAATAGCAATTCATATGTTCCAACGATCCTAATGTAAGGTTTATCTCGATACGTTCAAATAAATGGAATGGCTGAATCATGAGCAGAAGATTGAGGACTTGTCATCGATTTATTCAATATATTTTCACCTGTTGATTGAATTGACGCGTCGCACTCGACCTGTTGCAGCTGTAGCAGCGCGTCGGCCTCGGTGTCAGTTTTCGCCCACGTACAGTCCTATACAGCTTAGTAGAATGTCAGGTTCATAGCGATATGTGAATAAATCACATATTTCGACGAATCCAAATTCCAGCGATAGGGATAACTTTGTGGAATCATAGGTTAAGAATCAAGGGCATGTCATCGATATATTCAATATATGTATATTCCCCTGTTGTATGCTTTATTCCTGTTCCCATATTACCTGATAGGGTTACTCAGAACTCATAACAATACGCTTCAACTATATTAGTATATCTGACATTTATACAGAGAATGCAGAGGATACAGTGTGGACACTGAGGAAGTCGATATATTTTCCTTTGCCTGTTGTCTAGACTGGTTCTCACATATTAGGCCTGTTCGTTTGTATTGCTGAACTTGTTGAAGTTGTTTTTTTCCCACAGTGGTCTCTGTTCATGGCATGATGTGAACAGAGAAAGTCATAGAAGTCATAGAAAAAAATCAAGTTCAGTAGGTAGAGCAAGCACAAACGAACAGGCCTATTATAACACAATGATGACTAATCCGTACCCTACTAGAATGAATAATCCGTCAAAAAGTTGATGCTGTATGTTGTTAAAGAAAACTCAATAGAATATGCAATGATGTTTGAAAATATGTGATGCCTGTTTTGTTTTCGATTTTTTTTCTTTTTGTAGGACTCTTTATGTTGATGATTAAATAGTATCAAACATGCTATTTTTCTTTACAAATGCAATGAACACTTTGCAAAACAAGATCTAAAAAGATGAAAACATCGAAAAGAAATAAAGGAATTGAATGAGCATGTAGTTTGGCATGGAATTTCGCTCACAGAGGGAGGCGCTGCATGTCAGACATCCCAAAACTGTTCAATTTCATGGTCATCCTGTTTGAACTTTCAGTTATTGAGAAATTTCAAGATAATTTTTTCCATAAACACAAAAACCTCTGCGTTAGTGATACCGAATTCAACTCAGAAACGGTCATATGTTCGGAATATCTGCCAATATTCCTCTTGTGTTGAAAGATGTGGATTGTACAGGGTGGGCCAGATTAGGCACTTTTAAAGGGAAAGTCCTATTCCCGCGCAAGATAAAAAAAACTGATGTCGGTGCCTGTTAATGAATTAACATGACAAACTCAAAGGTGAAAACCGCATACCGATATCTATTTTTATTTCAGAGTTACAAGGTGTTTTTCGAAAATGAGAATTTTTAAAAAGTGGCTAAATCTCTTTTTTTTGTCAAAATTTCTTCGTTTTCATGGAAAGATTTTCAAAGCATTCTGTTTGTCATGCAAATTGATCCTCAGCACTGAAATCAGTCACCGTATACCTAGTTGCATAATAGAACTTTTCTTTCAAGAAGAACAATTTCTCTGGAGATAACCAAGGTTCGAACCAGCGGATCGCTACTTTCTCAGCCTTCGGAGATAGAACAAAATCTAAGATTTCTTCGAGTGAATCGATAGATCTTGTCGAGACCTTCAATTCGATATATTACATGATTGGTCTAACTTTCTCCGTTGCTGAGATATTTCAGTTTTTCCATAAGACATAAATCATAACCTCACTAAAAATCAAAAATCGAGCTAGGAGGTTGAAACTTGGTACATAGGGTGAATTGAGTACGGTGAATTTGTAATTGAAGAGAAATCAGAGATCAGACCAGCTGTTCGCTATTTTTCCAGCTGTTAGACCAAGGATCTAAAATTTTTCTCGCGTAAATCGAGGTTGCTTATAACAAATTCCACTACAAATCATTCGTATCACTAAGGATAATCAAGATTCAGACAAGCGGTTCGCTACTTTCTGAGCCTTTGGAGAAAGAACAAAAATCTGAGATTTCTTTCGAGTAAATCGAGGTCGCTGATGACGACTTTCTGTTCTAATCGTTCGTATCCCTTGATATAACCAAGATCCATGGATTCTCATATTTTCTCGTTGGCAATCGATGGATCTCGTCGAGACCTTCAATAAAATATATAACGCGATTGGTCTAACTTCCTTTGTTGCTGAGGTATTCTAGTTTTCCGATGAGACATAAAACATAACCTCACTAAAAATTTTAAATCGAGCTAGGAGGTTGAAACCTGGTCCCTAGGGTGAATGGGGCATGAAGGACCGTTTATCAAAAACTATTTTTAGAGTAGATAACCAATAATGATTGTGTAATATTGTGTATTCTCGATTAAAACTGCATTTCAAGTCTCATATAATCTTTTTAATTTATTCAATCGTCTGAGGAATGTAATGCACTATATTGAGTATGATCTTCGAATGATACCATGTCATTACATCATGTATAGACACTTATTTAGTCACCACGTTTTGGAATCCTTCAAAATGTGTGATTTTCATGAATAATCCACGTCAGTACCTTCCTTGAGACGGATACTGTAAGGAACATTATGTATGGAATTATTGTTTGCTACTCTCTTCTCTGCCAGCAGGTCCTTAATCAACTTCTTTCTGTACTTTTTGAACTTCTTTTCCTGGATGAAATTCTCGAAAATCTGCTCCGATGTAGGAATGTGCTTGTTCAAAAACTGCTGCACCCTATTCCATATGTTGTCAATGTTATTTTTCAGTATCCAGTAACGTGGAATCAGAAGACAATTCGTCGGAGTGATTGCAACGACGCGTCTTCTGTGAAAGTTTTCTCCAACGTTGAAGCAAGCGCCCTCTGCCAGCTCACAAACCTTAATGAAATGCGTTTCTGTTCTGATCACCCTTGAAGGAGCAGTCGATAATGTAGACACTGTGGGCGCCATCATGCCTCCAGTGAAAAACGTCGACTCGTCTTTATGCCATTCCATGAAACCTCCCTTGGATCCACTTTCAAAGTCCTTCGTTAGGTATTTATCGAAGATGGCACTGACTTCTTCAACTGCTGTTTCGCCTTGTGGATAATTAACACCCCATAGCTGGTATTTTTCGATTCCCTTATTGTCGCGGACTATCATTTTCAAATTTTCTATGATGCAGCAGGTGCCTTTCGTGATGAAATATACGTATGTGGGTAAACCAGTGTCGTCTCCTAGTAGCGTTTCGTCGGGAGAAAAGGACTTTGTTCTCGACATGATACTACATTCTCGCTTGGTCACAGAATCCCAGTTTTTGAAGTACGAGAATCTGTTCATGATTTTCTGGATTTCTATCCAGGCTTTCAGAACGGTCTCCTTCAGGACGGTGTCGAAGTCTTCTTTTTTTATCATCAGCAGTTCACATGGCGTGATGGTGGTTATTGTGGCGAGTCTTACAATGCCATGGATCAAGGCTACTTCCCCGAACATTGTTCCTGCGTGACAATAATAAAATCATCGAGGGGTTACACAGAGTTGAATGTAGGCTCATTTGAATAATAACATTCCAATATAATAACGAAATATTATTTATTGTTGAAAATCCTGACTTAGATCACCCAGTATCCTAGACAGGAGTTGTTAGGAAAAATGTCACATAATTTAGCGACTGTAATGTCAAGTTATTAATATAATTCTGTTCTTAACTAAGCTTTATTGAACCTTCACAACGACTCGATCAGGGCAGTGAAGAACATATTAACGTAGTTTTCACATTTATCTACAACTATGGAGCCATTTATAGTATTCATACATTGCTAACTCGATTTTCAACATTTAATGACAGACATTATTGTGATGAATCGAGTAATAAGAGTAATGATGACAGTAGGATGGCGTAATAATCTGACATTCCATCGTCTTGTCAAAGTCAACTAGGTAGGTATTCGTTCTACTAGTTCTAGTAAGGCACGCCACTATACTACAGTTTGTGAAATACACGCAAATTCAAAAGACTCGCCTTACATGGTTCTCATAGTTTTAATCACGTCAATTCTACAAATACACGGAAAAATGAGAATTCACTGTTTTTCATTCTCAACAGTGACTACCATCATGAGTAACCATAACCATAAAATAGGATTTGACACTTGACAGTTGCAGATTGGCTCACACTTATGTGCGGGCTATTCGAATAGATTAGTACAGACTAGGGTCCCTTGATGTAAACTGACGTATTTGTCATCTTAACAGGGTACGGACAGATCATAGCTGCATTCTTTTTTAATGATCTAGAGACTTTAGTTTTGTCTACTGGCATCCCTGACATTGCTGTCACGTCACATCCATGGGCGCTACAGAATATCATTCAAAATTTTAATAATAGGTATGTACATGGTATCTACTCGTTGAGGAAGATCATATGGCGAACGAGTTTTGTAATCATGATCCGATTCTATCCATAATTGGAAGGTATCTGGGAATTTCTGGGGTCGGAGATTATAATTATTTCGTCAAAATTGGGATTTTCAAGATTCTGGATCCAATATGGTGTACGAGTTTTGTAATTAAGATCCGATTCTATTTAAAATTGTATCTGGGAGTTTTCGGGATAGGAGATAATGATAGTTTCGTCAAAATTGGAAAATTCAAGATGACGGATCCAATATGGCGAAAGACATTTCTAATTATGATCTGATTCTATTAAAGATTGGTATCTGGGGGTTTTCGGGGTCGAACTTAATGATTTTTTTGTCAAAATTGGGATATTCAAGATGTAATAAATAGTTGTTTGAAAAATCAAAACACGCGTTCGTAGATACTTAGTCGAATTTAGAAGAAGTAGAGAATGAATAGTAGTTTAAGAAACTGAAGAGATAGACTGCCGAGCTGAAAAGGAGTATAAAATGAATAGTATTTTGAAAAACTGAAGAAACATGCTTTTATGGACAACCGAACTAAAAAGAAGTAGAAAATGAGATGAATGAAGTGTGCTGGTAAATATTCAACTAAAATAATGTTTTCCAGAAATATTTTGCACAGCAAAACAACGTTTGCCAAGTCATCTAGTAATCTAGTAATGATATCTATTATTCGTTCCCAATACAATTTGTATATTGTTGAAAAAAGAAAATATTGACAGTGTCAAATGATTTCTGAATGTTAATGATCATAAAATTCAAGAAAATGAAAAGATTTTACGATTGAATAAGTTATACACATAGTGTGATATTAGTCACTCCATAAATTCTTCTCCGAGTTGGATTTCCGAGAATATATTTAGCACACATGACAAGATTACAGTAGTTTAGATACCCACATCGAGGTTTTCACCATTTCTCAATCATAAGGCTCAGCTCATTCAGCTCTTAGATAAACTGCTGCTCAGCTTGAAATAATCAGAATTCAATCAGTCAATTCAGTCAACCCTGGTATACGCAGTCTGAGAACAGTATCTTTTGGTGAAGTATATAAATCTTTCAGTACAATTTATATGTTTCCTACCTCGCGAAGATTATGCTGGAGTAGTAAACTATAAATCAAGAGGATTGTTCATCTATATCTTGGTATAGTTGAATCAGGATTTCCATATGAAAATTCCATCATATGATACGCCAATGACCTCAATATAACCCAAAAAACAACAAATGTCATAAATCTAGTGTTTATCCCCAGAATTGAATAAGGATGGAACTATATTACTGTTTCACAAACAATTTAGAGTGAGAGGAGACGAGGATCTATCCGTACCCTGTTAAGATGACTTTAACGTTAGTTTCCATCAAGGGACCCTAGTAAAGACCAATCAGAACCATGGAACTTCATTCTTGACAACTAGCGTATAGAGACAGGGTACTACAATTAATCATCGCATTGGGGGAATTCTACAGCGGAAGCAAGTTGATGAATAATCTGCAATAGTATGATTCATTTTACAACTGAAAAGTGAAATGACATATATTACCTGGTAAGATTGACTGATATTCGACTTTTTTCCTGTTAATAAAAGTTAGATCCAACATTGTTTATCATATTTTCACAATCAAAATTATTGAAATAAGTTATAAGCTGTTCGTTGATTGAAATTTTTGTCAATAAGTTTTCGTTTTCAAATCAGATTTAGTGATTTTGCAATATGATAACCTTCATTATTTCCAAAGATATATTTCTGAACTCTCAGAGTTGCTTTGATATTTGAATAGTTGTAGATATAGTATTTTGCTCGCACATAATGACTATTACCCACTCAAGTAATAGCCATCATTATGCGCGAAATTCAAATGAACTGAAAAGAAGTTGAAATATATGGTAGTTTGAAAAACTGAAGAAACACGCTTTCATAGATAGCGAAACTAGAAAGAAGTAGAAAATAAAATGGTAATAGTGTCTTGATGAATGTTGAACTGAAAAATTATATTATAGGAATAACTTTTAAACGAATAAAGATATCGACATGCGGTTTCAACAAATTATGTTGCAAATTTGATCTACTTTCCGAATCTAATAAAATAATCATATGGTTCCATTTAAGATTTCGGAGAAAAATTCAAAAAACGGCTAACTTTATAAAACACGCCCCCTTGCGAGGGCGGCAAGAACCAGGATGGCATGGATGGTTTTTTATTATATTCACCAAACCTTCCTCTACTGAACCAGACCTTGTTAGCAGAATTCCGTTAAGTCAATCTTAAGTTATCAACATTTACAGTCCAAGAAGTTTAGAATCCTCTGCCGCCTTCATTTAACGTCCTACAATAAAATAATGTTAATAAAAAATATGGACTATTATGGTGGCATTCACGTGAGTGTATTCATTTTTGAACTTATTAAGGAAAATTTTCAAAAAAATCCATTTTTCATACGATCGCAGCTATTAACGTTACGACTATGGGTTTAAAAAATATTTCCAGCAATTTTTCTTGGTCTATTTCCTCTGAAGGATTGTTTCCTCAAACTTCTACGACTATTAGCTCTTGAGATACAGTACCTCGTCACCCTTAATGAATCACCATGTACAGGTACATCAATACAGAAGTGTCAAATACATCAAGGAACTCTAGGTTATAGGTACTATTCAATAATAATGATTTTGGTAAGGTACCTGGTGTTAATACCCCCGAATCCTCTTCGATCCATTCATCCAGAAACTTGTCGTAGTGCCTCACGGTAACGCTGGCTTCTCCAGAGAGCACAAAATACATGGCCAACGGGGCATGATCTTGCTTGACGATTTGCCTGCCTGTCCCAAAGTACACGAAGTAAGTGACAGCCGCCAGCTGGCTCTTCACATTCGGCGGGTACCTCCGGAAGCACTTCAATCCGCCGATCACCTTGTTCAGAATCAGTTTCTCTTCTTCCGTTCTTTCTTCTTTGGGTTTGCACAGGATGGCCTTCTCTTGGAGCGTTAGCGAGCTCTTTTTCACTTTCTTCCTTGTGAGGAACTGGATGTTCTTCATCACGTTGTCGCCTATTCTGGAATCTTCGAGGTCTCCCAGCCAGTACAGGTTCGCCATTACTAACCTGACTACAGCACGAAATCTTCTGAGGGCTCTGACTTTTCTGGCATGTTTTTGCTCGGGTGTTAGAGATGGTACTTTCTTGACTCTTTGAGACATCTTGAAATGCCGATTCAGAGATTATTCATGAAATATCTAACGTGAAAAAAAAAATATTGTCACTGCTTGGTCGTAATTTTTTACTATGGTTACATTGGATTTCATGACAAATCAATGTCTTGGTAACTAGTGTTACTTTATTACGTTACATACACAGGGTTTCGGCATTAGGTGAGGTCATAGAGTGATGTTTTGCGTATTCGCGAATCCAAAAATCAAGACTCCACCTGGTGGTGGAATCGTGAACCTACCTAGTGTATAATCGTCGTTGTTTTGGGTGTGTAATCCATAACATTACCACACAAAGCTCAAAAAAGAAAAGACTACACCGATTCACTGTGTTTCATCTTCTTCTTCTTGGGAATATTTAAGTTGATGACCTTGGCTTCCGCGAATTGCGAATAGAGGTTCAAACGCATGAATAACAATACAGGCTGGTTCAAAATTTGATGTAAACATTTCAAGGACATATTGTTGAGATCAAAATAAGGCCTTTTCTTTATCTAAACATGTGTCCTAAAATGCTCCCCTCCGAGTCAATAAAAGTGTGGACTAGGGTCCCTTGATGTAAATTGACGTATTTTTCATCTTAACAGGGTACGGACAGATCCTCGTCTCCTTTCACTCTAAAGTGTTTGTGAAACAGTTATATAGTTGCATCTCTTTTCATTTCTGAAATGCATTCAAAAACTTGTGGAGTGGATAATTATAGGAACAATGAGAAAGTATAATATGTGATTTCATATTAGTTTTACCTCGAATATTTTACTGTTGTATTTACCAATTTTCCCTATTCGGTCACTTCACTTTCCATGTTCTAAGTACATTTGCATTTGATGGAAAGCTGACAAATTCAAATTTGCCATCCAACTGATTGATACAACCTAAAGAAGCACATTTTACCATCCTTCCAAAACAGAATTGAACAATGTCGTATCAAGATAAAGTATGAAATTAAAATTTTGTAAGATCTCTATTAACGCCTATGAATGTCAGGGACACCAATACACGAAACCAAAGTCACTAGATGATTAAAAGAGAAAGGAGCTATGATCTGTCCGTACCCTGTTAGATGACAAATACGTCAATTTGCATCGAGGTACCCTAGTGTGGACTTCCCTTCAACTTCCCCAAAACTGTGTTGAAATAGTTTGTGCAGCAAAAAAGAGGAAGAGTGTTTACAAAAACAGGGGCATACCAATTTCGGGACGATTTGAAATGTATGATCACAGTTTCAGATAATCTTTGTTTTAACCCAACTTACAGCGGCTGTAGCTCGGTTATATTTTCCGTAATTTTCATGTCAGCGCAACGCCAGATGATGACCTTGACTACCGCGAATGGAGGGGGGCCATTTGAACTGAGACACGCTGTATACAGGGTGCTCCCTAAGTACGGTACGTAACTTAAGGGATTAATTCGTTGGGTCGTTTAAAAAAGAGTTGTTGAAATTTTGTGCGGTTATTTGTATTAATAAGGCGCTTGATTCCATAATTAGACTGGAAGTATCAAGTACAGTGGTGTGGGGACCACAGCCAATAATATTGAGAAAGAAAAGTAGACAACTGACAAATTCTTTTGTAGTTTCTTGTTTTTCGTTTGCCTTTTTAAACCTGCTTGAGTTGATTTTTTTCATGTAGTTGTCTCTGGTAATCGCACAATGTAAACAAAGAAAGTCTCCAAAGAAACAAGTTTAGCAAGTTGAATGAACACAGATGAACGGACCTAATGATAATCCTGAAGTGTCTATCCTGTCTTCCATCATCAAAAAGAAAATTCAATAATTCAAGATGGTGGTTTTGCAATATCCCTGTCATTTTATATCCAATAACCCTGGTTATATTATCATTATACCTAGTATTTTGTTCACCCTAGACGTAAAATATAACATTTCAACAGTTGTTTCATAGCTTACTATGTTTGGAAAAAATTCGAGTCATAAATTGAATTGGCTTTGTAGAGGAGAATCAGGAAGAGAAGATAATATAAAAAAAAAGGAAAAACTATGTTGGAACTAAATTTGTTGTTCATAGGTCAGTGACTCTAGCAGGCGCCACGAAGAAGATTATCAAAAATGTTATTTTATTAAAATATATTGTAAATTAGCTATTATAAAAACAATAAATTATATAATAATTAATAAATAAATATAAATTGTCTTGATAATAATGCCTACGATGCCTGTCAGAACATGTGATTCTGAGCTTTGTTGACAACTTCACCTGTATTCCACTCACTTTTAATAGACTTGTAGATACATAGTAGTCCTTCAAATATCGTTAATTCTATGAATAATCAACATCGACTCCTTCCTTCAGTCGAATACTATATGGAACATTATGAATAGTATTAGTATTCGCAACCTTTTTCTCGGCAAGCAAGTCCTTCACCAACCCCTTTCTGTACCGTTTGAATTTCCTTTCATGTATGAAATTATCGAATATCTGCTCTGAGGTAGGAATGTGCTTGTTCAAAAACTGTTGCACTCTATTCCATATATTGTCAGAATTATTCTTCATTATCCAATAACGAGGCACCAAAAGACAGTGCGTCGGAGTGGTAGCTACTACACGCCTCCTTTGTAAGTTTTCTCCAACGTTGAAGCATGCGCCCTTTCTCAACTCGCAAACGTTTATGAAATGGGTCTCGGTTCGCATAGTCTTTGAGGGTGCAGATGAGAATGCAGACATGCCGCCTGTTTGTGTCATGGATCCAATTAATTTGTCTGACGAATCGTCTTTACGCCAGTCCCTTAAACCGAACTCACTCTTCAGATCTTTGGTTAGATATTTATCGAAGATGGCGGAGACTGTATCTTCACTTCCATCTGTTTGTACCGCTTCTCCATTCAATAATCGGTATTTTTCGATTCCTTTCACGTTAATAACCATCACTTCCAAGTTCTCTATGATGCAGCAAGTTCCTTTCGTGATGAAGTAAACGAAGGTAGGTGACCCGATGTCGTCTCCCAGTATTGTTTCTTCTGGTGCAAAAGACTTGGTTCTCGATAACGTACTACATTCTATCTTGGTCATGGAATCCCAGCTTTTGAAATACGAGAGTTCATTCATAATTTTTTGAATTTCAGTCCAAGCTTTCAGTACTGTTTCTTTCAGGACGGAATCGAAGTCTTCTTTTTTTATCATCAGCAGTTCACATGGCGTGGTGGTGGTTATAGTGGCGAGTCTGGCAATGCCATGGAGCAAGGCTATCTCTCCAAACATTGTACCTGGGAAAATCAGAATTGTTACTTTTAATATCCACCACCAGAGCTCCAATTATTATCTACTGAAAATTATTTGAAGAATACGAATATGTTGAGAATTTTACAAATATTCGAAAAAACATTTTTGTTTTTATGTAATTGAAGCTAGAATGGTATTCCGTAAGAAAAATTCACACCGAAATAATATAAAAAAATTCTAGAATGAGATTACGCTAAGTAAAATACTAATGAATGGTTGCCATTTATTTTTGATTGAATAAATACAAAAAAGCTCAAAGTCATTTCCACACAATGTTCATGAAATGAACAACAATGGTAGATTTCGGGAGAAAAACAACTAATTTCCTGGCTAATACCACGCAGAACATTGCATTACATCCTCCCGAAATCTATGCATCGACTCGTTTAAACGAATACTAATACAAGTGATTCTTTCCTGAATGCCTATTGATTTCGATTTAGCCAGGACACGCTAGACACCTACACACCGGTTTCGAGCTCTTTGACTCTCATCAGTGCAGGGTAGTCTCCAGCCAGCAGTCCTAAGACCGCCAACTAAGCGTAGCCTAGCCAAACAAAAATCAAGTCGACAAAGAAACACTCCAAAACCAAAATTCCTATATTTCGTAGTCGATATAAGAGATTGTCGAATGAATTCATCACATTCTGATGAAATAACTCCCAACATTCTTGCAGATTAGGATACGTGTTATTGAAGTTGGGTACAATTTGATAACCAATACCCGACAGATTTTTTTTATGTTCTGGTTCCCACAAAAAAGGATATCCTGTAATGTTCAGAGAACATCGTGAGAACCAAGGGAAATAAGGTAGGAATTGGTGTTATTCTTAAATTTCTGGAGGTTACATGCCTCGGGGAACACCTCCCTTGGCAATGTGTTCCAGAGCCTCGCTGTTCGTTGGATGAAGGGGTGCGAAGCCTCAACTCAACAGGTTAATCTCGCGGGGATTGCCAAGGGAGGAACAATTGTTGATATTTCAGAAGAGCATCGTCCATGAAAATATCTATGAAATAGAGCCAGATCGCCAACTTTTTCTTCCAGAGAAGTGGGTGATATTGTGAGCGAGGTATCACCCACGAGACGAATTGCCCTTTTTTGAACAGAATCCAACAGTTTCAGGGTATGTTTGGGTGCTGCACTCCAAATATGGAAACAGTATTCCATGCCTTATAGATCATAAGCAGCTGACTGGAAGTGAAATAGCTCCTGGCCCGAAACTGAAAACCAAGTTTTTGGGATGCACACTTAGCAATTGATCTCACGTGATTTTCCCAAGAAAGGTTATTACTGATAGTAATACCAAGCATCGAAATGGATGTCTTCAAAGGTATGGTTACTCCTAACAAGCTCATATTGGGCACAGTGAGATCGGCTTTTCTAGAGAAAAGGCATGCTTGTGTTTTGTTTGCATTGAAATCTACCAAGTTATTGAATCTCCATTCGAGAATTGTTGCCAAGTCCATATTTATGTTGTCAACATTTCTTACTCGTTCATTTCTGATTTGCCTGGCTGGTATTGGAGCCCTGGAAGAGAAGGCGGTATGGAGGGTACTATCATCCGCGAAGCTGTGTACTGGACATGAAGTTACTTCCAACAAATCGTTGATATGCAGTAGACATGCGGAACACCAGCATATATGATAAGAGAGTCAGATGAAACTCCGTCAACCACTACATGGAGAGACATGTTTGAGAGAAAACTAGCAAGCAGAGAACATAGCTGGGGAGGCAAGCCATAAGATGGAAGCTTGGCGAGGAGTCCGTGGTGCCAGACTCGATCGAATGCCTTGGAGATATCAAGTGCCAATAGACATAATTGTATCCTGAAAACTTGAAGAAACGTTGATACGTGTTATTGCCACTAAGCCATCGATATCAGATTGTGTAGAACTTTGAGATGTTTGATATGGTACCTGGTGTCAGTACCCCCGAATCCTCTTCTGTCCATTCATCCAGATGCTTATCGTAGTGTCTAACTGTGACGCTGGCTTCCCCGGACAGCATGAAATACAAGGCCAACGGGACGTGATCTTGCTTGACGATTTGCCTACCTGTCCCGAAGTACACGAAGTAAGTGACAGCTGCCAGTTGGCTCTTCACTTCAACCGGGTACCTCCTGAAGCACTTGAGTCCGCCGATCACTTTGTACAGAATCAGTTTTTCTTCTTCCGTTCTTTCTTCCTTCGGCTTGCTCAGGATTGCCTTTTCTTGGAGCGTCAGCGAACTCTTCTTCACTTTTCTCCGCGTGAGGATCTGGATGTTCTGCATCACGTTGTTGCCTATGTTGGCGTCTCGTACGTCGTTTAGCCAGTACAAATTCGCTATGACTAGCCTGCCTACGGCTCGGAATTTTCTGAGGCCTCGGAGTTTCCTTGCTTGTTTCCCCTCGGGAGTTAGAGGAGGAACTTTTTCTAGACTTTCAGACATTTTCAAGAATAGTTTAAGTACTACTAATTAGACAGAAAACGTGTCACTGGTCATTATTTTTTACTATGGTTGCATTTGATTACATCACGAACCTCAATCCTGTTACCATTATACAAAGCGATCATTGCTTCATGTGAATCTAGATTAGGTATAGATAATATACAGTGTGTTCCAAATCTGCGATGGAGGTGTATAATTCACCACTCACTAAACTCTTTGATCAGAAATGGAATTCACATGTAATATAATTTGTGCAATCACTGTCGCCTGCCAAACAAGAACTGATTCATCGGCAGTTGCTAGTTAACTTTATTCATTGCTCATCTTATTCACTCATTTATGTAATACTTAATACGACATCGCAGTCTGAATTCTATCTGGTTGATCTGTTTGGATCCTCGGCTATGACCCTTTGGCAATGCTCTTGCAAAAACCTTTTCACTTCTGACTTGATGGCACTCCATATATGTTCAATCAGGTTCAACATAGGGCTGTAAGGTGCCAATCTGCAGAATATAAAATCTTGAAATTCTTCCTCCATGCATATCTCTTCTATATATTATTGAATGTGCAGGTGCAAACAAACACCGTTTCATCCACTGTGAACAATCTTCCCTTTTGCAATTAATTAAAAACATTTTAAACAAATATAAGGATTTATTTTCTGAAATTGAACTTACCAATAATTCTGAAATACAACTTACCATTTCTGAAATAGAATGGACTTTTTCTGAAATTCATCTCACCGATTCTGAAATTGAGTTTACCATTTCTGGAATCGAACTAACCAATTCTGAAATCTAGATTACTTTTTTCGAAATATAACTTACCGCTTCCGAAATTGTCAACTAAATTTTTGTATTCGCGGTAGTCAAGGTCATTATCTGACGTTGCGATGACATGAGAATTCAACTTCAGATGACGACCTTTACTACTGCTCATTGCTCATGACATCGAGTCATGTTTCTTACGGTATTGGCGGTCTAGATAGTCTTTTACGTCAGTGGCGTTAACCAATGGCGGTCCTTTGAACGAAGTGCGAGCCAGAAAGGGCCGAGGTTTCAAATACGTTTCTACTCCAACAGGGTCGACACATGCACAGTCTCCACAACAGTCCGCTGCACCATCCCAGCCTCCTATACCGCGCCGTGCAGGACGAGAACCTCCAATATCCCCCCGAACAGGACCCCAACGAGGAGCACGAAGACAAGACCGGACTCGTCCACGCCTCGCTGCCCGCTCAGCCCGGCATATCTCGTCAGCAGTTGATCAACAGGTATTCGTATTTCTTGCCACATAATTCTATTCGATTTGAGAGATAATGTCAATCCTCGATTTCAGAGGATTTTGATTTTTCATGCTCTCTTTCTTGATATTCAACAGATATAATTCAATGTTCGACGTGGCAAATGACCAGGAAAGTAGTTGTTTTCTGTTGAATATTCAGAATGATATTATGGCATATCTTTATATGGAGAATGCCAATTCTCTACTTCAGAAGATCTTGTTTCAAATTCAAGTGTGTGTTCAATAGATGTAATTCAATGTTCGTCGTGGCATATAGCCAGGAAAGTAGTTTTCTGTTGAATAAACCGAGAAAGAATTAATATTTTCATCACATGGAGAATGCGAATTCTCAATGTGTTTCTTTATATATACAGTCTGTCCAAGATAAGGTTGAACAGCATGGGGATCTCGAAAACGGTATAAAATACGAAGTCTGTTAAATGGGGAAAAAGTTGCGCATTCGGAGGCTCATATCAAGAGCCTTAGAAAATTTTGAAAATTATTTTTAGTTTTTGAGTTATATCGAAAAAATTTAATTTTTGGAATATCTATTTTATTTTTTTTCTCCGTTATTATTAGAGATACAGCCAAACTGAGAATACTTTTTCATAGCAACTTTTGATGACGTTCAACGTAGTGATACCGTTTTTTTATGCGACGTTTCGTATTCGTGGAACCATCATCAACTTTTGTTTTTTAAATGCGGTCCTGATAATTTTTTCACAGATTCTGAAAGGTTTTTTTATTCTGAATTCAACCATGTATTATACACGGTGGTTTATGTGTGTTTCGACCTACTTTTAGCCATCATCAATGTTTTTTCGAAATTCCAAAGGAAAAACGCCATCAGTTCCACTTATTTTGAAGGCAAATTAGTCAACACACTAATACCTCATCAACTGGTTTCAATCAACAACCTATTTCATTTTGCGGAAACAAAAATTCCATCCATACAAATTCAGAATATGTCAAGCGCTAAAACCAGGCGATGACGAAAGGCGCAGGACATTCTGTGAGTGGTATACCAGGAAATGTCAAAATTTTGCAGATTTCCCTCGAACAATCATCTGGACTGATGAAAGCATGGTCACTAATCATGGTATCTTCGATAGAAAAAATTCACATTATTGTTCACGAGAAAATGAACATTTATACATTACAGCGAGACACCAACACCGTTTCGGCTTTAATATGTGGGTTGCAATGTTTGATATACGAATTATTGGTCCTTTTATTTACCATGAAACACAGACTTCCGAACGTTATAGAAATTTGCTTGAGAATCATCTTGTGGAAGCTCTGGATGATTTACCGATTGCGGAAGTTCAGAACTGTTGGTTTCTACAAGATTCCGTACATAATTCCAGAGAAGTCCGTGCGTTTTTATCCAGAAAAATGGATTGGTACTCATTCTACAGTCCATTGGCTAGCGCGGTCGCCTGATTTGACACAGCTGTATTTTTTCTTAGGGGATATATCAAACTTTGTATACGCAAATAACTTTGATGATGAAGAAGAACTAAGGGACAGTGTCTTCGAAGCATTCAATAGAATAACCCCAGAAATCCTTAGCAATGTCTTAGAAGCAACTGTGAGAAGAGGATATCTTTGTTCAGAAAATAATGGTTATCATTTTGAACATTTGTTATGAATGTCTCTGTAGGTATTGTCAAAGTTAAGTTGTTAAAGTAATTCGTGTAAGAATTCATCAACAATTTTAAGCGCTGCATTGAATGATGTAGTGAAATATTTGTTATTCATTTCTCAGTATTGAATAACTAATCCATCAATGTTTGACACTAAATGATCAGAAATAAGTGGAACTGATGGCACTTTTCCTTTGGAAGTTCGAAAAAACATTGATGATGGATAGAAATAGGTCGAAACACATTCGAATCACCTTGTATACATGGTTGAATTCAGAATAAAAAAACCTTTCAGAATCTGTGAAAAAATTATCAGGACCGTATTTAAAAAACAAAAGTTGATGATGATTCTACGGATACGAAACGTCGCATAAAAAAGTCGGTATTACCACGTTAAACGTCATCAAAAGTTGCTACGAAAAAGTATTTTCAGTTTTTCTGTATCTCTAATAATGACGAAGAAAAAAAATAACATAGATATTCCAAAAATTCACTTTTTTCGATATAACTCAAAAACTAGAAATAATTTTGAAAATTTTCGAAGGCTCTTAATATGAGCCTCCGAATGCGCAACTTTTTCCCCATTTAAATGACTTCGTATCTCCTACTGTTTCCGAGATTCCCATGCTGTTCAACCTTATCTTGGACAGACTGTATATATCCATTTTTTTGTGTTCATAAATATATCTGAGAATATTCCTTTTCAATAAGAAAATGTATTGATGTTTCAAGTGAATGAGATGAAAAAGCATCTATCTAAAATGTTACATTCTTCTATTTTATTTTTTTTCAGTCCTTGTCCTATTTGCGGCGACAAAATCTCCGGCTTCCATTACGGCATCTTCAGCTGCGAATCGTGCAAGGGCTTCTTCAAGCGAACGGTGCAGAACAGGAAGAACTACGTGTGCCTGCGAGGCGCCCAGTGTCCCGTCACTGTCTCCACGAGGAAAAAGTGCCCGGCCTGTCGGTTCGACAAGTGTCTGCAGTGCGGAATGAAACTGGAAGGTGATTATTGACCTAGTCATAGTTGCGTTTTATTTATCCAATTCAGCCACCGGAATCACTTTAATTTGCCTCGCTCACAAACTCACTCACTTCTCTGGAACACCGTGAAAAAGTTGGCGATCTGGCTCTATTTTATAGATATTTTCATGGACGATGCTCTTCTGAAATATCAACAATGGGCTTATATCACAAAAAATTTTTATTTCATAATTCGATAGAACTCACCCAAACTAGCTCACCACCGCAAACCGTTTCTTGCTGTAAGCTCGCTACGTTTTATAAAAAATTATTGAAATCCCCGATTTTTCGGACCTCCGAAAACGAGGCGATGATGTGACGTCAAAACCCTAATACTGAAACAAGACTATTCCAGACAGAGATGAATGATACATGATTTCTGACAAAGCACCAAGATTGGTGAATCTGCAAGTTGATTTTTGAGACAAAGATAATAAGAACAAGAAGAAGATCAATTCTAACCTATATTAACTTTTTGCAAATCGCGAAACTTTCGAATATTAAATTGAAATATTTCGACAAAAGTATGATTAAGAAATGTTTTGTGCCTAATTGCACTCATAAAAACATCATTTAGCTGGGAATTTTGGGAACAAATCTGGCCCCCTCACTGGGTAAACACAATATTGTAGTTGTTTTGCTTTGCAGAAATTCATTGGGAAATTGCTTGAAAAATGAATGATCCATCTCTTAGAAGAACATTCAAAGGGAGATGCGAGTAGTATCTAGTCTAGGGAATAACCATACATTGTTTCATGCCAATTGATCATATTGTTGCATAGGTAAACATAACAATCAGTGACTGATTTAATGAGGATTCTCCATATGATGGGTATTCTGATGTTAAATATCCTTTCAGGTGAACAATTTTCCAATACAACTATAATAGGTACAAGCAATGAAAATTGAATGAATATTGTGTAACAAACCTTTCAGATTTTCTATTCCTCACTTCAGCACTGAGAAACTGTATGTTAGGGACATAAAAATCATTAACCATTTCCAAATCAATTTTTGGGAGATTATCTGAAGAGCCTTTTACAAATCTTGATTCAACGTTCATGTTTATATTCAATATATCAATATGATATAAAGCAAGATTTGGAGGTTAATTTCATTTCGTGTCTTCTCTTCTCATTTTAAACGAAATAAATAACTTCGGAATAGTTCGGAATCGGAATTCGAGACTCGATGCAAATGCAGCTCCATGTAAAACGAGTCAACAAAGCAATGTTGCTGCGTTTATTAAATGTATTGGATTATTGTGAAATTGTCATGGTGCAAATGGTTTGAGATTGAGACATTACGTTGTCAAGAGATTGTTTATATTCCACTTATTCAACCTACAGTCGACAACTTGAATAATATATTCTTCTGCAGTAGTGGTAGTGGATATCGAAAGATATTTCAATATCGATTTCGATCTCTCGGATATTTTGTTTGGATGATATGGCAACAGTGATAAGTGTCACACATGGGTCACGCTCATTGGTTCAAGGCGAGATGAGGTTTCTACGTCATAAGAGGGTCCGTTTTCAGAAGGCACTATTATTTATGTTCAAAAATAGAACATTCCAGTTGATTTTTCGATCGAATCATTCATCATCAATCATTATTTATGTATAAAAGGATCATTATAAACATGGTTTGAGTTAAAAGTTCTACTAAGGTGTACACGCCCATTGTTCCTCCCTTGGCAGTCTCCGCGAGATTAACCCGTCGAGTTGAGGCTTCGCACCCCTTCGTGGTCACTTTGGATATCTGCAGAACATCTCTTTCCGAAGACTCGTTCATCCAACAAACAGCGAGGCTCTGCATATTGCACATTGCCAAGGGAGGTGTTTCCCGAGGCAGATAATCTCCAGAAATTTAAGAAGAACACTAATTCTTACCTTATTTCCCTTGGTGGTCACGATGTTATCTGAACATTACAGGATATTCCTTTTCGTGGGAACAAGAAAAAAAAACTTCCAATTCCGGTTGCTACTTTTCATTCCGTCTCACTACAAGGAATGACGTGAATGACTGTGGCCAGGTGTCAAAAAATGAAATTTCGCGGGACTGCCAAGGGAGGTACAATTGCTGATATTTCAGAAGAGCATCGTCCATGAAAATATCTGTAAAATAGAGCCAGATTGCCAAATGCATAATGTTGAAGTCCACTCGTTAGTGGGTGGGGGTGGATGGACTTCGATTTTATTATGGAAAAACGAAGTTTTAAAGCAAAAACCAGGATAAAACACAAATATCCACCTACAGCAACCCATTCGAATTGAATATATTGGCAAAAATTGTGGTGAGGGTAAACTTCACACCTACTTATACAGGGCCCGCAGAACATAAACTTATCGTGAGATTGATCGAGAAAATTGTGGAAAATGTATTCTATTTTGATTGACATGCCGTTTGTTACAATTACCTATATTTATCTTGGAGAATTCCTATTACCTGAAAAATAACCAGTGAGTGTTTTCAATTTTCTGCTGTTAGATTTTTCACCCAAGTGGATCGTTACACTTGAAACCGTAATTTTTAAGGGCAAAACTGCATTTATCATGCGATGGTTTTTTTTTGAAAATTTTTTTCGGTCCTCACGTATTTTTGTCTGATAAACCGAATTTTATAATAAAAATGTGAACAAACCACTATTTATTGAGATATTTCAAGAAAACGTTCGAAATTTCGCCTTATTTCCCCCCTTGTATGGGGGCATTTGAAGCCACTTGCTCTTATTTTGTCATTGGACACTTTATATACTCATGATGTACTTCGATGGCACATTTTTATATAGAAAATTCAACAGGAAATATGATTTTTATGGCGAGTTTTTCATATTTAGTGGACAAGCATTCCAGATGACGACCATTTAATCAATAGTCAATCAAAATACGAGATGTAAAATGTCAATAGATTGCTTTGGAATGACATCACACACGCCATTATTTTGAATGATATTCTTCCTTCTTTTCACTAAATATGGATTAATCTCAAGAAAATCATATTCATAGTTGAATTATATATTGTCCAATATGATGAAAAAAGAAGGGAAATGTGTTCTAAATGCCATCCAGAAGACAGGTGAAAAAGAAGGTGAAATTTGGAACTTTTTAGTCAAATATCTTCATGATAAATATCATGATAAATGCAGTTTTACCTTTTTAAGTAGAGTGTTTGTAGTTCATGTTAATATGATAGTTGCAATTTGATCATTGGAATGAATTCTGCATTCATTGCCACGAGGCAAATGACCGTTTTCAGAAAGAAATTTGAAAATGAGAATTAAAAATGCCCGTTTATTATGAACATTCAAGAAAATTACCTCGAATTCAGAGATGATTTTGTTGACTATAATATACGAATACAAAACTAACTGCACAATCAAAGCTTTTCTATTTGTCCTCTACTTATACTTTTTATGAGAGAGTAATTGTCTTCTATTATTAATTCATCATTATAAATTAAGCTCTGTTTACTACTGAACTTAGATATTTGGATGGAGTAAAATCCTCGCGGTGAATTGCATATACTTACCCACATTTTCGATAGCTCCTCGTCCAACGGGAAACTAAAAGCATGAACTTTTGAACCACCCACATAATTACCCCGACAAAAGGGAACACAACACTTGAAAGGCATTGTTATTCCGCCGATCACAACACAAAATATTTCACAAAACAGTAATTTTTCCGCCAATTATTTTGATGAATAAACAACAAAAGAATTCGGGACCGTTTCAAAAACATACGTGAATCACCGATGAATTAACACGAACTGACGCGTTAGTCGACAAGCGATAAAATAAAACACTGGCCTATCTTGGCGACGTCACGAGCTGTTTACGTCAGAGTCTGCTGGCCTTGTTGTATCGGTGGGAACGATCCAACCCTTCGGGGGGCGTGGGGTGTGTGTATGTATGAATTTGTAATCGAATTTCAGCGATCAGAGAGGACAGGACGAGGGGCGGACGCTCGACCTACCAGTGCTCGTACTCGCTGCCGCCCTCCCTGACTGGCCACGCGGAGATGCGACTTGGCGCCCATGGGCCGGGCGAAGGTCACGCGGGCCTCACGGTGAAACTGGAGCCCGCCGATCCCGCCGCGGCGCACCACAAGCGGGCCGTGTATCCCGGCTCGAAGGGCGTCCCGCCGTTATTGCAGGTGAGATGCTGGTCGGTTCGTGTCACGTGTCCACGATCGTTGTTGAGATCGTGGAGAAATCAATCAGATTTTTTTATCGTCATATCCTGAGAACCGGCCATGATATTTTCCATTAGTTTTTACCACTGGATGATGGTTCCTGATACGAAACTTTTTCTCTATCACAAATAAAGTAACGGTCGAAATTGCGCAATTGCTCTAATCTAATCATCCCCATATCTCCTATAGTTTCCGAGATCCCAATGGCGTTTTCACTCTTGTATTGAATAAACTGGGCGTCAATTGAAACGTTAATAGTGAAATTTGGCATCAAGTTTGACTTCTCGTAATTTCTAAAATATTGAACCAATTTTGAATTGCCGCCCAGATTCTGAATGCCTTTTTCATCGTCTTTCGAACCGTTCCTTACAGCTTTTTCTAAATTGATCAGGACCCGTGATACAGGGTGAAACAAAGTTTCGTGCATTTTGAAAACAATTTCTCCGCCCCCCCATTTTGTCGGAAGACCACGATGCTCATATTTTATTCGGGCATTTCAGAAATAGCAACCATACCTCGGAACGTTTTCGAGTTTTTGCCAAAAACTACTGTGGTTTCCGAAAAAAAATTTTTTTTTGTATTTTTTTAAATGGACTAATTTTAGAGGAGTTCCATAAATGGATGCTTTTATGCATATGTATACCAGGTTACTCAAAAACAATCAATAATTTATTACTTCGCAGTCTATGATAAAAGTTGTCTACCTTAGTGAGCAGTAAATCAACACATCTCATCAACAAAAACAAACAACGATACCTTGTTTCTATAACAATGTATTGTTGAAACAATGTAGGTATGCATAGAGGTTATATCAATTGCCAATTTTCATGAAAACGTCAGTGTAATTCGGGTCCTAAAAAATTTAATGATGCCTCGTTCAAATCGGGTCGAAATGGAAAATATCATTAGGTAAGATCATTATAGTGATATAAACTATAATTCAGTACAGATAATTATTATTTCACGTTACGACGATTAGGATATAACCAAACTCATTTAAGTACCATTTTCAATAAGTCAGTCATGACAATAAATAGACTGATTCATCGTTTTGAGGATACAAGTAATCAGGCCATTTGAAAAAATGCAAAAAAAAAAATTTTTTCGGAAACCACAGTAGTTTTTGGCAAAAACTCGAAAACGTCGCGAGGTATGGTTGCTATTTATGAAATGCCTGAATAAAATATGAGCATCGTGGTCTTCCGACAAAATGGGGGGGGCGGAGAAATTCTTTTCAAAATGCACGAAACTTTGTTTCACCCTGTATCACGGGTCCTGATCAATTCAGAAGAAGTTGTAAGGAACGGTTCGAAAGACGATGAAAAAGGCATTCAGAATCTGGGCGGCAATTCAAAATTCGTTCAATATTTTAGAAATTACGAGAAGTCAAACTTGATGCCAAATTTCACTATTAACGTTTCAATTGACGCCCAGTTTATATTCTGGTTTTCTAATGATCTAGATATGGAAATTCATTGACAGGAACTGGTGAAGTGTTTCTGCACTCATTGTATATGTTTCCTTCTTACTCGCATGTGTTAGACAGAGCTAAATATACCCGGGTGAACAACTAAGAAAGGCTGTAGGCCATATCTCAGCAACGAATAATGATACAAGTTTGAGATAGAATAAATCTAATGGTATGCATATCATTACACGATGTAATAGAGAAACTAAATCTCAACAGACCAATGAAAACCACAACATGATAGCTTTTCGCCAACGGAAGAAATTAATTATCAAAGTTGGAAGAATGATAGATATGACAGCCGATCTCAGTTGTTCACCCGGTACACTCAGTGGAGAAAGACTCCACCAATTCCTTCCAATTCGCTAACTAAGAGTATCTGGTAGCTTATCAAATATATAATTTCTTCAGTCAGACGTCTCCGTTTATTTTGACCCCTACCTACAGCTTCAACTATACGAGGTGGAAATAAAACTTCAAATATTCGATCTTGTTTCATATCTGGTGTTCAAATCTTTGTGCATTCCACATTTGCTCTTGTTCCTTGTTGTTCTTGTTCTGGTATAAACATCAAGCACTCTTATCAAATAGCCTCTTGATCACTGATCGGTCGACAGGAAATAATGGACGTGGAACACCTGTGGCACTACAACGCGACCGAGCTGCACAAGCTGAGCACGGACGGTCATCTGGGCAAGGAGGGCTCCAGCGGGGCGGTGCACAACCTGTCCACCCACCCACTGCTGGCCGGAACGGCCTTGGCCGGCACCGCCGACACGAATCCGGACTTCGTCGCCAACCTCTGCAACATCGCCGATCATAGGCTCTACAAGATCGTCAAATGGTGCAAGAGTCTGCCGTTGTTCAAGAATATCTCGGTGAGCATTATTTATATGGTGTAAAGGCCTTAATTTCCAGGACTTCTGGAACCTGTCGGGGGTCTCGGGCGCCAGATTATTTATGAGGTGGTTTACTCCACCTGCTTTTATAATCTCAGGTTATTATGAGGCCTAGGTAACAACAGTGGAGACAGGTACAGGAGGTATACATACCTCGGTACCTATAGTATAAACCAGGGGTCAATGTTATTGAATCGACCTGGAATCAAGAAGGCACGGGAATGTAGGCTTTTATTACAAACCCTAGGTTCAGCTTGGAGTACTGGTCGCTATCTTTATGCTGGATAATTACAGGGATCAAAGCAAATATCTTTGTCGAAAACCGTCTATGTTTTTTTTAGGTTAGGCCTGGAAAATTATTTATTCAAACTATTTCATTAAGTTTACCTGGAAAATCGGAAACACAGTTTCAAACGAATTAAACCTTTTATTCGCAAAGACAACATTTCTGGATTCGTAACACAGGTCGGTTGAGTATCGGTATAAGATTTCTCGAAATCGTTTGACAAACTTGATCATCTCCTGTTTCTCGAGAAACTAGATTACTTTGGATTTGACACAAACTTATTGATCTTCATCAAATCCTACCTTACAAATCGTATACAATACGTTGAATACAGAGGCCACCGATCATATGAATTCAAAGTCTCAAGCGGAGCTCCTCAGGGAAGTAACCTGGCACCCTTATTCTTCTCACTATTCATAAATGATATTTGCGATGTCATTAGTAGCAATATGCTTTTATTTGCAGACGATATGAAAATCTATAGATCAATCAAAACCTCAAATGATTGTGAACTACTTCAACAGGACTTGAATAGACTGAATGAATGGTGTGAGACAAACAAATTACCACTGAATGTACAAAAATGTAAATATATAACAATTACGCTAAAAAATAATATTATTTACTTCGATTACACCATAAACAATATTCCCCTCCAGCAGGAGGACAACATAAGGGATCTAGGAGTTTACTTTAACGACAAACTTAATTTTTCGTATCATATTAACAAAACATCAGCATCTGCCAAAAAAATGCTAGGATTCATATACAGGAGCTGTAAAGATTTCACTAACATCAAATAATGCTTCAAAGCACTATATGTGGCTTATGTTAGGTCAAAACTTGAATATGGTTCTTTAATCTGGTCACCATACTACAACACACATATTCAACAGATAGAGTCGGTCCAAAGAAGTATTATGAAGTATATGTCATGGAAACTAGATGGAGAATATCCTAATCAAGGCTTTGACAACTATGCTCTACTGAAACGTTTCAATTTCTTATCTCTAGAAAGCCGTAGAACATATTACTCATGCATTTTTTTGTACAAACTAGTCAATAACCTGATTGATTGTCCTGAATTATTATCCCAACTGAATTTTCATGTACCAAGACATAATGCTAGAAATCAGATATGTTTTTACCTCAATACACCTAGAACTAATGTATCGGCCAATTCACCAATATACTCTATGTGTAATGAATCCAACAAATATTGTAGCACGACACATTTGTATTCACATTCCTTAAGCAAATTTAAAAATCAACTCAAATGTATACTACTGAACAATCAAGATTAATTTCGAATGGATTCAAACACAATTTTGTTTACCGATATCAGTACATACGATTCGAGTTAACCCAATCTATTGGTCGGAATCCTCAACTATTCCTGCAGGAACTAGCACCCAAAAGCATAATATATGTTCTTAAACCCACAAAAATGCGAAAAAAATTATATTTAATCCTAAATGGGCACAGGAACAGAACCTACTACCCTTGCTAATGCTACTGAATGAATTTGACTGGGAAATATCCAATAACAAAAAATGACATCCATCATTTGAGCAAGTGAATAATTCATCCAAATTTCATATCATAAGCAGAGGGGTTGAAAAATATTGAAGTCATTAGGGTTGTAATGATGTTTATCGGAGTTTACTATCAGGAAAAACTTTGGAAAGTCAGGAATCAATGAAATGCTCAGCTCTCAGGTTTTTGGGTTTCGGGCTTTCGAAAAATTGAAATTCAACAAGAATCAGTCTCGGGTACTTAGATATTAATCAAAACCAGTCTAGTAATGAAGGTGGCTCAAAAACACTTCATTACAAGGTCACCGTCCTTGTCTCAGGCCGTGAACATGTTGGAGCTGTGGTAGACGACATAAGTGTCGATAGTAGCGAAGCAACGAAATGAATATTTGGGTACTTGGGGCGCGTTTGAACACGCACTCTGTGAAGTAGACTTTACTCATTTGCATTAGACATTTGTAAGATTCTGTATATTCAACTCTGCTTCGAAAATACTGGAGTTTTTGACGTCAAGTTGAGTCTTGTTGACTTCGTCACCAACCTCTGCAACATAGCTAATCATAGGCTCTACAAGATCGTCAAGTGGTGCAAGGGTCTGTGGTTGTTCAAGAATATCTCCGTGAGCATGTTTTATATGTCACTGTGCTTTTCTCAGGCCGTGAATATGTTGGAGCTGTGGTAGACGACAAAAGCGTCGATGATAGCGAAGTAACGAAATTAATATTTGGGTACTTGGTGTGCGTTTGAATACGTTCTTTGAAGTAGACTTTACTCATTTGCATTAGACATTTGTAAGATTCTTTATATTCAACTCTGGTTCGAAAATACTGGAGTTTTTGATGTCGAGTTGAGTCTTGTTGGCCGGCACCGCCTACACGAATCCTGACTTCGTCGCCAACCTCTGCGACATTGCTGACCATAGGCTCTACAAGATCGTCAAGTGGTGAAACAGTCTGCTGTTGTTCAAGAATATCTCTGTGAGAAATTTTACTATGCTGCTGTCCTTTTCCTATTGTTATTTGATCACCTGAAGTGTTGATGATTGAAATATTGATTGCCCTCAATACTCCCGAGAAACATTGTTGTCGGTCGCGTTCATTTTCTCAGGGTACAAACATACTGGAGAAACCAGCGACGAGGTAAGTGAGAACATATTGCGCGATACAAATTCGATCATATGTTTTTATGCAGCCAAACATACTGTCAAGAAGTACAAATGTCTATGAAATAACTTTCGTTCATTTCTAGATCTTCATTCATAAATTAACTTTTCCAAATTAAAACATCTTGTACAGCGTTTCGATCAGGTCGAAGCGGAGTTCATAGACTCTAGTTCCGGTAAAATTTGCATGAAACCGCTTAGCTTGCGATGCGGGCCAAGCTATACGCCCGGTATCGAGCATTGCCATTGCGGAAAATTGCAATGTTAGCATCGATTCCAAATATAAATAGATTCCGAATCGATAAGCCATTCATTACTGATTTTCGATTATTATTGATCATCCATTTCTCAATTACTGATCATTCACTATTATTGATTATTCATTACTAATTATAATGCATTTCGATAACACTTTACTTTATTCCGTAATTGAGTTACTTATTCACGAGTTACTGCCAAAATGTGTACCGTCTTCCCGACTTTGATCCTGCTGGTCAACCCCATGTTAGATGTCATGATGTAAGTACTGTTTTCCATGTTCTATCTGATTTGTTTTTTCTGTGTTGTGTTCCGTTTGGTAATTACTATGGTTTGTCTCTGCTACTTTGCCATGTGGCAAGCATTTATTCACGACTTTCCCATTAAATCAATAAATGTTAATTATATACGAAAACTATCTTGACTCTTCATTTGGGGATGAATATGGTTGGGTGGTGAAATGATCAAAATCCTCTCATCAAGCCAAGCGAGTAGCCAAGTTGCGATCCATAGGAGGGCAACATCTGAGTTGCGACATGTGGTGGACACGCCGTTTGCCAAATAATCTACCAAAACCATATGAGTTGCGACAGGTGAAGAGGTTGTTGGTTAGTAAAGGTCTGGTGCAAATGAGGAGCCACTTTTGCTAAAATATCAGGGAGATCGTGTCCCTATTCTCGCGATTTTTTTGCAATGTTTGAATTCCCGTCATATGAGATTTGGCCGTATGGCGCCCGACTAATGAGGCATACAGTAACATTGGCCTGATAGCCAATTTTTGTCTCAATCCCAATTTACTTCTACTTCGTCTGTTTTGAAATGGATACAAGGCTCCAATGGCTCGTTTGGCTTGTAAAACTTTCTGTTCAATGTGCTGTGCCCAGGTAAGCTTTCTATCGATGCACACACCTAAGTATTCAACTTGTGCAGACCATTTGAACTTATGACTATCGAGGATTATTCTGGTTCTAGAAGGCCTCCCTTCCGAGTGAAACCAATTATTGTGTTTTTAAGTCATGGAAACCATCCATCCTTCTCAAAGTGGTCCAGATTAAAAAAAAAAACACTATGTTTAGCATGGAATACTGGTTGCTATCTTTATGCTGGATAATCACAGGAATCAGAGCAAATATCTTTGTCGAAAACCGCCTCTGTTTTTTTTTAGGTTAGGCCTGGAAAATTATTATCCAAACTATTTCATTAAGCAAAAAAAAAACACTAAGTCGGTCGACCACAAAGTTTAATTACAAAGAATTTTACTTTTTTGTGTGATCGTTTCGGCTCAAACAGCCATCTGCAGACATAATATACAGAACCTGTAAAGATATTGGTTTACAAGGATAATATAAGATATTGAGGAAAAACATACCTAAAAGGCCACGCGGAGATCATATAATTAATAAAATTGAAATGTTAAGAAGCAGGGGTCATTTGGCCAAAAATTCAATCCGGTGAAGAACTATTACAATTTTTGAACCGACTGAAAAGCCAAAATAACCCAACAATCATAGAACGGCTAGGGTCGGGAATTCATTGCCTGTGGAAGTATTCCCAACAACATATAATCTCCAAAAGTTCAAAAAAAATTCCAATACCTACCTCCTGTCCCTATCCTTCCTAGGAACGCACGATGTTCTTTGAACATTATAGGGATTCCCTTTCGTGCGCTCCAAGCGATAAAAAAAATAAAAAATAATTCACTCAGAGGAGTTTCATCTTAAAATGGCCATTTTTGTGAACGAGAAAAGCCAAGTAGAAGACGACGAAGTGTCAAGCATAGCAACAGACGTTGACAGAATAACAAGACAAATGACAGTGACATATGATACAAACCAAATGACATGTACAATATTCGCGGGAATCAATGTTACCAGGTGGCGCTCGGTTTTCATTGTTCCATGTCAAAGCCACGTCAAAACTGAGGGAAAACAAACTCAATCCTCACTCAATCCCATTAGTGCCATTAGCTTGTGTACTATGTACTGATAAGAGTGATAAGTTTTCGAATTTCTTGACATTAATTGTCAATATTCGATCGAAAACGCTAATAATGCCTGTTGTAGATGTTGTTTTGGCAGATATTATGCTCTATTTAGATGGAAAAAGCCGACTAGTAGTGGAAGGAGAAGCAGTTCTCCGTGCTAATCATGTGATTTTGTGTGAGGCAGAAGACTTCAACAAAAGGCACATTTTTGCACTTTGTCTACAAACTTCGGCGATGAAATCTTCCTCACATGAAGTAAAATTAAAGTTGGGGTCCAGAGGAACTCCTGTAGAACAATGGATTTGTATTTGTTCATGCAAAGCAGGACAATCTGGGTATTGTAAACATGTTGTAGCTGTTCTTTTACATGTCAATTGATTTGCTCGTCATAATTAGTTCGAATTGTTTGAACTATCTCCAATTCTTCACCCGTTCACTGTTCACTAAACTAATAAAAATTTAATAATGTAAAAAAAATTAACCAACTCAACCATCATCACTACCAACAGTGCCAACACTTTATGTTATTGACAAGTTTGACTACAGCTACAGCAGGCTGAATGCAATGTGGTCTATGTACTTTATCCATAGACAACAGTTTGTTTTCCCCCACTTTGTCGCCCACTTCGTGAATCTCGCGAATAAGATTAAATTTTGAATATCATGAGTTATGATAATATTGCACATAAATTCTGAAAACGGAATTAAATACAAAGTCCATTATGCCTAAAAACCTAAATGTTTGTGTTTTCGCCACTGTCACATTCGTTGTGTTCCATTTACAGATCGACGATCAGATTTGCCTTCTCATCAACTCTTGGTGCGAACTGCTCCTGTTCTCGTGCTGCTTCCGATCGATGTCCACCCCCGGAGAGATAAGGGTGTCGCTGGGCAAGTGCATCAATCTGCAGCAGGCGAGGGAAATGGGGATGCAGCCCTGCATAGAGAGGATGCTGAATTTCACTGAGCAACTAAGGAGGCTGAGGGTGGACCAGTATGAGTACATTGCCATGAAAGTCATTGTGCTTCTCACATCTGGTAAGTTGATGTAATGGGTCTTTCTCAGTGAAAACTTTTCCAAAAAAAAATTGTTGTTCTAAAATTGTTCGGTCCGTCATTCGGTTGCCCCCTTACGAGCAACCCTCAGAAGTCTTCGAGAGTCTTGTGCGAGCAAGGAATGACGGGGTCCTTACCTTTTAACGTGTGATCCCAAACACTTTCTTGGGCCATCAGAAAAATTTCTGCAGTCGATGGGAATCGAACCCACGGCCGGCAAGCGAATGCGGATTAGAATATTGACACTCTGTCCGCACGGCTACCTGGCCCTCAATTGGTGGTTTCATTATTTTGAAGTAATAATCCTAACGAAACTAGTCAACACTGAAAACGTCATGGTCCAAAATATAACCTGAATTCAAAGTAGAATAACTCCCGAATTTCCTTACCAATTTGAAATCGGTTTTCACCGATGATTAGCCTAATCTCTTGACAGTTTGTTGTGGCAATATGAAACTTCTGTAATTTCAGATAACATTGCTACAGGGTGATGATGAAATGGGTGTAAAATTGCATCATGGTCGTCACCTTACTGTTTGAACAGATGATTTTTCTTATTTTCTTACTGTATCCTCCTGATTGATGCTTTCTCTCGAAACGTTTTCGGAAATTTCGAATTCAGAGCTTTGATAATCGTGTTATGAATATTCATTCAGAATGAAGCATTTTTTCGACGATTAATTGAATGAAATTGATAGTTGGAGTTCTTCTCCGAAGAATCAACGCTGTATGTATAGTCGTCGGATATGTGATTGTGTTCGAACACAAAAAATTCTGAAGAAGTCTATAAGGAGATTGATCTCACGTTTCCTACGGTGGAAAAGACATCACATTCTAAGGACCGCTATGGAACGTTGCCAAATTGACAATTCTACAGAATTTTTACCTCAAATCATAAACATAAATTAAGCATTTCAAGTAGATATATCAAAAATCCAAGCAGTTGAATTCCGTAACATCAAAATTTGAACATAGTTTTGAGACTTGGCAACCCAAATAAGTCTGTCTCACATCAGCTGACAATCAATTCACAATATTCCTATAAAATCTCTTAGGCTTGAAATTCTAGGTTTCTCAATACTTACTCAATAAGTTGAAACCATTCAGAACCCAATAGCTGTTCAAACAGATCTTGTTTTTCAACAGACACATCTGAACTCAAAGAAGCAGAGAAAGTCAGGATGTCGCAGGAGAAAGCATTGAAGGCCCTGCAGGATTACACATTGTCCCACTATCCTGAAAGTCCTTCCAAATTCGGTGAATTGCTATTACGAATTCCTGAGCTGCAAAGAACTTGCCAGGTAAGAGGAAAATTCATCAGCGTATTTATGTCTGTATAACATGTCTCCGCGTGTAAATAGAATAAGCAATGACCTGAACTTAACTTGCTATCCTCTTTCAGAGTAGAATATAGAGTAGCAATTTTCATCATGACGTTTGTCGACATCATTCTCGAACGCAACGGGTTGAACGATTGCATCCGGAATTGTTCGTATTTTGCGACGAATTCAAGCCTGATATTGTACAGGTGTGCAGTATGTACTGGAATATTGGTATTTTAACTCCATTTTCAAAACATCACGCCACTGTTTCACGGGATGATTTATTGAGATGTTAATGCCATTCAGTTCAAATTTGGAGACTAAGTTTTGTTGTAATGCTTTTTTATAATTAAGCAAAAACTGTAGGTGCCTACCATTATTTGAAATTTCATATTTAGAATATAGGATCCTATTCTTGAACTATAATCATTATCCTTGTATTGTCGAATTTTCTGATCGATCATGCACTAAAAAGTATTGTATGAGAGCTAATATAAGTTTGTTAATTGGTTGAATTGTTCTTCCCATTCATTTAGATTTCGCTCAGCAGAACTGGATACTAAATCCTGACTCTTCTATTGAAAAACTAGTGCATCCTGAAATTAAATAAATTGACTCGACATATACCCTTTGTTGAGTATATCGAGATATCCTATCAATAAATCGAGTTACAAACTATGACCCCTTTTGGTCATTGAGATAAGATGCTACTTCTTCATGAAAAGAAAGACAGAGAAATATATATGGATGTACCCTTCACCGCAGCAGTAGAGGAAAGAAGATCCGAAGTGCATGGAAAAGCATATCCATGTCTTTGTTCAAGCAAACATTCAAAGTCATTTTGAGAATTAGGGGTTATACCTTCTGTCACTGCTTGTCATAGTGTTTCAACTCTTTTTACCGAGATCACGTACCTTTCGCCAACGTACTATAAGGAAGATTTTATTGGGTCTCAACACCAACAAGGCTTGTGGCTCCTACGGAATCCCACCGATTGTTCTCGAGAAATGTGCTTCCGAACTAACATCTGTTCTCTCTGCAAGCTGTTGAACTACTCTTACAAATTGTGGATATTCCCGTCCAACTAAAAAAATGCAAGAGCCAGTTTCCTAAAAAAGGCAAAAAGACCCTACCTACAGACCGATCGCACTGCTATCTATTATTTCAAAGGTCGTGGAGAAAGCTATCAACATCGAGCTCATGGAATACCTGGAACATTCAGGTATTATCAACGATAGGCAATATGGCTTCCGTCATCAGAGATCAACTGGTGACTTGCTCGCTTACGTCTCACATATATGGCAGCAATCTATTGAAAAATATGGTGAAACCTTAGCCGTGACACTTGATATCTCCAAGGCATTCGATCGAGTCTGGCACCACGGACTCCTCGCCAAACTTCCATCTTATGGCTTGCCTCCCCAGCTATGTTCTCTGCTAGCTAGTTTTCTCTCAAACAGGTCTCTCCATGTAGTGGTCGACGGAGTTTCATCTGACTCTCTTATCATAACTGCTGATGTTCCGCAAGGATCAATTCTAGCACCAACACTATTTCTACTCCATATCAACGATTTGTTGGAAGCAACTTCATGTCCAGTACCCTCCATACCGCCTTCTCTTCCAGGGTTCCAATACCAGCCAGGCAAATCAGAAACGAACGAGGGAGAAATGTTGACAACATAAATATGGACTTGGCAACAATAATTCTCGAATGGGGATCCAATAGCTTGGATTTCAATGCAAACAAAACACAAGCATGCATTTTCTCTAGGAAAGCCGATCTCACTGTGCCGAACATAAGCTTGTCAGGAGTAACTATACCTTTGATATATACCAATTCGATGCTTGGCATTACAACCAGCAATAACCTTTCTTGGGAAAATCACGTGAGATCAATTGCTAAAAGTGCATCCCAAAAAGTTGGTTTTCTGTTTCAGGCCAGGAGCTATTTCACTTCCAGTCAGCTGCTTATGATCTATAAGGCACAAATCCGACCTGTCCTGGAATACTGTTTCCATATTTGGAGTGTAGCACCCAAACATACCCTGAAACCGCTGGATTCTGTCCAAAAAAGGGCAATTCGTCTCGTGGGTGATGCCTCGCTCACAAACTCACTCACTTCTCTGAAACACCGTAGAAAAGTTGGCGATCTGGCTCTATTTTATAGATATTTTCGAGGACGATTCTCTTCTGAAATATCAACAATTGTTCCTCTCTTGGCAGTCCCCACGAGATCAACCCGTCGAGTTGAGGCTTCGCACCCCTTCGTGGTCACTTTGGAAACTTGCAGAACATCTGTTTCCACAGCGAGGCTCTGAAACATATTGCCTAGGGAGGTGTTCCCCGAGGCATATAACCTCCAGAAATTCAAGTAGAACACCAATTCCTACGTTATTTCCCTTGGTTCTCACGATGTTCTCTGAACATTACAGGATATCCCTTTTCGTGGGAACCAGAACATAAAAAAAATTAATATTATTGTATGACATGCTCTATACCCTTCTTTTCGTCCTTGTTAGAGTTAATAAAGATTTTTCGTTCTCTCTTTCTTCCTATCTGATAAACATTCATCCTTATTTTTTTTTCAGGTGGGAAAGGAAATGTTGACAATAAAATCGAAAGACGGAGACGGACCTAGCTTCAACCTCCTCATGGAACTCTTGAGGGGAGACCACTGAAATGTGCCTTAATAGCTTTGGTGGTGGGCTCGTATACTACAGACAGTATTGCTTAATTACTCTTCTTCTAGCTTTAAGTGAAATTTTACGTACTTAGTTAACGTGCTGGACACACTAAAAATAGAATCGGTTTTAGAAATTTTTCACGAACTTTCTAAATAAGGTAAGGTTGTAGACAGGGAGGACCTAAATTACCACAACCACTTCCTCTTTCAACTTCTTGAATGGTTGGACGTAAACAACTGAGAATAAAACAGTTCTGGATGCTATTGGAAAATACTACTCGGCGATTTAAAAACTATTGAGAACTAATGAATTCAAAATGATTTAGGAGTCAAGATAATATAATGAAACAAGTCTTACAACATGTAATCCATTATCTGAAATAACCTTAATTCAAACCTGCTGTTGAGCTCACTTATGAAGCAAGTCTGTGAATATTTTTGACATATCCATAATCATTTTATGTAGGCATATCTGGGTTAGCAAGGAAGATACTCATAGGTTGTATACAGAGCTGCGGTATGATGTGTACAGAGTTGGTCCACATAAGATTTTTAATCGTGCAGGTTCCAACTAAACTGGGCGTCAATTGAAACGTTAATAGTGAAATTTGGCATCAAGTTTGACTTCTCGTAATTTCTAAAATATTGAACAAATTTTGAATTGCCGCCCAGATTCTGAATGCCTTTTTCATCGTCTTTCGAACCGTTCTTTACAACTTCTTCGGAATTGATCAGGACCCGTGATACAGGGTGAAACAAAGTTTCGTGCATTTTGAAAAATATTTCTAAGCCCCCCCATTTTGTCGGAGGATCACGATGCTCATATTTTATCCGGAAATTTCATAAATAGTAACCATACCTCGGGACGCTTTCGAGTTTTGCCAAAAACTACTGTGGTTTCAGAAAAAAAATTTTTTTAAATGGACTAATTTTAGAGGAGTTCCATGAATGGATGCTCTTATGCATTTCAAGCAAGCGTTGGAGCAGATATGTATACCAGGTTACTCAAAAACAATCATTAATTTATTACTTCGCAGTCTATGATAAAAGTTGTCTAACTTAGTGAGCAGTAAATCAACACATCTCATCAACAAAAACAAACAACGATACCTTGTTTCTATAACAACGTATTGTTGAAACAATGTAGGTATGCATAGAGGTTATATCAATTGCCAATTTTCATGAAAACGTCAGTTTTATTCGGGTCCTAAAAAATTTAAAGATGCCTCGTTCAAATCGGGTCGAAATTGAAAATATCATTAGGTGATATCACTATAGTGATATAAACTATAATTCAGTACAGATAATTATTATTTCAGATTACAACGATTAGGATATACCCAAACTCATTTAAGTACTATTTTCAATAAGTCAGTCATGACAATAAATAGACTGATTCATCGTTTTGAGGATACAGGTAGTAATGTACCCTAATTAGTCCATTTAAAAAAAATGCAAACAAAATTTTTTTTTCGGAAACCACAGTAGTTTTTGGCAAAAACTCGAAAACGTCCCGAGGTATGGTTGCTATTTACGAAATGCCTGAATAGAATATGAGCATTGTGTTCTTCCGACAAAATGGGGAGGCGGAGAAATTTTTTTCAAAATGCACGAAACTTTGTTTCACCCTGTATCACGGGTCCTGATGAATTCAGAAGAAGCTGTAAGGAACGGTTCGAAAGAAGATGAAAAAGGCATTCAGAATCTGGGCGGCAATTCAAAATTTGTTCAATATTTCAGAAATTACGAGAAGTCCAACTTGATGCCAAATTTCACTATTAACGTTTCAATTGACGCCCAGTTTAGATGGTGACAATATGCAGGTGAAAAACAAAAAGTTGGTTGATACAGTATAGTCCAAATTAAATTAAATATCATCTGTGATTTAAAACTCCTATCGACTCAAAGAATTATCAAATGTCTGTATGAAACATCTCAAATCATTTACATTACATTCACTAATCAATAAAATAATAGTTATTTATACAACAAGGTAGTAAATAATATCAGTATTACCCAGGGTCCAAGATTTTATCCCGAGGCTTCAGGTCTCATGGTAACATTATTCTTCACTACCAAGGTGTATTAAATATTTACGTAATCAGTTAGGAAACGCGTTGTTTTGTGTAACGATGGGATTTTGCGGGACGAGCGAAGCGAGATCCCGCAACATCACAGAGTTACACAAAATGGCGTTTCCTAACGTTTCACGTACAATATTTTTTCTAATTTTGACGAAACATTTCGCATGAACAAAAATAATTACCAGTTTTACATGAGTTCTGCCGACTCTTGTTGTGTGAAATGAATGAATGAAATGAACATTACATCACCAGTTATGTAAAATTTTACTTTACGCAACTGGTTACGTAAAGTAAGACGTTTCAAAACTTCCGTCAGTTTTGAAAAGTGTCACATTACATGTCAAAATTAGAAAAATTACATTTTTTTACCAATACTAGTATACTTCAATCACCATAGTTCTATGAAACTGAAATATGGACCTATTTTCACTATAAAAAACTCTCGTGGGAGTGAAATATCCTTTAAGAAAACTACACCAACATAGATTTTTTTCATTGAGAATGAATATCTGCATCGCCCAGAATGTACACCTTCATTTTTTGCATTCTGGAGAAGGAGAAACTCCTAAGGCAAATCTGAAAAGGCAATATCATGATGTAGCTCTTGAGTTTAAAAATTTGAACTTGTTATACGACGCTATACATAGTGGAGTATACTACGGCCAAAAATGCTATCTGGGAAACTAAGAGAGATAGAGCTATAGTTACTTTGGAGAAAATGATCCCCATCGAATTTTGAGCAACTTTGGTTTTTGTGTGTGGTCTGTCTGTCTGTACTCTGTGGTAATCATAAATCGATATATCTCCGGAACGCTTTGACATATCGACTTGAAATTTTGCCATCTTATTGTACTCAAAACAATATTATGTCATTAAAATATGAAGGAAATCAGAAAACTCTAAGGTGGTTTTTTCGGGTTTTTTCGATTTTTCACCGAAAGTTTCTTGCGACCACTCTACAAATCGCAAAAGTTGTCCGATCGATTTCAGTTTTTGTGAAAAATAACTCCATCAGGAAGAGACGAAGCCTATTGAAATTGAGCAGGGTCCGGAAATTCCAAGTGGGTTTTTCAAGGAGATTTTCCGAAAAACACGGTTCGCTTTAAAACGACATATCTCCTGAACAAATAGACTAAATCCAAATTTGAAAAATGCACCGTATGCCTCTTTGATGACGCAACAAACTATTATCTAACCATTTTTTCGTGCATCCATCGGGAAATGGAAAAACAAATGAAAATCAAAACATCAAAATTTGAAATCCTTTCAATTCAATATATATCGAAAACAAATGGAAAAATCAAAAATTATCGAAAGTGCAAAGTTATCCACTGGAACATTTCCTACAGATTATTTCTCATATTTTTTTCTGTAAACCCAATAGTACAGGAAATAAAGTGACAAATATGAAAAAAAAGATTTAACGACCCATAGGGTACTATGAAGATATATTGAAAAACAAAGATTATCGATAGATAAAGCTCATCGACTTCCACTGAACCATGAAATATTTTTTCATTTTGTTGATTGGAAGATGGAACAAAAGTGTTGAAAATTTCATTCTCAGATAATTCCAAATATCTCGAAAACAACTGAAAATGTTATAGAACCAAAATTATTCCTCTTGATAGAATCTAGAAAAAATCCGAATAATTCAATAGTTCGGAAGATACGATGAAAAAACCAAAAAATTTACAAGTTCCTAGATAATCACTTGCCAATAGAAAACAAAACAAAAAACAAAAGAAAGTAAAAAAAGCACACTCGACTGTCTTGATTTTTTGCCCATAAACTACGTATCTAGCTCACTCGACTGTCTTGATTACCCGCGAAGAAGAAATATGTTGGCATTGTTTTAACTTTCTTTTGTTTTTGTTTCTTTAGTCCCTATTGGCAGTCGAGTGGGTTAGGTACGTAGTTTGTGTGGAAAAACCAAGACAGTCGAGTGGGCTAAGTACGTAGTTTGTGGGAAAAATCTCAAGTTCTCTGAACTTTCATAGCGTCGTATACACATCATTGGTGCCCAATGATAGTTTCAATATAAAAATATTCTTATGATATGGCCTCTACTTCCATCTTACATGAGCAATGATAAAATATCATCTGCTTTTATAGCGTCGTATAAATTATCTGACCTCTATACTAATCTAATACCTAATGAAAACTACATCTATACTAATCTGATACCTTTCAAAAACTACGTACCTCACTTGTTCGTCTTACCATACAAAAGCTGAGGTTGTGGAAGCGATGGATATTTAAGTCGTCCCTGTATTTTCGTCAATGCAAAAGTATCTTTATCGACTCATATCATGAGGTTTGTGAAAAATCGTTAAGTATTTGTGTAATCGGAAATGTACATATATATTTTTAAGTTGAGTTTATATTTTGATATGTTTTATTATTATACAATGAGGCTATTTATTGTCCACATAGTAGTTGACAAATCGATGGTTTGTAAGAATTGAGTGATTGAAATGATTCAAGGAATGAAACTGAATTTCGGAAATACTCGAATTGGTGCAAAATTATCGTCGTTTTGGGGAAGGATTTCAATGAGAAAATATGTTTTTCAGATTGTTGATTCTCTGGGGAAAATAATTTCCAGACGAGAAAAAAATTAAGTTTGCAGTGTTGTTCAGTTCCTACATTTCAATATTGCTTCGGCAGAGCGAGAAATATATAAATATTTACAAACGATCCTATAAGAACTAGTATTAGAAAACGGTCAATGCTCAAAATTAACTTGTATTAGATACAAGGAGAGCACTTTTCATAGATCGATTTAATACAAATCTTTTTCATTCCAGTGATCAAATAGATTTTGGTGAAGCATTGTTTGGTCCATTATCGATGTATTGAAAATACACTAGGATTCATATCTAGTTGCGGAAAACATTTGAAAAAATTTGCTCTACAGAAAAAATTTAAATATTCCATGGTACTTAATTTGCTACTTTTGAACTACTTTGTGATGAGAGATCAGAGTCAACAGCGATACAAAATATCGTGAAAACATTTGAGCAATCCCACACTGAAAAAAAATTAAATGTGATAATCTGAATTTGATATTTTAACAAAAATTATCATACAGAGAGCACGTGAAGGTTGGAACATGGAACAAATTCCTTAAAAGCCTAATATGGAAAGTGGGTAAAAATCTCAGAGAGGTCGATTTTCTCTTTCAGTTGCGCATTTTCTGGTCTACGCATATTTTTTATGACGTCATCACTGTTCTAGTTATGACGTCATTATCAGTTTTTTAAATAGAAAACAATATGTTGAAGTGAGTGGTACTTGTAGCGCCTTGATGAACATCTCATGCGGTGTACCGCAAGGGTCAGTCTTGGGACCAGTTTTATTTTTGATCTACATAAATTCAATATCAAACTTGGAATTGAGAGGAAAACTATCTCTCAATTATAACAAATCCTCATATATGTACATAGCAAAAAGAACACTGAAAATTCCGAATAGGACACTATCCTTCAACAATGAACTCATCAAATATACAGATGTTACAAAATGTTTAGGTCTTTATATTGATGAACGACTATTGTGGAATGAACATATAGATCATTTGAGAAACAAACTTAATCCCATTACAGGCATTTTATTCAAGATACGAAATTTCATTTCTACTAGATACTTGAAGAGTATTTATTTCTCTCTTATTTACTCAAAATTTCAATACCTAATATCTATATGGGGAAGTATCAATATTTCACGTTTGAGTCCACTAATGAAATTACAAAATAAAACATTGAAGTGTATTTTCAATTTAAATTTTCTCGAACCAACCATGAATTTATTCAAACCTAGAGATTTATTAGATCTGACAATCAAATTTACTAATAGCAAATACGTTCATGTCAAATATCGGCAAACAATCCATTTTTCACACAGGAATTGTTCTATACAACTCATTACAAGTCAATTGAGGAATATACAGGAAGCAACTAGATTCAAAATTAACTTGAAAAAATATCTGCTTCAGAGACTTTGATAATTCCATTTCTTATTTGAATACCTACTTATGAAAGACAAGGTTGATATTGCATGATTATTTGCATTTTTTTTTTACTTGTTATATCTTATTATAATTTCATAATTGTATGTTCAAAAAGAACACAGTTTTTTGTGTATGAGCGTCACTTTTGTTCTTCATTATTTCGCATGTTACATAACCATTTTTTTTTTTCAGAAATATAAGAAATTGTATTCCTAGAAATGTAATTTATAATAATGAGGTCATCAAAATTATGAGTAGATCAACAAATGCGCATTCGAAAAAGACAATCTACATATCTGAGCTTTTTTTCCCAATGGCTATATCAAGATTTTAATGAATTTGTTCCAATCTTCAGGTGCTAACTGTATGAAATAATTTCTCCCGATATCAGTTAAATCAAAATGAATAAGCCTTTCCTGAAGAAGGGATGTGTCCTCAATCTTGATTCACCGAATGATTTCTGTTATGTAAATACTTTCGAAACTGTTCAATTCTCTATGATTTGCTTCATGCTTGAAAAGTCTAAGTCATCTGAAGTGATATAGAGTGACAAGTCTCAAGGATATATTGGGCAATACTTGATTTATCAAATTGAATATATCTGCAGTATGCAATATGTTCTTTAAATCGTTTGTCAATTATTTGATGTGTTTGCCCAATGTGTTCCATGTTACAGTCATTACAATGTGTATCATGAACACCTGATTTTCATCGTTAGTATGAATTTCATCTTCAGGGTGTCCTAGAAAATTATATGAAGGGTATTTTTTTTTCAAAAAAAGCTACGTTAGCCCTTGTGATTTGAAAATACGAATCAAATAATCTCTCAATAGCTGAAGTAACTTCTAAAGTGGTGGTTTGATGATGGATAATGATGGTGTATCTGGAATTTAAATCGTAGAAACCATCCATATTTCTCAAAGTAGTCCAATTGATTTTTAAAAGAAAAAGCAATAAACGTACAGGGTGATTCACCATAAATATCCCCCCCTCTAGCTCAGCTAGTTTTGAACCGATTGCAAAATTTTAAATATCATCTAAAATGATTTTCGATAGAGTTTTTTTCCGCTACATCAAAAAATACAAGGTCCTCGGAACAAACGATATACAGGGGATTATTTGATTCTTTTAAAAAGAACTCCCTATTTTTCATTGTATTTTTAGATTCTCCTTGAAGAGTTGATTTCATTAATGTATCACACTTGGGGTCTAGCGAAATGATTACAGAGATATAGGGTGTTCAAAATCGAGATTTTTCAACTTTAGAATTTTTCTGTGACGAAACTATTCATTATCGATCAAAACGGCTTACATGTCCCTATCTTAACTTTTGATTCACAATCTACTGACATTTAATTGGAACAGATACAGGGTGATCAAAATTCTGAATCTTGGACCATCCTGTATTTTTTCCAATTAAATGTCAGTGGATAGTAAATTGAAAGTTGAGATAGGGACATCAGAGCCGTTTTGGCCAATAATGAATAGTTTCGACACAAAAAAAAATCCTAAAGTTGAAAAATCTCGATTTTGAACACCCTATATCTCTGTAATCATTCCCGCTAGACCCCAAGTGTGATATATTGATGAAATCAGCTCTTCGGGGAGAGTCTGAAATTACAATGAAATACAGGGTGTTCCATTCGAAAAAATCAAGTAGTACTCTGTGGATCGTTTGTTCCGAGCACCCTGTATTTTCTGATGCAACGAGAAAAAAATTTCTGAAAAATCATTTCAAATGATTTTTCAAATTTTCAAATCGGTTGAAAAATAAGTGAGCTAGAGGAGGGGACATTTATGGTGAATCACCCTGTACCAAAGTCTGTCGACCACGAATATTCTTTTTAATAAGTAGTGTAACTAGTTTCGGCGACAGGCCATCATTAGACACAAAAATGACGTATTCGGAAGTACCTAAAAGATAATTATGGACATTGTTGAGGAGTGGCCGAAACTATAGTTACACTACTTATTAAAAAATAGTAGATTGTTTTATTAGGATCAAAAGTGACACTTTGTTTGACAAGCGAATTTTGCATTTGCGAGGCGGAGCGTTTAGCGAAGCCGAGCGAAAGCAAAATTTGCGAGTCGAACAAAGTCACTTTTGAACCGAATGAAACATGCTATTTTTTCTGCAACCGAAACAATTAACTCAAATAAACATGTGAAGTAACCACCAATGCCGTGCCATATGTATGCAATGCAACAAATATTGACAAATAATCCATGTGGTGAGAATGTTCTACCTGCATTAACAGCAGGTTAGGTTTTCTAGAATGTTCGAATTGTAGTTTCAATATAAATACAACCACAGAGTGAGATATTTGTGTATGGACCAGGTGCTCTAATGGCAAATACCTCGCCAGTGCCAGCTATAGGAACAAGACGTGAAAAATGTTAGGTTAGTGAGCATATATATCAACAATGATAATAGTGATTATTTATTCCTCTCCATATTACACTGTGTTTGACTTGATAATCAAATGAAGCTAAACAATATCGTTGTTTGAGACAAAACAAACTATTGCTTGCCGTGATTATTCAAAAACAAGTTATTCATCCCGAGAATAACGAATGAAATACAGATCAAGCAAGTATTTGAATCTTGAAGGCTTCCCTGATCAAAACAAAAATACTCAACTGAGATATTTTTAATTCCAATACTAAACTATAATAAGGTGTATTTATATCTCCAGCATGGGTATGAAATGCCAAATCTGCTGAAATCGGAAACAAATCAGGTATGCGTCTCAACCCTAATAACCAACCGTTACAATGTTGTTTACTCTTGATGACGTGCAGTAGATCCTTTTTAGTTCCTAGGAGCTAAAGTTCAACTTTAGCTCCTAGGAACTAAAATTCAACTTTAGCTCCTAGGAACTAAATATGTTGCCTATAGCAACATACCTATTTTTGTGTCAGTAATAGAAACGTCACTTTAAGAGCTAATTTTGGTATCAAAATGGACGACTTTTGTGTCGGTTGCAGAAAAAAATATTTTCGTGGTCGACAGACTTTGGGACTTTCATTGCTTCTTCTTCTAAATATCTGGAATTTATTTTCACGTTTTGAATGATGGTCAGTTCATCTTGGAATATTGGACCAAACAGTGTCTCATAGTATCTTTAAGTTTAAACGTACTTTAATAAATTAGGCATTGTTAGTAGTTGTGAACTACATTTTCGAACTTGTTATTTTTTTCATGTTCTCGAGAACTATTGTTGTAAATAGTTCAAATTCGTAATTTTTATTTATTCTCTTGAGCAGGAATTTATTCGTCTACTGTGCCAATCACCTTCGTTTAAATTATCCGCAGGCTGGAAAAATGTGTTTTCTAATATTTTTACTATTATTATAATATGTGCAAAAGAGTTGAATCAGTACTTAAAATACCGAAATGACGAGGTCGATTTTCATTGAAGTTTGTTTTTAATTCAATCAAAATGTCGACGTTGATCGGCTCGTATTTTACTCGATTATGATCTTATCTACAGAGCTAGGAATATTACTGAGTCCTAGAGTGTGTAGTGGTAGTTATTATACATGGAGAATGAAAATATCGCTTAGATATTAGACAGTGCATTATATCAATCAGACATTTGAAATGAAGAATTCACAGTAAAATTTGATGGCTTTTTATTCCCAACAATTATTTCGAATTGATTTTGTTTCTTCAATTATGAATTTTATCCGTATTTCGTCGGTGAAAATATTCGGAATAAGTGAAAATTCTGTTTTTTTTTCATTTCATAGTGAATATGTTGGTTGATATACAGCATGTCTCACTTTTACCCGCTTTTGTATCTCAGATTATTGGTCGTGCGATTCACACCAAATTTGGACTGGTGTGAACAACCATCAATATATCATGGAAAGCATCCATATCTCAAAGTGGTCTCAGTTATTTAATAAGAAAACAAACGAAACCGTTAACATGTTTCTGTGTTTCTTTGTTTTCTCATGAAACCATCAACATCATAAATTTTTTAGATACAAAACATAATCTAAACTGCTGATCAATCACATTTCTGCTCTAAATTCAACATTGAATATTTTCGCCAAAATTCCACTTATTCGGATGCGGTTTTCTTTATTCTCAAGATTGATCCATTGGGTATATGACAGATAGACCGCTGATGGAAATACATGGTAACCTCTGGCTATACAGGGTGACAAACAAACCTCTGTAAAATATTGAAAAATTCTCCATTCTCCCATATTGATGGAAAATTTTTGATATTTTTCTCGAGCATATTTCCATAAATCTCAAGCATATTCCTCGAAATGGTTTCGCAATTTTTCTCTTATATTTCCAGATTTTCGAGAAAAAGATTTTCTTTTCGAATAATTTGTACAGGGTGATTCACCATAAATGTCCCCCCATCTAGCTCAGTTATTTTTAATCAATCGGAAAATTTGAGGCTTCATCTGAAACAATTTTTGATCAAGTTTTTTTCCGCTACATCAGAAAATACAGGGTGCTCGGAACATATTCAATTCAAAATATACCCAAAATTTAATTAACACTTGATATGCTGAAATTTTAGAAAATTTGACAAATAAAAGTACCAAATTTCAACCAAATCAGTTCTAGGATATTCATGATATTTTATAATAATTACCGGTTTTTTTCTTTAATTTCAATGCCCTAATGAATCACCACCTGCAGTTAGGAACCGTAGTTAGGAAACACCCTGTATACTGAACAATGATTTTTTATCATTTCAGTGCTTATTGTTTCATCGTTTTCAATTAATACATCTCAGTTCTTGCCTTGTTTCACTTTTTGAGTAAACAAAGTCAACTTCTTCAAAATTTCTATTCAGAGGAATAAACAGGTTATTGTGAATCAGCTCGTATATTCTACACTGAGCAACATTCCAATGATGAGTAAGAGTAAGAGAGATGAGTAAGAATTCATTGTATAAAACTTCCATCAATCTTGGTATATCACCCTGTATATTCTTTCTCCCGTTTTTTTCTGGCAACTTCAAGGAAAGTTGCTGTTATTCAATCTCGAACACTATACAAGTTGATTAATGTGTTGTGCTCTGTTTTCCTGTAATAATATCTATCAAATATTGTTGCCAAACACTCTGTATATAAACAATATAAGATTTCATACAATAGCTCATCCAAGAGAAAATCTGTGATATTTGAGCTACAAATAATAATAGTTCTGGCCAGTAGTACAAATTATCACATTTTTCGAAAAAAAATCTTTTTCCCGAAAATCTGGTAAGATAAGAGGAAAAATGTGAAATCATTTCGAGGAATATGCGTTAGAATTATGAAAATATGCTTGAAAAAAATCTAAAATTTTCCATCAACTTTGGAGTTTGGAGAATTTTTCAATATTTTACAGAGGTTTGTTTGTCACCCTGTATAGCCAGAGGTTACCATGTATTTCCATCAGCGGTCTATCTGTCATATACCCAATGGATCAATCTTCAGAGTGAAGAAAACCGCCTCCAAATAAGTGGAATTTTGGCGAAAATATTCAATGTTGAATTTAGAGCAAAAATGTGCTTGATGCGGTTCGATTGATCAGCAGTTTATTTGGACAGTGCCGTGCGTTTTTATTGAAATAGAAATGCGTCGGTTTTTTATTGAATTATATAAGAAGTTTCTTCACAGGAAGACCATCTTCATAGTATTGTTCTTCATTTATTCTCGTTCTCTATTTATAATATCTACCACTGATGAATTTGCTGCAATGACTTTGCAATTTGATACGAATTTCGATTTTTTTAGAAAATATTCTACTATCCCAGTGAATTTTTATGGAATGTATTTCGTGTGTGATAATTTCTTGGAAAAATTTTATTGTTCTATAATTCAACAATCATTGGAATATCAGCTCTCATCCAGAGATATTAATGACATATTATGGACTGAGATGCCATTCTTTCAAGCAATGAACATTTTTTATATGTAAATGAAATTTGCAATTTGTAGTTTTTGTACCTGCTCTTTCAATATAATTATTATCAATGAACCATCAATATATTCAGAAAGGACTAAGCCACATTTTTTGGTTCCCACACTTTGAGAATTTTTATTTTCACTGAAACTATTGATTAGTCAGTGACATTTTTTGAAATTTCTATTATGGCAAAATTTTCGAAATTGTATTGGTTATTATTCTCATAATACATTAACCAGCAGCATCATCCCAAACTCCTATCCAAAATTTGAATATCTCTTCATGTACCGGGTGTGCCAAATTAGTCACTTTCAAAGGAAAAGTCCTTTTCTTCAACTAGATAGAAGACACTGATGTCGATGCCTGAGGGTCGATTCTCATGCAAAACTCAATGATGAAAACCGCATATCGATATCAGTCTTCGTTTCGGAGTTACAAGGTGTTCTTCGAAAATGGGCTACAAATATTTTTTTCGGAAAATTTGTATGTTCTCAGAAAAACAACTGCAAAGCATTGAGTTTGTGATAATAGTCATTCCTGAGGCACTGATATTGGCCTTCCTATATTTAGTTCAAGAATATACTTTGTTCTTCTTGAAGAAAAAGTTCTATTTTGCATTTAGGTATATGGTGACTTATTTCAGTACCTGAGAATTAATTTACATGACAAACCACAGTGCTTTGTGAATGTTTTTCTGGAAACGAAGAATTTTTGACAAAAAAATCAGTTTTAGCCACTTTTCGAAAATTCATATTTTCGAAAAACACCTTGTAACTCTGTAACGAAGATAGATATCGATATGCAGTTTTCACCATTGAGTTTGTCATGTGAATTAATCAACAGGCACCAACATCATTTTTTTTTCTATCTAGTACGAAAAAAGGGCTTTTCCTTTCCAATTTGGCCCACTGTGTACATATGGAAGAAAAAATCCAGTTGCTCAAGAGTGAAATACTCAAAATTGTCAATATAAAAAAAAACAGTTATTTGAATGAATGATAAGAATGTTATGAACCCTTATTTTCTAAGTCTTTCTCGTAGTTCATTCTCAGTATGGAATTTTTTTTTAAGCTCTTCTATGAAGAATAAAATTCCTGAGGAATTTCAAATACCTAACTTTTCTCCTTATTTGAGTCCCAGAAATCTACTGTCCATTGTGTGAGGAAAATTTTGTGCAATCCAATTGTCAAGTCAATCCTCTTAATATATTGATTGGTGTTGATATGTGTGTGCTATTCGAAATGAACAACCCGCGTGTTTTGGAAACAGTCCAACAGATTTGATTTTTTTAGTAGATTGTAGGGTTTTCTCGCTTTCCACCTAATGGGTTAGAAAAATCAGTGTTTTCTCAAGGAAACCGAAATCGTTGAGTTGAATCTACTAGATGGAAAATAAAATCAGTCATGTTGTTCCAAATTACGATGGTGGCTCCATCTCGAATCGAACACACTTGAAGAAAATACCCATATCTCCAATGAAAAGCGATTTCAAGTATACAGGGTGATTCACGGTGGATGGCACATTAGACGTTTCTAGAGAACGCAACTCAGGATTATTCTGAGAAGTTGGTGCCTTGGATAATTTGTTGTGTTCTATCGACCTAAAATATTCTCAGTGTTGCGACGTTGCCGCTTATATTGAAAAGCAGTCACAACTTCGATTTTTTCAATGGAACACCCAGTATAACATACCATTTTCAGATTCTCCCTGAAGAGCTGATTCCATCGATATATCACATTTGGGGTCTAGCGGAAATGATAACAATGATATAGGGTATGAAAAATCGAAACTTTTCAACTTTAAGATTTTTTTGTGTCGAAACTATTCATAATTGATCAAAACGGTTTTCATGTCCCTATCTTAACTTTTCATGTCCCTATCTTAACTTTTCATGTACTATCAATCGATATTTAATTGAAATAGATACAGGGTGGTCAACAATCTTAATTCTGAAGCACTCTGCGTATTTTATTTAAAAATTTAGATTTTTCACGCCCTATATCTTTGTTATCATTCCCGCTAGACCCCAAGTGTGATAGATTGATGGAATCAGCTCTTCAGGGAGAATCTGAAAATGGAATGATATACAGGGTTTTCCATTGAAAAAATCAAAGTTGTTGCTACTTTTCAATATAAGCGGCAACGTCGCAACGCTGAGAATATTTTAGGTCGATAGAACACAACTAATTATCCAAGGCACCAACTTTTCAGAATAATCCTGAGTTGCGTTCTCCAGAAACGTCTAATGTGTCATCAACCGTGAATCGCCCTGTATATCAATTATGTGAATTCCCAAAAAAAGTTTATTGGTACCTATACGTTTTTTTACATTTCGAATAAAACTACAAGATTATTCACTTGAATTGCAGAAAGCTTTTTCTTTTATGAAAAGCATTTGTCTTTCAATTATTTTTTTTTATTATAGCTTTCTGTTTCCCTAATATCATTTATAATTCAAGTTTATTTGAAAGTTGATTTCGGCCCTACCTACTTAACAATTTTATTTTACCTTGATGATTCATGCTTTCATGTGGAAATTTTGAAGTACCACTGATTATTACGAGTATGTAAAGAAATTTAATATGTACAGTCGTCTTCAGAGAACATGTCGCACATGGACGGTGTCAGCTCTGTTGATCACCGCTGCAATAAGAGCGACATGTTCACTGAAGGCGACTGTACCTATTTCATTATACTAACTGTAGTTTCGAGTAGAACTGATTAAAACATTGTCGAGAACCATTCATGACATATTGGAGATGGGGTTTTCTTGCAGGTTGGTAAATATATGTCAATATTACAAGAAATAGAACATAAGACTTGATGGTGTGGCCTTTAGAAGCTGCATTTGATGCAGGTTTAGCCAGAATACTTTTGTACTCACTTTTATACTATCAAAGGAATACAGAACTTGTATGGAAAAAATATATTATACATCCTTTTAAATGTTTTTAATTATACTCACCCGAAGTCCTTCCTCTCGGTCACCGAAAATTCCGATTTTTAGGCAATATCGGAATGTATAGGTATCAGAAGAGCAGAATAAGTGTGTATGTTTTTAATTCTACTCACCCGAAATCCGTCCACTCGCTCACCGAAAATTTCGATTTTTTGGTATCAGGAGAGTATAAGTGTGAAAGAGGTATTTGATTTCATTAATTAGGACCGAATTTTACTTTCGATCATGAATTTCGAATTATAAGACAAAATATGAATGAAGATATCAGGAGAGCAGACGTGTGTAAGAGGTATAATTCATTTCATCAATTAATACAGAAAATTGCATTCGATCACGGAAATCTAGATTTTTAAGGCAAGATCTGAAGGTAGGTATCAGGAGAGCAGAAGTGTGTATGAGCAGGTATTTGTTTTCATCATAGAATTCGATAACGAAAATTGCGATTTCTGAAACAAAATCTGAATGTAGGTATCAGTAGAGCAGAAGTGTATAGGATGTATTTGTTTTCAATAATCAGAACCGAAATTTGCTTTCCGATCACGAAAACACCGAGAATTTTAAGGAAAAATCTTAATGTAGGTATCAGGAGAGCAGAAGTGTGTAGAAGGTATTTGTTTTCATTAATCAGAACAGAAATTTGCTTTTCGATCACGAAAACACCGAATTTTAAGGCAAGATCTGAATGTAGGTATATCAGGAGAACAGAAAAGTGTGTAGGAGGTATTTGATTTCATCAACTAGAATTCTATAACGAAAATTGCGATTCCTGAAGCAAAATCTGAATGTAGATATCAGGAGAGCAGAAGTGTGTAGGAGGTATTTGATTTCATTAATCAGAACCGAAATTTGTTTTGCGATCTCGAAAACACCGAATTTTAAGGAAAAATCCGAATGTAGGTATCAGGAGAGCAGAAGTGTGCAGGAGATATTTGTTTTCATCAATCAGAACAGAAATTTGCTTTTCGATCACGAAAACACCGAATTTTAAGGCAAAATCCGAATGTAGGTATCAGGAGAGCAGGAGTGTGTAGGAGGTATTTGATTTCATTAATCAGAACCGAAATTTGTTTTGCGATCTCGAAAACACCGAATTTTAAGGAAAAATCCGAATGTAGGTATCAGGAGAGCAGAAGTGTGCAGGAGATATTTGTTTTCATCAATCAGAACAGAAATTTGCTTTTCGATCACGAAAACACCGAATTTTAAGGCAAAATCCGAATGTAGGTATCAGGAGAGCAGGAGTGTGTAGGAGGTATTTGATTTCATTAATCAGAACCGAAATTTGTTTTGCGATCTCGAAAACACCGAATTTTAAGGAAAAATCCGAATGTAGGTATCAGGAGAGCAGAAGTGTGCAGGAGGTATTTGTTTTCATCAATCAGAACAGAAATTTGCTTTTCGATCACGAAAACACCGAATTTTAAGGCGAAATCCGAATGTAGGTATCAGGAGAGCAGGAGTGTGTAGGAGGTATTTGATTTCATTAATCAGAACCGAAATTTGTTTTGCGATCTCGAAAACACCGAATTTTAAGGAAAAATCCGAATGTAGGTATCAGGAGAGCAGAAGTGTGCAGGAGGTATTTGTTTTCATCAATCAGAACAGAAATTTGCTTTTCGATCACGAAAACACCGAATTTTAAGGCAAAATCCGAATGTAGGTATATCAGGAGAACAGAAAAGTGTGTAGGAGGTATTTGATTTCATCAACTAGAATTCTATAACGAAAATTGCGATTCCTGAAGCAAAATCTGAATGTAGATATCAGGAGAGCAGAAGTGTGTAGGAGGTATTTGATTTCATTAATCAGAACCGAAATTTGTTTTGCGATCTCGAAAACACCGAATTTTAAGGCAAAATATGAATGTGGGTATCAGGAGGGCATCAGTGTGTAGGAGGTATTTTATTGCATTTATAAGAACCGAAATTTGCTTTGCGATCTCGAAAACACCGAATTTTAAGGCAAAATCCGAATGTAGGTATCAGGAGAGCAGGAGTGTGTAGGAGGTATTTATTTTCATCAATTAGAACCAACATTCACTTTCCGATCACGAAAACACCAAATTTTAAGGCAAAATCCGAATGTAGGTATCAGGAGAGCAGGAGTGTGTAGGAGGTATTTGATTTCATTAATCAGAACCGAAATTTGCTTTGCGATCTCGAAAACACCGAATTTTAAGGCAAAATCCGAATGTAGGTATCAGGAGAGCAGAAGTGTGTAGGAGGTATTTGTTTTCATTAATCAGAACCGAAATTTGCTTTGCGATCTCGAAAACACCGAATTTTAAGGCAAAATCCGAATGTAGGTATCAGGAGAGCAGGAGTGTGTAGGAGGTATTTGATTTCATTAATCAGAACCGAAATTTGCTTTGCGATCTCGAAAACACCGAATTTTAAGGCAAAATCCGAATGTAGGTATCAGGAGAGCAGGAGTGTGTAGGAGGTATTTATTTTCATCAATTAGAACCAACATTCACTTTCCGATCACGAAAACACCAAATTTTAAGGCAAAATCCGAATGTAGGTATCAGGAGAGCAGGAGTGTGTAGGAGGTATTTGATTTCATTAATCAGAACCGAAATTTGCTTTGCGATCTCGAAAACACCGAATTTTAAGGCAAAATCCGAATGTAGGTATCAGGAGAGCAGGAGTGTGTAGGAGGTATTTGATTTCATTAATCAGAACCGAAATTTGCTTTGCGATCTCGAAAACACCGAATTTTAAGGCAAAATCCGAATGTAGGTATCAGGAGAGCAGGAGTGTGTAGGAGGTATTTATTTTCATCAATTAGAACCAACATTCACTTTCCGATCACGAAAACACCAAATTTTAAGGCAAAATCCGAATGTAGGTATCAGGAGAGCAGGAGTGTGTAGGAGGTATTTGATTTCATTAATCAGAACCGAAATTTGCTTTGCGATCTCGAAAACACCGAATTTTAAGGCAAAATCCGAATGTAGGTATCAGGAGAGCAGGAGTGTGTAGGAGGTATTTGATTTCATTAATCAGAACCGAAATTTGCTTTGCGATCACGAAAACACCGAATTTTAAGGTAAAATCTGAATGTAGGTATCAGGAGAGCAGAAGTGTGTAGGAGGTATTCATTTTCATTAATTAGAACCGAAATTCACTTTCCGATCACGAAAACACCAAATTTTAAGGCAAAATCTGAATGTAGGTATCAGGAGAGCAGAAGTGTGTAGGAGGTATTTGTTTTCATTAATCAGAACCGAAATTTGCTTTGCGATCTCGAAAACACCGAATTTTAAGGCAAGATCTGAAATGTAGGTATCAGGAGAGCAGGAGTGTGTAGGAGGTATTTGATTTCATTAATCAGAACCGAAATTTGCTTTGCGATCTCGAAAACACCGAATTTTAAGGCAAAATCTGAATGTAGGTATCAGGAGAGCAGAAGTGTATAGGAGGTATTTGTTTTCATTAATCAGAACCGAAATTTGCTTTTCGATCACGAAAACACCGAATTTTAAGGCAAAATCCGAATGTAGGTATCAGGAGAGCAGAAGTGTATAGGAGGTATTTGTTTTCATCAATCAGAACAGAAATTTGCTTTTCGATCACGAAAACACCGAATTTTAAGGCAAAATCCGAATGTAGGTATCAGGAGAGCAGAAGTGTGTAGGAGGTATTTGATTTCATTAATCAGAACCGAAATTTGTTTTGCGATCTCGAAAACACCGAATTTTAAGGAAAAATCCGAATGTAGGTATCAGGAGAGCAGAAGTGTGCAGGAGATATTTGATTTCATCAATCAGAACAGAAATTTGCTTTTCGATCACGAAAACACCGAATTTTAAGGCAAAATCCGAATGTAGGTATCAGGAGAGCAGGAGTGTGTAGGAGGTATTTGATTTCATTAATCAGAACCGAAATTTGTTTTGCGATCTCGAAAACACCGAATTTTAAGGAAAAATCCGAATGTAGGTATCAGGAGAGCAGAAGTGTGTAGGAGGTATTTGATTTCATTAATCAGAACCGAAATTTGTTTTGCAATCTCGAAAACACCGAATTTTAAGGAAAAATCCGAATGTAGGTATCAGGAGAGCAGAAGTGTGCAGGAGGTATTTGTTTTCATCAATCAGAACAGAAATTTGCTTTTCGATCACGAAAACACCGAATTTTAAGGCGAAATCCGAATGTAGGTATCAGGAGAGCAGGAGTGTGTAGGAGGTATTTGATTTCATTAATCAGAACCGAAATTTGTTTTGCGATCTCGAAAACACCGAATTTTAAGGAAAAATCCGAATGTAGGTATCAGGAGAGCAGAAGTGTGCAGGAGGTATTTGTTTTCATCAATCAGAACAGAAATTTGCTTTTCGATCACGAAAACACCGAATTTTAAGGCAAAATCCGAATGTAGGTATATCAGGAGAACAGAAAAGTGTGTAGGAGGTATTTGATTTCATCAACTAGAATTCTATAACGAAAATTGCGATTCCTGAAGCAAAATCTGAATGTAGATATCAGGAGAGCAGAAGAGTATAGGAGGTATTTGATTTCATTAATCAGAACCGAAATTTGTTTTGCGATCACGAAAACACCGAATTTTAAGGCAAAATCTGAATGTAGGTATCAGGAGAGCAGAAGTGTATAGGAGGTATTTGTTTTCATTAATCAGAACCGAAATTTGCTTTGCGATCTCGAAAACACCGAATTTTAAGGCAAAATCTGAATGTAGGTATCAGGAGAGCAGGAGTGTGTAGGAGGTATTTGATTTCATTAATCAGAACCGAAATTTGCTTTGCGATCTCGAAAACACCGAATTTTAAGGCAAAATCCGAATGTAGGTATCAGGAGAGCAGGAGTGTGTAGGAGGTATTTATTTTCATCAATTAGAACCAACATTCACTTTCCGATCACGAAAACACCAAATTTTAAGGCAAAATCCGAATGTAGGTATCAGGAGAGCAGGAGTGTGTAGGAGGTATTTGATTTCATTAATCAGAACCGAAATTTGCTTTGCGATCTCGAAAACACCGAATTTTAAGGCAAAATCCGAATGTAGGTATCAGGAGAGCAGGAGTGTGTAGGAGGTATTTGATTTCATTAATCAGAACCGAAATTTGCTTTGCGATCTCGAAAACACCGAATTTTAAGGCAAAATCCGAATGTAGGTATCAGGAGAGCAGGAGTGTGTAGGAGGTATTTATTTTCATCAATTAGAACCAACATTCACTTTCCGATCACGAAAACACCAAATTTTAAGGCAAAATCCGAATGTAGGTATCAGGAGAGCAGGAGTGTGTAGGAGGTATTTGATTTCATTAATCAGAACCGAAATTTGCTTTCCGATCTCGAAAACACCGAATTTTAAGGCAAAATCCGAATGTAGGTATCAGGAGAGCAGAAGTGTGTAGGAGGTATTTGTTTTCATTAATCAGAACCGAAATTTGCTTTCCGATCACGAAAACACCGAATTTTAAGGCAAAATCCGAATGTAGGTATCAGGAGAGCAGGAGTGTGTAGGAGGTATTTGTTTTCATCAATCAGAACAGAAATTTGATTTCCGATCACGAAAACACCGAATTTTAAGGAAAAATCTGAATGTAGGTATCAGGAGAGCAGAAGTGTATAGGAGGTATTTGTTTTCATCAATCAGAACAGAAATTTGCTTTTCGATCACGAAAACACCGAATTTTAAGGCGAAATCCGAATGTAGGTATCAGGAGAGCAGGAGTGTGTAGGAGGTATTTGATTTCATTAATCAGAACCGAAATTTGTTTTGCGATCTCGAAAACACCGAATTTTAAGGAAAAATCCGAATGTAGGTATCAGGAGAGCAGAAGTGTATAGGAGGTATTTGTTTTCATCAATCAGAACAGAAATTTGCTTTTCGATCACGAAAACACCGAATTTTAAGGCAAAATCCGAATGTAGGTATCAGGAGAGCAGGAGTGTGTAGGAGGTATTTGTTTTCATCAATCAGAACAGAAATTTGCTTTTCGATCTCGAAAACACCGAATTTTAAGGCAAAATCCGAATGTAGGTATCAGGAGAGCAGAAGTGTGCAGAAGGTATTTGTTTTCATCAATCAGAACAGAAATTTGCTTTTCGATCACGAAAACACCGAATTTTAAGGAAAAATCTGAATGTAGGTATCAGGAGAGCAGAAGTGTGTAGGAGGTACTCGATTTCATCAATTTTAGAACCAAAACTCGCTATGGATTACGAAAATTCCGATTTTGAAGGTAAAAATCTGAATGTAGGTATCAGGAGAGCAGAAGTGTGTAGGAGGTACTCGATTTCATCAATTAGAACCGAAATTTACTTTGGATCACGAAAATTCCGATTTTGAAGGTAAAAATCTGAATGTAGGTATCAGGAGAGCAGAAGTGTGTAGGAGGTATTTGATTTCATCAATTAGAACCGAAATTTGTTTTCCGATCACGAAAACACTTAATTTTAATGAAAAATCTGAATGTAGGTATCAGGAGAGCAGAAGTATGTAGGAGGTACTCGATTTCATCAATTAGAACCGAAATTTGCGATGGATCACGAAAATTCCGATTTTGAAGGTAAAAATCTAAATGTAGGTATCAGGAGAGCAGAAGTATATAGGAGGTACTCGATTTCATCAATTAGAACCAAAATTTGCGATGGATCACGAAAATTCCGATTTTGAAGGTAAAAATCTAAATGTAAGTATCAGGAGAGCAGAAGTATGAAGGAGGTATCTGATTTCATCAATTAGAACCGAAATTTTACTTTGGATCACGAAAATTCCGATTTTGAAGTTAAAAATCTGAATGTAGGTATCAGGAGCGCAGGAATGTGTGGGAGGTATATATTTGATTTCATCAACTAGAATTCGATAACGAAAATTGCGATTCCTGAAGCAAAATCTGAATGTAGGTATCAGGAGAGCAGAAGTGTGTAGGAGGTATTTGTTTTCATTTATCAGAACCGAAATTTGCTTTCCGATCACGAAAACACCGAGTTTCAAGGCAAGATCTGAATGTAAGTATCAGGAGAGCAGGAGTGTGTAGAACATATTATTCAATTAATCAGGAGCGAATTTTGCATTCAATCACGAAAGTTCCGGTTTTTACGGCGAAATCCGAATGAAGGTATACCAGGAAAGCAAAAATGTTGAAGAGTTATTTTATACAGGGCGAGTCGGGAGGATCGCACCAAACTCCAGGTGTGTACTGTACACGTATGAATAATTTGGAAAAAACCTTAGGTTCTGATACGATTCTCATTTGTTTTCATTTTAAATTTGAATAGATTCGTGGCATTTTATAAGACTTTAATTGAACAAACTCGATTGTTTGATCTGTTTTGTTGTTCTTACATGTGTGTTCGTGTCAGTGTGTTTGACGCGTTTATTTTCGCCTTTTTCGAGTTTGTACGATTAAAGTCTCATAAAATGCCACACATCTATTTAAATTCAGAATTAAAACAAATGAGAATCATATAAGAACACCTGGAGTTTGGTGCGTTCCACCCAGTATACTCATTTTTAAGAACCGAGATTCCATCATAGAGAATGAACTTGAAATCAAATTCGGAAATTTGAACTAGGAGATCAGAATATGCGATTGAGGTTAGGGAGATTTCTTCCTGAGGCTCCAAATCCTTCACTAGATCTTTTTTTAGTAGTGAGTACTAGGGAGGTGGAGAAAACGAACGTTTCCTAGTTCAAAACAAAATATTTAATAAACAAATTTTATTGTTTTTATATACACATTCTCAATTTATAGTACATTTTTCATTTTGTTTTTTAAAATAAATCATATTTTTATTCTCATAAACTCTTCATACTTCTCATAAATGAAACATGGTGACAAGAAATAACTTTAGTACAATATACTGAGGTTCATAATTGAATGTACTAAAAACCAATGTTTATATTGTATGCACAGGGAAGCCTTCAAAATAAATACAATAATTGGGTCAAGATTTGTTTTTTGTCTTGTATCTTCTATAATACTTAGTTAAGTTTGTTGATAGGAGGGTAAACGTGAAATTACTGAGGAAAAATATGCAGTGAATGTTGAGAAAATAAATATCCTACTGTAACATTTATTTTATGATCACAAAGCGAATTATTAACATCAAGTGAATAAAATAATGGAAACTAAAGATTGTGTTAGCACAAAACGAATATAAATTCTATTTATTTTATGAATTCCTAATAATTCCAGGTTGACCCCCATATTCACAATAATAATGTCCATCAGCCTAACAAAGATCTTTTGAATAAAAAAATTATGTACATTTGTCATTCTGTAATAATGTCCAGTCTGGACCACCTCAAAAAAATCAATATTCGATACTGGTTGACCTCGTTAATCTTCACATGAAGAAAGACCATTCACCATCTTAAATGCGGCTTATGCGACATAATATGCCTGAAAAAGAAGAGAATATCAAAAATTCGCTTACCATCACGTTTGAAAATAAAATAACTATTCAAGGGACTCTTCAAAGAACTAGATCTCATAACTAAGAGTTCCAAGACACATTACTGTTTTGGCACATAAGCCTCATCAGTCGCTCTCGGTCTCCTAACAATTGGGACATCTGAACGCTTTGGGTAAGTGGAAAATATCACAAGTTAGCGAAGTCGGGTAAAATGCTGGGAAAAGGTACATCTTTTACTACTATTCGGCATGAAAATGGTTGTAGTCACGTAACCTGGTGTCAAGTGGGCACCATCAACTTTTTTCCCGAAAAGCGGGATACACTGTATATTGACATGTCTGGACAAGTTGAGCGACGAATTAAGTATAATCCCAAGGTTCTTTGAACTTTCAGACAGAGGAAGTATACAATCCTAGATTTTAATAATGAAAGAATCATGTGTTCAGAAAATTGTGATCAGATATTCACCTGTCCAATTTCTCCCAGAATATCATCAAAGCAGCTCTGTCCAAATGTCTTTTTGTTCTCGACAGTTGGATAACTGTAACGGCCCACTTTTCGACGTTCGGATCCATTTTCATCTCATCGTATTTGATATGGAAAGCAGCAACTATAAGAAAAAAATCGAAAGCTATTCATGTAAATTTGTGGCTAGAAATCCGCTATAGAATGGTCAAATTTATGATTTATTCATATTGGAATTCTCTTCACCCCACCCCGTATACCTACTTTCGATATCGGAATTAGTCATACTCGTTCGGAAATTAATGGGTTGAAAGGATGACCTAACTGATTAGTCATTAGGATGATCAATCAAACCGATCAGCAGTCTCGTTCTAGATTTCATCGGGTACGGTCGATTCAAGTGATATAAAAACAAGACCTGGAATCATTTAAAATTGAAATTCATCTTTGGTTTACTGATTGTATTTTCATTTGTGTGTGAGTTTTGTTTTTTGAAGATGGTAAGTGTTTTTGTACATGAATATGAAGGTATTTATTGCATAGTTGGTATTTTGCTTCGGAATATTTCCATCTAACGATGGAAATATTTGAAATTCGCTTTCTTTACCTATACAGGGTGTTTCATAATTTTTTGTCAGAATGGGCCCAAGAATCGCCTCCTCGAATATTGACATTCAATTATGAAACTCCCTGTATATACAGATGATCTGGATGGATATTAATGCAATAAGTGGCAAAATTCGCCATTTCTTCAAGAGTTAACATAAATATATTAAAACTTCGTATTCATTTGGGATGAAATAATTTGTTTTGTTTACTTTTACAGCCGTACTAAAAATAGGTATACCAGGTGACACAGTCATGACATTTGATTTCATCTTCCGATTTTCAAATGGAACACCCCAGATTATTATAACGAATTCAACGATACCGGGTTTAGTTGGATTATTTCGGAGGATTACGAAGATAATCGCGTTCAAATTTTCAATAAGCTCAATGAGTGTGACAGAGAAATAAGTTCAGATATTGAGGCGCCACACCCATTGAGTATATGAAAACTTCGAAGGTAAATATCTTCTCAATCGTTTGAAATAACCCTATCAAAACCCGGTATCGTTAAACTCATTAAGAAAATCCCAAAATGATCATAGAATAAAAAACAGGTTGTTCCATCGAAAGTTTCCAGGACAACGGAAAGGTGAAAAAAATTACTGAAATGTGAGAAAGTGAGCATATAAAGGCAGCATACAAAACTATTTGAAATTTGGTATAGAATGCTTCAAACACATCAAATTGAATGGAATGGTACCTATGAATCGAAGTTTGAACGATATCTATATGACAACACATCATATCAAAATTCAGAACGTTAACAAGAATGTAAACTTAGGTAATAGCCATTTATTCAGTGCTTTCGTGAAGTAAATGATGGGTTAGGTATATACAGTGTCTTTCATCAAGGAGAAAATTGTTGACTATCTGTTCTGGTCAATTTTAAAAGAAGAATATGTCGCATTTCAGCAACGGAATTTGAAAACAGTTCTCGAATATATTTCAGTTTCATATTCCATGTAACTTTCACGATTTCATTTTCCAATTCATTTAAAATTTGAGGTTTAATGCCAACTATGTTTTAGATTGAAGAAGCAACATGTAAATCGACCAATCATGCCCAAGGGATGTTGGAACCAGACCAGGAACCAGTAACCGGTGATGAGTTCCCCATTTCTTTTTAAAATCAATTCAGAAACTTCTTCAACATTCTATATTTGTTATGGAAGGCGATATATTAGAGAAAATTTTTCAACAGTCATCATTATGTCTCCATGGAGACACGACAGGTACCCTTACGAGGGGAGAGTATCAACACTTGGCGTCGGTAAACCCTCTTTGCAACCGAGGTAGGCGCCTGATGGGTTAGGTATATACAGTGTCTTTCATCAAGGAGAAAATTGTTGGCTGTCTGTTCCGTTCATTTTTTGAGTGATATGTCGCATTCCAAGAATGGAATTTGAAATGATTTTTTTGTATATATTTCAGTTTCTCATTCTATGTAACTCATATAATTTCAAGTTTCAATTCATTTAACATTCGAGATTTAATACCAACTATGCCGTAGATCAATACCATTCAAGAAATAATTGCACACAAGAGGAAACCAGACCAGCAACCAGCAATAGTTTTTTGTCTCAAACAACGATATTGTTTACCTCCATTTGATTATCAAGTCAAACACAGTGTAGTGTCGAGAGGAATAAATCATCGCTATTATTAATATTATTATTGTTGATATGCAACCCAACATTTTCCAAGTCTTGTTCCTACAGTGTAGAATGGAGAGAAATAACTAATTGCTATTATCATTGTAGATATGCCAATCTAACATTGTTATTTTTGCTTCCGCTCGGCTTCGCTAAACGCTCCGCCTCGCAAATGCAAAATTCGCTTGTCAAACAAAGTGTCACTTTTGATCCAAATAAAACAATCTTCTATTTGATTCGTCGCAAAATACAACTTACTTTTGTCGAAAATCTCAACGGGCGTCTCCCAGGGGTAGCCCTTGAATTGCCAGGCCGGCCCCATGACCCAAACGGCCACCACCCTGTCCCAATCGCTCGGACTCAATTTCGCCGGATTGTCGACCACCCTGTAGGGCACCGTTTGCCCGTTCCTCTGCCGCTGGATCAGCACTTCGTTGTCCCTTTTGCCGCCCTCGGCTTTTTTCTGTTCTTGCGTCACGAACCTATGGAACACGGGAGTCGTTTCTCATGAGAATTGAGCTCTTTTCTACCTTGAACGAGAGAGAGGAAAGTTCTCTCCTCTTCCATCTTTCTCTTCAATAAATTCAGCTATTGTAAAGGGTTTCTCAATAAGAACGCTCGATCTTTAAAGTGTAATAAAAAATAAAGTATAAATAAAACTGACATAATTCAATATTTATTTTGAAGCATATGTAACTACATTATGTTTTGAAAATTATGTCACTTAAATGTCCGCTCCAAATACGGCAGTTTTGCTTGTTGACGAAGCCACTTAACCAAAAATGTGCCTCGTCACTAAAGATTATTTTATTCGCAAAATCACGGTCACCCTCCAACTGTTCTAGCACCCAGACAGCGAATTCACGCCGATGCCTATGATCGTTGGGCTTAAATTCCTGCGTGATTTGCACCTTATATGGGTGAAGCGATAAGTCGTCGTGATGCAGAATTCTCCAGGTTGACATCCGCGAAAGTCCAAGTTCTTGAGCACGACGCGGAATAGAGTGTCGTGAATTCTCATGCACACTTGCTCGGACGGTCGCAATATTTTCAACGGATCTTACTCTTCGCTGACGTACAGGAGTTCTTTGATCTGCCACTGAACCAGTTCCATCAAATTTGTTCATTAAACGGCGAATTGAGGACTCTGCAGGACGATCTTTAGCACCATAAATTGCGCGAAGTGCGCGGAATGTTTGCCGAACGGAACGTTGGTTTTGGTAATAAATTTTGACGATTTCGACACGTTGTTGAATTGTGTAACGCTCCATAATAAATGTTGAAGCTAACTGAATATTCCTGCCAAAGATAACGCCTGTGTGAATTTCGACCTTGTAATGCACTGTTGCCAAAGATCGAGCGTTCTTATTGGGAAACCCTTTATATGGGCTAATTTCTAAAAGTAACTTAAATAACATTTTCTTGAAGCATTGAACTGAGTTGATATTTTTCAAGGCATCGGGAAGAACGTTATATAATCTCAGTATCATAATTTTATATGACTTCTATTCTTATGAACATAAAACAAGAGTTCCAGAATGAAAAGTCCAACCAGAGGTAAAATTTTCAAGTTTTTTGAAAAGGTTACGACATGAGAATGTAGATGATACTCCTGCAATCGATCTAATGATCCTTTTTTGAGAAATGGATACGTCCTGTACTCCTGTTGAGTTCCCCCATAACATTATTCCATATGATAATCTAGACTGAATCTGACCAAAGTAATATTGTTTCAGATCTCGATTATCCAAAATATTTTCTGAGAACCCTGATTTGGTATCATTTTGAATTCATTGATTTGCTCAGCCTACTGCAGTGAACACTAAAAGATATATTGTTGTTCATGGTTATACATAAAAATGTAGTACTTTTTGAAGTCTCTAGTTTGGTATCATTGATATTAACAAAATATGTCAAAATAAGTACTATATTTGTAATTTCATTTAAAGCATTTTTGATAGGTTCTCAGTCAACGACATTTATGACATGGACATATCACATCATTATAATCTGAACCAACTGAAATATCTCACCATAACTGAAACTGAATGGATATTATGTGTTATTTCCAAAGAATTTGATTAATTAGAATGCATGTTAACTGATTCAGTTCAGTCCAAGTGAAATATGTCAGTTCAGAAAGAGATAATCTCATTATAACATCGAAAATTGTTCAATGGCGCAGACTAGAGGTTAGACAAGGGCAGATTTATCGGACCTCTCTATATTTCAATGCGGCTACGTTGGTATCATTGAAGAGAAAGATGGAAGAGGAGAGAACTTTCCTCACTCACGTTCAAGATAGAAAAGACTCCAATTATGCTTGCATGACACCCCGTGAGAGGCGAACGGGAAGTTTCCTGCAGATGAATTTTCATGAAATAAGTTCGGAACTCTCCAGTTTCATGTCTACGCTGTACAGAATGGCGACGGATAAAGTCCAAGTCGTTTTGATTTTCAAATTACAGCAACTTCTAATTTTTGGCGCGGCGAACTGTGGCGTACATTCAGAATCTAGTCTGAAAATAGCTGATGGTGAAGAATATAGCTAGCGAATTGCTAACGAATAAATAGCTAAGGAATGAAAAACGAATGAAAAAATAGAAGAAGTAAAACTAGTAAACAAAAATATACATAGCCACAAATACACTCGGAGCAGGAATGCAGGAGGTAGTTGGCTTCATTCTGACAGGTTATAGTTTTGTTATTTATGCATTGAAATATCTCGAATAGAGCTCCATCCTAAACGAAAATATCATTGAATCACTATCGGCTACATTCAATGATACTATCCTTCCTAATTTACTGCCATCGGTCAGAACAGAAGTAAATCATGGAAATCATCCATATTTCTCAAAGTGGTCCAATTGATTTTTATAATAAAAAACAATGAAAGTCTCAAAGTCTGTCTGTTTCGTGGTCGACAGACTTTGAGACTTTCATTGTTTTTTCTTATAAAGAACAGAAGTAAGCCGACACCCATGGCTCTTTCCTCTTGTTGGGCATGTCAGTATTTTGAATGATGTAGACGGACTCTAAGTATTAGGCGCTGTTGCAAGATAGAAACTGCAACTTTCCTAGAAAATAGATCCGTTTTATTAAGGAACGAATCCATTAACAAAAAAATGAATGACAAGTTATGAATAACATATTGTAATATAACGATAGTGAAAAATTATAGATGCTATCGCAAAATATCATTATTTATCTTTATTAGTAATCAACTCCATTCAGCCAATGAGAGATTTATGGGAATTATTCATAATACTTGACAAAGTAGGATTGGAGAACCTATTATATCCCATGGCTGTTATGATCTAGAATCTAGACAAATTGATGTTGTTGGCAACGTTGTACTGACACAGGGAATCGTATTTTATCTCTGTGTGAATGTGGATTTTCAGAATGTACGTCATAGGAATGGTGGAGGAGCCAAGTTCCCATTTTATTTTATTTTTTTCTAGAGTGAAATTTGATCTTACGAAAAAAAAATACGTATACAGGGTGTCCACTAAAAGGAGGTCAATCCAATAACCATATATTCCTTGAACAAAAACAATTATTTTAATACATTCGCTTTGAGCACCCGGTATTTCCATATTTACCTTTTCGTACGTAAAAAGTATAGGAGTATGTGAACATTATGAGATTACCGTAAGCCGCATAGGCATCAAACAATAACCAGTACTTTTGACAGTTATTTTTTGTTTTGTTTTCCTCACACGACGTAACTCTTTGTGCTGAAGTAATGTATCAATTTTGAGATCAATATCTCATTAAATACGCGAGTAATTAAAAAAAAACAGTTTTCAATTTCCAACTTTGACACTCTGTGTATCGAATATAAAGTGCTAAAATGAAAAATGGTATTTAGAAACTCATATTGTATTTGTTCAAGGAATATATGGTTAATGGATTGACCTCCTTTTAGCGCACACCCTACCCAGTATATTATTTTTTCACAAACCTCACAGTGAGATGAAAACCTCAATATAGGAAACTTCCCCATTTGTCACACTCGCACGGAAAATCCCCATATTTCCGGACTAGTATTGAAATACACTATTACCAACAAACCTCAAATCTTGTAGAATGTCCTTGACGTTGTACATGGAGATCAAGCTGTTCGTGCCGGCCGGTATAATGATGATGGGCGTTTTGGACACGCGCTTCTGGAGCCCGCCCGGCGGCGGTCGGGCCGCGCTGACCGGCAGCGGCGTCTGCGGCTGGGCGGGCGTCGGCCTGTTGGCCTTCGCTGACCCTTCCGTCACCGATTTCAGCGACATGCCGTGATAGGTGCCCATGGTGTTGATTTGGAAGCCCTCGGTTACTGCGATAAGTTTGGTGTGTTCAGTCAAAATAGATTGTGAAGATATGTACTAGCTGCATACACGTAACTGATCAATAGAATGAAGAGATTTTGTATTTCGTGTACAATTTATTATCAAATCTCAAAGCGCTCTCGGCTAAAAAGCCATCATCAGTGCTATACTTTTTAGTAAGTATTACAAAAAGGTACACAAATTCGAGATCAAAGACATCATTATGGTACAAACGGAATCAGGGACAGATATACATTTGACAAAAAAGTTCCCTAATGGGTTATTGTGAAATTGTCCAAAAATACATTTTTAAAATTTGTTTAGTTCAGGTCCTGGAAGAGCACGAGGGGCCTTAACCTTTAAACATAAAGGTTAAGATTCAGCGACAATATCGGAACTTTTGAAAGCATGACAACCAGTCATAAACAAATGTTTGATGAATTAAATTGTCTTACCAAATTACACTTAGCTTTTTTTTAGTCGAAGTAAACTTGGCATTTATGATTCGAATTTTTTTGTCATTATGTAATTGTTTGGTATTTGCCTATCTCTAATCAATAATATCAAAACAAACTGTATATATTTATTTTCAACAAAAAGTCACTGGGCGACACTGCGCCGATGCGAAACTATCGGTGTGCTCGGCGGAACAAATTTTGAATTGCCGCCCAGATTCTGAATGCCTTTTTCATCGTCTTTCGAACGGTTCCTTACAGCAGACTAAATTGATCAGGACCCGTGATACAGGGTGAAACAAAGTTTCGTGCATTTTGAAAAAAAATTCTCCGCCCCCCATTTTGTCGGAAGACGACGATGCTCATATTTTATTCGGGCATTTCATAAATAGCAACCATACCTCGGGACGTTTCCGAGTTTTTGCCAAAAACTACTGTGGTTTCCGAAAGAAAAAAAAATTTTTGCATTTTTTTTTCAAATGGACTAATTTTAGAGGAGTTCCATAAATGGATGCTTTTATGCATTTCAGGAAAGCGTTGGAGCAGATATGTATACCAGGTTACTCAAAAACAATCAATAATTTATTACTTCGCAGTCTATGATACAAGTTTTCTACCTTAGTGAGCAGTAAATCAACACATCTCATCAACAAAAACAAACAACGATACCTTGTTTCTATAACAACGTATTGTTGAAACAATGTAGGTATCCATAGGGGTTATATCAATTGCCAATTTTCATGAAAACGTCAGTGTAATTCGAGTCCTAAAAAATTTAAAGATGCCTCGTTCAAATCGGGTCGAAATGGAAAATATCATTAGGTAAGATCACTATAGTGATATAAACTATAATTCAGTACAGATAATTATTATTTCAGGTTACGACGATTAGGATAAACCCAAACTCATTTAAGTACCATTTTCAATAAGTCAGTCATGACAATAAATAGACTGATTCATCGTTTTGAGGATACAGGTAATCAGTCCATTTAAAAAAAAAATGCAAAAAATTTTTTTTTCGGAAACCACAGTAGTTTTTGGCAAAAACTCGAAAACGTCCCAAGGTATGGTTGCTATTTATGTAATGCCTGAATAAAATATGAGCATCGTGGTCTTCCGACAAAATGGGGGGGGCGGAGAAATTTTTTTCAAAATGCACGAAACTTTGTTTCACTCTGTATCACGGGTCCTGATCAATTTAGAAGAAGCTGTAAGTAACGGTTCGAAAGACGATGAAAAAGGCATTCAGAATCTGGGCGGCAATTCAAAATTCGTTCAATATTTTAGAAATTACGAGAAGTCAAACTTGATGCCAAATTTCACTATTAACGTTTCAATTGACGCCCAGTTTAGGTCAAATTCGCTGATTGACCGATTGTTTCGTGAATCCAAATTCACCGCTATCATTCCACGGGAATGTGCACCTATTCATGTAATTGTGACGGTTCCCTACTTTCGAAAGCCCATTCGCTGGCATCCAAGGGCCCTGAGAACAGCCAGTCCCGGATTATTGTGCCGCTCTTCACACTTACTTTTACTCCGGGTAAGTCGTTTAGTGACTGCAAAATTGAACATTTCCTTCATTTTATACAGTTCATTTTTCAAACCTATTATGAGCTAAATACTAGTCAGTAGTCAGTAATTCAACTGAAAAACTGCTGAACAGCAAAATTCTTATTGATACATGTCAAGTTTACTTCGACAAAAAAAGATCTCGTGTAATTATAATTGATAGCGCACTGACATGCCATAAGAAAGAAGCTATGCCACTCAGGCGATCGAACTGGAGAACATGAATCTTGAGCATTCAGGTCCTGTCATATATCTTACTCACTCTTACCTGTTTCCGAGCACCAAGAAACATGACTCACTGTCATGACCGATTGACCGACAGTTCGAGGGTTCCTGTGCATCTCGGTACGCATTGAGCGGAAGCGTTTTCAGACGAGTAATTTACCCCGAGATTTTCGTGTTGCTGGGATATGACATATAGCAGTCGGGACAGAAGTCATAAATTCTCAATTATGTCAAAAGGAAGAAGGAAAGCTCAAAGTCACCTCCACTACTTTATTACTGATGTAAATCAATCAAAGGGATATATTTCGGACTTATAAAAGTCCATCTTCCGCCGTTTTTAGAAGTTACTACAGCAAAGACATGTGAAAATCTACATATAGTTATAAAAAAACAAAAATTGACTTCCATAGAAGCGAATTTTTGTTTTTTTATAACATATAAGAATTTTAATTTTTTTTTTATAAAAAGTATTCTGTTCTTTTTTATACATCTAAGAATATATAAACAAAATGTCATGATATTCGGCTGAGTAGTTTTGGTGTGAAAGCATGACAAACAAAATTACATTCAAATTTATAATATTGGTAGGGATTTCATTTGGTTTTTTTTTAGCCACCCTGTATTTTGCTGATGAAGAGAAAAAGTCTTGTCCCTTCTCTGCATTCAGCACAATGTTGCCAAGTCTCCAACATTTACATGAAATTTTTTTATGGAGTATAAGAAATATTTGGAGATGCACACACTCATTATTTACATTAAAAAAGTGTGAGAAGTGTTGGATAAATTAATCTAGATCCCTATTAAAGACACAGTGGAGAAATTGAATGCCAATATTATAAGTCCACTTGCCCATTATGAGGATACAGTTGGGTGACACATTCAAGGTGAAACATATTTAAGGTAAAAAAAAGCAATTCCTTCAAATGCTATGCATAGAATTTTGTATGATTCTTCACCAAAAAAAATAACTAGGTACTAATTTCTGTTTCTTGTTTTTTTTTTTCACACTCTAAATAAAAATGCAGTTAGGATGTTTGCCAAGAGAAAAAAAAAGTAAGTTCCTAGCTATAATTGGTTAAAAAGTAGATTGTGGATTGGTAGGTACCTATTTAATGATATACCTATCATTTTTTTGTTATCTAATATGATGAAACTGATTCCTCAGAGTTTGTCAAGGAATGAAATTCCATTCAATTTTGTGTGATACTGATTTTCATAATAATAATGTTAACCAAAAGTGTTTATATGTATTAAGCAATGTAGTAGTCATGTTTTTCAAATCAATCACTCCTAACTCAATTATGATATTTATAATAATAGCTTTATTTATTTCTTTATCAAACATATCTTCCAGTCAAAACAAGTTCTGGTATGAGGAAGAACATAATTATAAAATAATAAGTAATAAATAATAAATCAGGATATCACAATAAATCACAATAAAACAATACAATCAATGAACAAAGAAAAGCATTCTAGTCAAGGACATAACTTACTGATATATTTTAAACATTTCTCTCAGAAATGATAAGTTTTTTCATTTTCTTTTTCAATGTACCTATATTTCTGCAGTTTTTAATTTCATCTGGTAGTTTATGGAACTCAGATAAGGCTGCATAAGTGAATCTTTTTTGACCTAGTGTGGAAATTTATCATTATCAGCATAACTTACCTTCTTTCTGCCTGTTGAATCTTTCCTGATCATATCTGTTATAGACAGAAGGCTGAGCAGTAGCTCTAATAGGTGTTTGTCTGGGAGTGACAGTTGGTGGCTGCTGAGGTGGCCTTTGTCTGCCCTCTTCTCTGGCTTTTATACTGGCTAGCATAGCCAGAATATTTTTTGAAAAGATCTGAAATAAAAGTATCAGTGATGAATTTCAATTACCATATTTTTCTTGCATTTTTCATACCTTTCCTGTAGATTGGAGTATTGTAGTCCTTGTCCTCCACTGCCTTTCACGGCTAATAATATCTTTGGTTATATCCACATCCAAATCCAAGATGGCACTGATATCATATTCCTGTCCAGTGTCATCATTACCTTTGATAGTAGTCCTTTTCTTAGCTAACCTTTTAGCTTTTATGGCAGCAATTTTCTCCACAGACATAGCATCAGAGAGTGATCTAAATAACAGGTATAAATAAAAAAAACACACAATGTTAAATGAGACAAATTTAGAAAAAGCATACTTGATATTATCAACAGTAACAGATGACTCTTTTGGTCCATCCAGTTTTGCAGCCAATTTTTCTCTGACTTTTTGTACATGGGTATCCTCAAATCGAGGCTTCTTTGCCAAGCTTTCTGGCCCATCATAATCTGCTGATCTTTTTACCTGAAACACATCCTTCTGAACCAGTTCTATCAGAATATCTCACATCACACCTGTGTGGGAATTTCTAATGGGGCACTTTTGTCTATAGCTGGACAACTTGCTGTTTCCCCATTTAGATAAGCAAGTAGTTCTTTTCTATCAGGTCTTCTTACAACTGGTATATTCTCTGCAGCAGCTTGTCTCACATATACAGGATGGGTAAGTGATACATTTTTCAAAATGAAAAGAAGACATTCCAGTGTATAATAATCTTTGGATGTACCATCTTTTCCAGATCTGAAAGGATATGTCCAAGATTCAGGGATTTAATGAATTAAGAATCTCACAGAATATGATGTACTTACCCATACATAAGGTAATTGGTTTTAACATTTTTGGGCCAGGAAAATTCACCAAAAATAATCTGTCCTTCACGTTCAATGATTTCTTTCTTATTAACATTGTATTGACGTAATAAACTCAGAGGATCCGCCATTTTTGTTTACTGACCTGACTGATTCTACAGGGCAATCACTAGGTATTCCGGGTATTCATTTCTAAAAAACGAAAAATTATGAGAACGAAAGTATACACTTTAAAAGAAAATACATTGATGTTACAAATGTAAACTAACAAAATTTACAGCATTTATAACTTCCACAATCACAACTACTGTAACCCTAACCACCATGCACCAGAAAATTGGAAAACAAATCAAAAATCAAAATACAATAATAAAAAATTAACACAAAACAATAATGTGACATGTGACAGACAATGTGACAATGACAATTCGATTTTGACATTTTCGACAGTTTTTGATCCACAGAACAGAAAGATTTTTCCATTGGACGGTCGCTTAGATTGTATGATCTAAGGACGGTCGGAACTGAAGGAACATCAGTTATCAAATTGGTTATCAAGAGAGTGGGTGACTGATCTCTGTCAAGAGTAGATCGTGACAGTGTTTTCCAGTTACATGCACTTTGTGACAACATTGACAATTCATTGACATTTGACAATGACGTCAATGGTCAATGCAATGACGGTAATGACCATATATGTACTATTTCTACTTATAAACATCTCAATTTCTATATATATCTATAAATATCTCAACAAAAATGGGACCAAAATGAGAGGTACTTTTTGAATCTATAAGGACGGAAAGTGAAGGATGGAAGCAGCCATATTGGTTTGACAAGTTTCGTATTATTTTTTCCCTACGTCGGCATCAACGCCTATTGGTCGATTTCATTACCTATAGAGACAGAAGTTGGTCCCGCTTTGAGGACAGCTATGCTTCATATATGAGTAGTAGATATATGGTAATGACACATTGACTATTGACTTCATTGACACATCTGAATCTGACACAATGCCACAATGGCCGATTCAGAAGGATTTCAGAAAGTGTCCTATAAAGGCCATAAACGGAAAACAATCAAATCCAAACTTGCTGGAAATAAAAATATTTGTATGTCTTTGAAAAATACGTCTCTAGTTTCTCATTCTCAGCGAGAATCTTTCATTAGGTAATTTTTGTTCACCTTCATTATTGAAAATGTGATTGATAAGTAGGTACCTCTGTTCCAGGAGAATATTGGATGCAAAAGTAGAATTGTCAAAAACAGATCTTCACGATTCTATAGTCGCATCTCTTAGAGAAGGTCTGTGTGCATTGAAGACTGAAAGAATTTGTGAGATTGTATCCTTTGGTCTTGGTCAAATCAGTGAATGTGTTACATCACGTTACCAATTTGCACTGTTACTGTGCTTGCAAGACTTTTTAAATGTAAAAATCATTGCATATGATCCTATATTCACAGAACTCGATATAGAACTGTTGAATCATTTTGAAGTAACAGTCTTGAAGGAAAATACAGAAGGCAAATATAAGGTTTCTTCCAAAGAACCAGTTTTGTTTTTTCTTCCTCACTGCCCAAAACAGTTGACAAATAACTTACTATGGGATAACTGGGGTTTATATTTGCAATCTTGTATAATAATAGCCAACAGTTTCACTACTATTGTAGAGAGCAACTCCTCAAGAATCCTCAAAGAAAGTGCTGAATATATTTTGAAGATATTACCTCATGTTCTTGAACTACCACTGATCAATAGTTTCAAGTTCAGTGAAATATTCAATGACTTAGCTATTCATTTTTTTCCGAATTTGGAATTTGTATGTCAAGACCTATGGGATACAGCTCCTGAACCAAAATATGTAAAAAGTGATATAGAATTTATCACAAAAAACTCAGATAATTCATTAATTTGATGTATTTCTACAGAATTCTGATATGGCAGCTAAAATAAGCCTTCTCAGACAATTAATTACTGAATTGCGTTATGCATTGCCTAAAGGAGGCTTGAAAAATAACCTGGCCCTCCAGTACATAGTGGGTCAATTCAAGAAATACAAGACCACAGATGAACAACTTTGCAAAGCTAGAGAAGAAATGGAGTCCATGGCAAGAGCATATCTTTGTTACCTGCAGAGCTCCAGACTGGAACATAAAATTCATAATGAATATCATGGGAAAGGGGAACGTACTGTAGCTGAAACTTCTAAAATGGTTGGATTCAAACTCCCACATGATCCTAAATGATTTCTTTTATAGAAGTATGATTACATAATAATGTGTAAATTTTGTCAATGTAGATACTATTCATGGTTAGTAATATAAATTCAGGTTATAATATGAATTATTTTGAAGTTATCAACATGATTATGAACCTCTTCCATTATATTCCAAACAACTAAATGAATACACAGATTACCTGTTATCTACAGGGTATCTGCGAAATTATGGATGGATAAATAACATGGAAAAAATCTTCAAGAAATATTTAGGTTTGCAGAAACGATCTGTTTTTTGGTAGATTCAAGAATCTGTCATCTTGACCTATATAGAGGGTTTTTTGGTGGTTCCTCCTGGATAACATTCTGCACTCCAGGGGCGGTCCTACGAAGGGGAAGGGGGTTGACGGGGTATTTATTTACCCCCTCCAGAGAGATCATTTTTTTTAGCCACCTTACGAGAGGTCCTTCAGCTCATGCGTGTTCTGTGTAGGCTTTGTTACTCACTCCATACGCCACCTTAGAAGCAGCACTGTTAATTGGAACACAACAGAGAATCGTGCGGAACCATCTCCGACCAAATAAAGGCTACGAAAATTAAAATTCATTTATAAATTGAAATTCACACCTAATAATTTCAAAAAATGCTTATTGGCAGCAACTATCCCAAACAAAAACTCATTTGGAGTTCATCAAGTATTATATTAGCTAGTTTGACCAAAGGGTTATAAAAGTGGCAGACTCAACATCTAATTATTATTATTCCTTTTTATTTATATATTCACAAAAGTATAATAGTTATCTCTTAATTACCTATATATAAGTGAGACGTAAGTGTTATCTAGATTCTGACGTCACATATTGACTAGAGTCACTATTAGAATGATAATACCATCCAGTGACACTAACATTGACTACTCTCTGATGTAACAATAATATAACTAGTGTAACATAGAAGTAATGTAACATATGATGAAACGTGATGCGGACATTATGCACATTCAACTCATGAATTTTGAACCTACTCATTACTTCTTTTGTTACGTAACTGATTTACGAAATTATAGGTAATGTTTATGCGTTACCCAGCGAGCACAAACATCCCTGGGATGTTTTGAAAATGTTGGCATGAAGATGTTATTTTGAGACGTAATATATGCACTGACCAAAGAGGTCTTTGAAGGATATTGAAGTATTGTTTTTGTTCTTCTGTGGCATTTCTTTGTTTGCCTACTGAGAGGTATCCCTGGGATGTTTTGGGATGTTTTAGAAATGTAGGCATCAGGATGTTTTTTTGAGGCGTAATATGCACTTCCCAAAGAGGTCTTAGAAGGATATTGAAAGTATTGTTTTTGTTCTTTTGTGCCCTTTCTTTGTTTGCCCCACCACAACGTCTCATGCTTAAGTCACAATACAATAAATTCTGATTTGTTTTCGATTTTGTTCTTCTTGTTCGCAATTGGCATTCGCGTTTGCAGCGTGTCACGTTTACATCACGCTGCTAACGAACAGAAAGGAATTTGGTGAAGTTTATTGTGTTAGAAGACTTATTTAGTTTGTAATAATGACCATCAGATGCAAGATGTGTTGTACGAATTCATCAATACACATCAGCTTCTCCGCAGTTGCAAAATTATGCATTGTGGAGAACATTTCAAAAATTTGGAAACCTATTTCCAATTATATGTTTGTGTGTAGTACGCACTACTCAGAAACCGATTAGGAAGGTAATTGTATATCAAGAAAATATTTTTATGTTCAATCTATTTTTAATGCATTTTTTTATTCAAGGGAAATGGAATCCTAATGCAAAAGTTCATTTTGACAAAAGGCTTCAGAAAAGTACCTCGAAAATGGTTTTTTTACAGCGATTTAATGTGAGCAAGACGCGTTGAAAATGTTCTGTTGTGTCCATGAAAAGGCTTTAAAAGAAACCAAGGGAGAAGGTAGTTTTGTGACATATCAAGGACATCTCGATAATTGCCGCCTGCGGCGGACATTGGCTGTTCTATAATAGTTCTATTCATGTGTGAACAGAACATCGCAGTGGAGGTTCAATGTCTCGAAATCTCGTACTTTTACAATCTCTGAGATGTTTTTGTGCTCGCTGGGTATAGTTACGTAAATTCGTTTTCTGGGATTAACAGGTAGGTACCTAGTTTGAATAACATCGAAAAATTGACTATTCCCCTACAGATTCAACTTAGGACCGCCCTTGCTGAGCTTAGACGACTTGCGGACTTTTTAATGCAGAAGATACATTATGGCGCCCAACGTGGGGTCCCTTAGTGCTTCTGCATAGCTGCAATATATTCTATTTTATATTCGTGGTTGACTTGAGGAGTGATATGACGTCTTTGCTGAAAGAATTCCCAGCTTGCAAAATAAAAAACGACGGGTCTGAATGATTTTCAATTTCACTTTCGGTTTCGAAGATACGAAATATAAAAGTTTTAGCTTTAGCTTGAAACCACTACATGACCTATACCAATAAACTGAATGACTCGAATGGAACATCTTGTATGGTATATATTTTTGTGTAGATTTCACCGATGTCAAATAGGTAATAGCATCGGAATAACATGTCATATTTGTTGAAGACTTCAATCAAATGGCTAATGAACATCAATCGGGTATTGATTATGTCTTGATCTATTTTAAATATATAGGTGAAGATGAAAGAGCTGTGTTATCTGTGTATATTAAGAACTTGATTCAGCAGGGTTTGAAAACATTAGAAGAGGAAATAGGAGAGGTAAATACACAATTTCCATGAATCAATCAAGTCAGGAAAATAATTCTCCAGTAGGTTTTAGATAACTATGTTTGTATAAAAATACATGCGCCTGACTCGGTTCTAGAGAGCCTAGCAGAAGTATTTAAAATTGCACTCACCAAAAACAACCCACATTACAAAATTCAAAAAATTCGATGGAAGTGGTTTGCCAATATTTTAACTAGACCAAATGAAGACGATCCAATTGTTCGCAAAGGAAGAGCCAAGTAAGTAAAGTTGTTTCTTCCATATGTAAATCAAAATTAAATCTATTTTCCTTGGCAATGATTTCAAGTGATACTCTATCTGGAAAACAGCCCACCAGTTTCACAGCGTCTGAACGAATTTACATTGTTCATAGACTCTTGACATCAACTACATTTGGAAATTTACCGGGTGATAAGGGTTTCGAAGCTTTGATTAAAAAACGTATTCTGTTGGATGCTTATCCTTTACACGATTCTACATATCAGTGGACTGAAGAAGGTCCCCTGTCAGATCGACAGGTGAGTTGATGCTTTTGGATGCCGCATTTATACAGGGTGTTTTAGACTTAAATGTACATACGATACTTGCAGATAGAGGACACTTCAATGGTTTCAAATCACCCCCCATTGATGATGGGTCTACCGTCTTTTATACCTTAGATACAGGACGTTGATCTTGATTTTGGCAATATCTTCATGTGGTAATATTTGTTTAACCACTTTGTATAATGTATACATACTTGGTAGAAATATTCCACTTATATTACACATCAGAACAAAATAAAAATCGAGATCAGAATCCAGGTCCGTCTTAAGGAAAAACAGAAAACTTTTTTTATTTCAAAAACAACACTCTGTATGGCAACATTTTATGGATCTGTTTCGATATTTGGAAAGAGCGGGAAGAAATGAATAGAGTGACCTACTTTTTACGAACGCGCATCCATCTCCATCTCGAGGCATTTTTATTGAATTCGTATTTCAAAATTCAATTTTAATAAAAAAATAACAGGTTTTCAAAATTCAACATCATTAGAGTCGAATTAGGTGAACTATCGATAGAAAAAATGAAATAAAATAAATTTTCAATGATTTTAGAAATTTTCGAGGACTCATTTTATTCATCACAATTTATTCATAAGCTGCGGTAAAGTAGGCTGTGCAGAAAAATTTCAAATTTTGACAGTTCATAAGCACTAGTATTGTGTTATGGCATAATAATGACCACTTTGAAATGATTCAATGGGGGTTTAAAGTTTGGAGGGCATCATTCGAAAGGGAACAATATCTGATTCAAGATTTTATTCTGACATTTTCAATCATAATTAGCTTTCCAGATATTCAGTGTTAGAAGCCTGAAATCCATAATCAATTACCCTGTACAATGAACGTCCACCTTGGATGTTTAGGACGTCCGGTGGACGTATACGATTGGACGTGAAACGTATAGGTATAATGAATGAAGGTTAAATATCCAATGATCACCCATGATTTTAAGATTTGTACGTATACAATAGGTGTCTATTCGATGTCCATGGACTTTTGGACTCAAAATGAACCTGAAATGGATGTCATGTGCTGTGTGGAAAAGACCATCGCAATAAATGAGATATCGTTTCAGTAATTCGAGCAATCATCAATCCTTATAGATATCATTATTTTGAGCAAATGAACTAAACTGAATACTATTCTTTCAAGCTTTTAGCAAGATACTGGGCTAGTCTGAGATGTTTCTACAACTACCAACCTTTGAATTTGATAGAGAAGCATTATGGTCCAGAAATAGGATTTTATTTCGCCTGGATGGGGTTTTACATACAATTGCTGATTCCTGCTGCTATCCTGGGATTATTGTGTTTCTTTGCAGGAATAGTATTATACACCCTCGACACCGAATTTATCCAGTAAGTTTTTACCGGCACAACAAAAAGTATTGAGAGACTTTCTTCATATTTCATGAGCGAAAAAAATTGTCCACACTAATATTTCTGAGTTTTATTATTTTTAAAATCAACATAATTTGCGTATCTCTACTTCAAATTTGGTAACCAACAGTCGAGATTGTGCGATGATAGAAGAACGCGATCTACAGCTTATATACAGGGTGTTTCATAAATGAATGTCATTATTTGGGGAGGCGATTCTTGGGCCCATTCTAAGAAGGAAGTTTCCTAACTTTTGAGATACAGAGTGGTAAATGTTCTCAAAAATTGATAGTTTTTTATCAATATCTGTAATACCACTTCAGATATTCTAATGAAATCTGGCGTACATGTATTATGTATCAAGAGGCATCAGTTAGTGTACCACATTTTTTTTGCTTGCCACCAGTGGCGTTCGTATGAAATTTCACATACCTATTTTGGCAGACATTGATGGTACGCCACTGATTAATCTCAAAATTGAAATCATTCCTGTAATTTCCAATCATTTCTAAGCAAATTTGATCAATACAATGTTTTCAATCTGATGCACGGCTTTCGCTCAAAAAAATAAAAAGCGTTTCACTACATGATTATAGTAATATACAGTGTGTCCCACTTACCATGCTCACCATGGGTATCTTTTTAACGGTGAGAGATACGAGGTCGGTTGAATGACACCAAATGTGGAGTTAGTCAAGGCCAACTATAATGTGGAAAAATATTCTGATAATATCTATTCGTTTTTGTTTTATACGCAAAAAACAGATTTTGATCATTTTCATGTCTCCTCCGTAACTTCTTTATTTATGAAAATATTCAAATAGGAATTTCACATTCTCATGGCAGTTTTTCAAAGTGATTTCGAAAAAAATATGAAATTTATACCAACGCTTCTAGAATTTGAGATATCAGCACCTACTTTAGTTTTTCAAATGTAGGTCATAGCTCACTATGACTTAGTTACAAATAACTTTTTTTTCTCTTACAGATGATATGTCGCAGTAATAGTTTTGTGTTGATAACATCGGAGTTATCGTCATTTATACAAAAACAAAAAATTATTTGGCAGCCGCCATCTTGAATTCATAAATTTTAACAAAAAAATCAAGATCTCCGACCTCAAAAACCCCCACTTACAAATTTTGAATGGAATCAGACCAAATCTTGTCCGCCATCTTGGAGCAGCCATTTTTTTTTAATTTCAACAAAAATTCCATAACTCCGATTGACTTGAAATATTTGGCAGGTGTTCATATTTTCGGTGACAATACATTAATTTAGTTAGTTTAATTTTTGACAACTTTACGTTCACATGAATATTGACATTCACTTATGAAACACCCTGTATAGTGGAACCCGAAACACTCAGAGATATTTTTTTTGAAATCACCTTGCAATATTAACCTAGAGTTGGATCATAAGAAATAGTTTTTCGCAAATATAACTATTTATTTTCGTTTTACATGGTTTCCCAAAACTAATCAAATCAGATAGCTATACCAGGATTGTTTTTATTTTTCCAGAAAGGAAGTATGTGATTCCAAACAACTAATTTGTCCTGTTTGTCCTTCAGTAACTACCTGCGATTTTGTTCCCTTGAAGAATTCATGTGAAAAATTCAAAATAGCTTATGTCTTAGAAAATAATATCACGGTTGATTACTCTATGCTTATGATATTTTGGGGTAAGAACTAATACATATATCTATATTTTATTTACCTACACATTCTTTTCCTCATTTTCGCAATATACGTTATTTGAATTCTAATTCTAATGAAAGAAGAAAGTTGGTATTTTTTATACACATATTTTCTTGAAGAAAATATGTATATGGAAGATACCAGCATCAAAATATAAATATAAGCACTTTATTTTCAGTGTCTATTACACAGATCGATACCGAACTGTACACAGGGCACTATATGTATAGAATCCTGAAATATGACGATTGGTCGAATACCTATGACCATAGTAAAATATCGAAAGTTCACGATTTACTGAGTAATTCATTTATTTTGTAACGAAGTTATCAACAAATTGATGAAATAATACACAGACCTCGCCACAAACACTCATATTTTTCTGCGATGTGTCAACTGTCAACCAATTTTCAATCGTATAAATAAATGATCCTTTGCACTTTGCACTTGCATAATGGTCCATCAATATTTCCCGATATCGGTTGAAATTATCAAGTTGAAACAGGTACCAATATACCTTCTTTATTGGCCAATCGTCATTTTGTGATATCAGGATTTCCTACTTATTGCCACTTATGGGAGGGGGGGCAGTAAGTGAATTTTTTCAACTCATTTTGAAGTTTTCCAATTTTTGTTTTGTACAAAAAATCAATGATACGAATAATTTATCACCCTACGTGTATTATTAAAAACCGATTTCCTAACTTTTTTAACTCGACAATGAAAAAAATATAGAACATTTTTTTATTTACAATATGATTTTTTTCCATCAGTATACGGAATTAAATTTCGAATTTGACCTCCGAGTCGGAAATTGAGAGTACACAGTCAGTTGGAAATCCTGATGGATTTGTACAAAATATCTCATTTCTCAGATCAAAAACCTGTAACTGAGAATTCCATTTTCCAAATGGGAACTTGATATTTTTGCCTTCAAGCTTTAAATTCTCTACTCATGAGTCTCATTTCTAGTTTGAAGTCGAAAAAAACAAATATTTACCATGAAACGTATTTTTTGTGAAACTTTCCCAAACTTCCCCATGGGCCAGTCCCTGTGTACAATTCATTATGAATCACCCTATATAGAGGTACCTTTGGAAGTTAGAGAAGGTGGAGTATCCAGGTGGAATACTTCTCAATGCATTTGTTTATTTGTAGTTTATAATTTTTAGTTAATAATTTCTGATAGGTTTTCCCACGAGCAAATCGTATACTTTTCTAGGGGTTATTTTCTTGATATCATGGAGAAGAAAAGAAGCAATGTTGAAAATGAGATGGAATATTCATCAAGTGCCACTGGATCGGGTGACAAGGTGAAAATAGTTTCTATGATAGGATCTACATATACCTAGTTGATGTACTATACACTAATATAGGTCAGTCAGTCGGTTGACTAGAATTTGTTTTAATCATCAGATTTTAATAAAGCTGACTTTTGAAAAAACTATACCTACTTTTGATCTAAGTGATACTTTATTTTAATTTTTGAATTTTGAAAACAGTTATTGATGCTTGTTACTACTTGATGTGATACGGTGCATATATCAGAGTCACAAGTAGACCAGAGTCAATCAAAATACTGATCTATTCTGAACCTATTAGGTTGAATTAGGGCGAAGTGACATTCATTATGAAATATCTCTCCAAATAAACTGCATAGTTTCCTTTTTTCCCCGGATATCTTCGGAAATAATTGTTTTTTTTTTCATTTCAAATCAGCTTTTTGTTGAGCATGAAATGGTGCAATTTTCGAGACAATTTCGCCCTGATTTAACCTAATCTGTATCTACTAAGGTTACCGGGATCCCCTTGCTTAGCCACGATTTTGTAACACCTTGTATTAGCCGTATTATACACAGGGTAGTTATAGACTCTATATGACTATTATTATAATTTGACTACTTCCTATTTTTTCAGACCACAATTCATTCAACAAGCTAGCTTGAACAGAATTTCTTCTATTACAGGAGAAAAGGAGTATTATTTTTCTATATGGCATAGAATATTATCCTATACTCTATCTTATAGCGTATTTTCAATTATCGTAAGTATAACAATCAACATTTTATTGATAAGTAGAGTTATGAATTTAAGTAATAAGCTTGTGTCACATTTAAAATGCCACCTTTGGAGACCTGCAGAACATCTCTTTCCAAAGACTCGTTCATCCGATGAACAGCGAGGCTCTGGAACATATTGCCAAGAGAGGTATCCCCCGAGGCATATAACCTCCAGAAATTTAAGAAGAACACCAATTCCTACCTTATTACCCTTGGTTCTCTTAAAAACACCTTCAAAGCAGTGTATAAATTGGGAAATACGTCCATAATTCCCATCAGGGTACCGGCGATTTCATATAGGGACATCATTGCTATTTTCTAAACGGCAAGAGATAGAAAGTTTTTCAAATTAGACAAAAATTGCGTATTTTAATCCTCTTCAGTCTTCAGCATGCTGTTTTGCAAACTGAAGAAATTTCAGCCATTCCTGAAATATTTTGATGAAACTGAAATACATTGATTTTGATCTTGGTCAGTATTCGAGAAAGAAATTTGAAATTTCGCGAAGTATTTGATCATGATACAATCTTCATTATTTTCAGACTCACCATGGCTATGAAGGAATATTAATACTGTATAGTCTTGACGATAGATATTTTGATTTCTTATTATTATGGCATAAGAACCACATTTTTTGATAATTTAATAGGACAGTTCAATTTTAAACAGTGATAACCAGCAGAAAATTGTTTTCACAATAGTTGCGAGGAAAATCTGTGAAAACAGTGGTATCTTTGGATATAAAAAGCACTGTAAGAATAAGTTGTTCGAACAGTTCGAAGCAATCAAAAAGTGCATTTGAAATATTGGTGACGGATCACTTCAAATTTTGGTGACGGATCATTTGATATTATGGTGGCGGAACATAAGACACCATTTTATTCGAGAAGAAAAGCTCATCCTGAAGATTCTGATCAGAATAACGGAATAATACTATCAAGTTATGTTATTGTCATCATTCCTTGATAAGTGTATGGAGGTTTAATTCAATTACACCTTTAGAAGATACTAACGAACAAACAAACATACCAAGCTGATACAAGCGTGGTGAAAGCAGCATTTTCCGTATTTGTTACCTATACGTAATAGTTATTTTCCTACGACCACCTATGAAAACATCACAAAACACATTGATTTGTTATTGAGAAAGTGACTCGTTTCACTATGACAACATATAACAGTTAGAAAGTTCGAAAGCAGAACTCACATGGGTGGAAATATTTGAAAATCGCACAGTAACAGGGCCTATAGATTATGATGTACCAATGAATGATTATTATGCTGAATTATGGTAAGTTCAGTTATGGTCAAGTTAATGGAAAGTTGGTGTCGATTTAACATGAGTAATTTTCGATAAGGTAGACGTAATGTTAAGTTGATGAAAAGTTGAAATCAAGTTAATTTCAATTGAAAGTTGAATTGATGTCAATGTATTGACAATTCAGTGATTAATGTGAAGTTAATGTCGATTTGATATTGAGTTGATGTTAATTTGATTTTAAGGTAATGTCAAGTTAATTTTGAGTTAATGTGGATTTTATGTTGAGTTAATGTTGAATAATTATTGAGTTAATGTTGATGTTGAGTCAATGTTAGATTAATTTTAAGTTAATGTTCAGTTGATATTGAGTTGATTTTAAGTTAATTTCAAGTTAATGTTGAGAAACTATTGAATTTATGTTAAGTTGATGTTAAGTGGATGTAAAGTTGATGTTAAGTGGATGTTAAGTTGATGTTAAGTTAATGTTGAGTTAATGTTAAGTTCATGTTAAGTTAATGTTAAGTTAACGTTAAACTAATGATGTCATTTAAATATTGAAGTAACATTAAATAATAATATGATATACTATTCCCCACTTCACTTTCCATGTTCTAAGTCCATTTGCATTTGATGGAAAGCTGACCAATTCAAATTTGCCATCGAACTGATTGATACAGCTTAACGCAGTTCATTTTACCATCCTTCCAAAACATAATTGAATAATGTCGTATTAAGATCAAGCATGAAATTAAAATTTTGTATAAGATCTCTTTCAACGCCTATTAATGTGACGTGACAGCAATGTGGGCCGCCAATACACGAAATCAAAGTCACTAGATGATTAAAAGAGAAAGGAGGTATGATCTGTCCGTACCCTGTTGAATGACAAATACGTCATTTTGCATCAAGGGAGCTACCCCAACCTAACCAGTACCCTGAAAAATTGAAATACAGTGTGTCCCACTTACCATGCTCACCATGGGTATCTTTTTATCGGTGAGAGATACGAGGTCGGTTAAATGACACCAAATGTGGAGTTCGTCAGGGCCAACTATAATGTGAAAAAATATTTTGATAAAATCTACTCGTTTTTGTTTTATACGCAAAAAACAGATTTTGATCATTTTCATGTCTCCTCCGTATCTTCTTTATTTATGAAAATATTCAAATATAGGAATTTCACATTCTCATGGCAGTTTTGCAAAGTGATTTCGAAAACAATATGAAATTTATACCAACTCTTCTAGAATTTGAGATATCAGCACCAACTTTAGTTTTTCAAATGTAGGTCATAGCTCACTATGACTTAGTAACAAATAACTTTTTTTTCTCTTACAGATGATATGTCGCAGTAATAGTTTTGTGTTGATAACAACGGAGTTATCGTCCTTTATACAGAACCGTTGATTGATATATTACGCTTTAAGCGTAATATATCAATCAACGACAGAACCAAAAAATTATTTGGAACCCGCCATCTTGAATTCAAAAATCATGATCTCCGACCTCAAAAACCCCCACTTACCAATTTTGAATGGAATCGGACCAAATCTTGTCCGCCATCTTGGAGCTGCCATTTTTTTTATTTAATAATTCAATGAGACATATCATCTATTAGAGAAAAAAAAGTTATTTGTAACTAGGTCATAGTGAGCTATGACCTACATTTGAAAAACTAAAGTTGGTGCTGATATCTCAAATTCTAGAAGAGTTGGTATAAATTTCATATTTTTTTCAAAATCACTTTGAAAAACTGCCATGAGAATGTGAAATTCCCATTACAATATTTCCATAAATAGAGAAGTTACGGAGGAGACATGAAAATGATCAAAATCTGTTTTTTGCGTATAAAACAAATACGAATAGATTTTATCAGAATATTTATTCACATTATAGTTGGCCTTGATAAACTCCACATTTGGTGTCATTTAACCGACCTCGTATCTCTCACCGTTAAAAAGATACCCATGGTGGGCATGGTAAGTGGGACACACTGTATTAGAGACTTGGTGAGTCCTTGAGATGTACACACTGTATATAATTTGTAGTTTGTAGCATACGTCATTGGTCTAGTGGTTGTTAAACTCTTTCGCCTGAACTTCCACCATTATGGAATGAGAAGCTCTATATTGAAAGGACATTTGGAAACATATGAAATGTTCGCATCATCTTTACTATCGGTGGTGATAATTTACATCTTCAAATTGGTACATGAACCTCGAGAAAATGTTCAATATGAGAATGTCTGATTCTGAATTTTTCAGTTCAAGAACCGTCTGTGCCAAAAACTCACCCAATGGGAGAATCCAAGAACTGATGCGGAATTCAAAATGCGATATCAAATCAAAGCTATAATTGTGTCATTTGGTAACACATTATTTCCCGTGATATATCTGGCATATTTCAAGGTAACTTCGAATGCCACAAGAAAAACATTTCAGCAAAATTATCATATTTCCAGACGTAATATAATTTTGCTGGACATTTTTGCATGAAAATATATGAAATAAGTAGGTAGTAGCGAAGTAAACAAGAATAATAATTAACAACTATTGCCTAATGCAAAGAAAGAAGTGTGTGTGAATACCCTATTATTATATTGTCCATCTACGGCTATGATCGATTTGACAAAAAATCTATCTTCTAAAATCGTATCTGATAAGTGAAAATCAGGCACTACTAATAGTCCAATAAATAAAGGGAAGAAGTTAACATTAATTACGCACTAGCTTTTGCTACCTCATCAAACATGAGACAAAGTTTGACTGGAAAACGCGTGCGATGGCGGAGAAAATGGCCCCAAAAGACCAGGAAAATAGGTTTTCAGCCAATATCTCCTAAAATATGGCAGTTGGAGATTTTCGGTTCAGATAAAAATTGAATTTCAGTTAATTTTCTCAAAAATGGTGCTCATCATTTTTCTCGAAAATTTGCCCGTTTTCGAGAAAAACTGCACGAAGCGCACCTCGAATAATGAGCTTCTGCGTTGTATGCCGGAGAGCACAGTCCGTGTATTTACACATCGGCGGGAGGACAAATTATTCAATAACTTTGTTAAAAATGCATATTTTCTCATGATTCAAAGTTCATGTGAAAGAGGAATTCTTCTGCTATCATACCCTGTGAATTGACTCACGCTTGACTCTTTTGGCCATATCGGAACGTGGGTCAAACTTTCTGCTCCCGGTCAATTTTGACCTCGCCAGGAATTTGTTCCTATTTTTTTTGTATTGCACTAATTTACTCAAAATTTTCTTGATTATGGATCCTCATAAGGTCCTTTGTCATCCCTGAAATTTGTATACCCAATCCCAATTTTTTGCTGTTTTTGGAGCGCGGGGAAATCTTGTGAACAACCATCAATTAAAAATTTATACATGATCCGATTGGTTTCTATGATACATAATTTGAAAGCTAAGAAGGTCGTCCATTTTTCAATAAAATTAGAAAAAGCGGGGTCAAGGAAAAAAACGCACTTTTTTTTTCGGTGGTTTTTTTCTCCGTGCTCTTTATTTCTAATATTTTAACACCTCAACTAGTGTAACGGGGGAATTCCCACCTTTCCATCGATGTATATCCCGGGAAAAAACCAGTATATCTAAATGTACAAGCTATAATTTATTACTTTCGTTCCTCCGTCGTTCGCCGCGTGTGTGCTCTACGTGGCGCTCGGGTCGTCTGCTACAAACCATGCGGCCACGCAGGGTATGATAGCAGCAGACTTCCTCTTTCACATGAACTTTGAATCATGAGAAAATATGCATTTTCAACAAAGTTTTTGAATAATTTGTCCCCCCGCCGGTGTGTAAATACACGGACTTTGCTCTCCGGCATACAACAGAAGCTCATTATTCGAGGTGCGCTTCGTGCCGTTTTTCTCGAAAACGGGCAAATTTTCGAGAAAAATGATGAGGATCATTTTTGTAGAAAATTAACTGAACTTCAATTTTTATCTGAACCGAAAATCTCTAATTGCCATATTTTAGGAGATATTGGCTGAAAACCTATTTTCCTGGTCTTTTGGGACCATTTTCTCCGCCATCGCACGCATTTTCCAGTCAAACTTTGTCTCATGTTTAATGAGGTACCAAAAGCTACTTCAAACCGGAAGATGAAAATAGTGCGTAATTAACGTTAACTTTGCCTATTTTCCTCCTTCATTTATTGGACTAGAACTCTTATCTAACTAATAGTACACTCATCTTCAACGAACATGTCGCGGTTGGACGGTATGAGCGGTCTTATTGCAGCGGTGATCAAGGGAGCTGACACCGTCCATGTGCGACATGATCTCTGAAGACACTGTACCATACACCCACTTATTGACTAATCTAGACCGCCAATTCTATAAGGAAAAAGATGAGACACTCAGGAAATTGAACTGGTGAAACAGAGTCATGCGCATTATTTAGGATCTGTCATTATCATGTTACACTCTTGAACTCGACGAACATAGGCGCAACGGAAGGACAAGGTTTGGTGAAAGGGTTAGAAAACACAAAATTATCTCCACAACGTTTAATAATGATCGAAATATTATTTAGGGAAACATGTTTTGGACAGTCTTGTGTTCATCATCAGCCTTAATCCTTACAAATCAAAGGTCCTATAATATAATACGAGTTAATCATGAAAAATATATGAAATAGAGAATTTTACTCACGTGGGAATGAGAAAAATATTATGAATAAAATTATTGTGCAAAGCACACAGCAATTTTTTGGGATCTCCTTATGAGAAAAGTTGGAATTACTTCCAGAAATGAGACAACAGAAAACATAACCTCAATTCAAAAACAATTTTTGATGACACCTTTCCAGACACACAAACACACTTAATAACTCGATCACTAGAATATTCCTTACACTTTTCACTGGCTTTCAATAATATTTCACATTGATATAGCACATCAATTTACTCTTGAAAACTAAAAACAATCACTCTGTTACATCCAGAACCCATATATCGTATTTGTGCAAATGGCTGGAGGTAGACACGGGTAGACCTTTTGAACAGTGTTGCCAGACTGGGCTCACCGCGGCTTTTCTCTTCAAAGATGGCTATGGCGATATGTAAAGGGCCGTTTTAACGTTCATGCAATCTGCGCAAATTGACTTGTGCATGCTGATTTGCGCAAATGAACTGAGTCATTGTATTCTATTCACACGTTCAGTCTCAGTAAATTCTGATAATCTGAATAATAGCAATAATAACTCCAAAAGTCAAGTCGATGGGTCAGGAAGAAGAATTATATGCACTAGCTGGTGTTTGTTTGATAATATTAAAAAAGTGTCAACAAAGATAAAGCCCAGAAAGCCGCAGAGAACTTGATCCTGTAGGAAGCTCATTAATTCATAGTACCACAAATGTGGGACATATAAATATCGTCTGCACCGGCACCGGATCCCTCAGAATCAAGAACTTTCTTCATTTCTTTTCTGTATGTCGTTCTTAAGGAATTTATTTTCTTCACCACGGTTTCTCTATACGCAGTTTCGTCCAGAGTCCGCATTTTTTCGACGAGAATTTTATATGCTTGAGATTTAACGTTTCTATCGCTGTATTCTTTGGATTTGATTTTCCAAAGGCACGGACAGGATTTATACAGCTCAATGAATTCTGTAAAGAATACTTGTTCTTTTTTCGACATTATTGCCAAACAAACACAAATACAAACAAAATGTCTCAGGAGATTGTTTTAGGGAGTTTAAAGTTACAACACACCGAAATCACTAATGAGATGCCGAGCAGGTCAGAACAAGAATGGGGAAGTCCACTGAGGGAAGAAATCCATGCAAACCTCTTTCAATCGACCGTGACGTATTAGTCCTGAACTGTAGCTATCTCTCTCTGATACCTCGTCATTCTGCAGTGTTGCAGCGTGATTGGTCAGTTCAAGGACAATAGGCGTGTTGGGACTAGGACGTCGCACCAGTCACACCAATGAATTGACAAAATTTCAAATGGCGCAGGAATTGTGTGTTTTGAAATGGACATATTCTAATTTATTTTTTTCATCGGTTTAGCATGAATGACAAAATTCAAAATTAATTCGCTGGTAGTTTTTCAGTATAGAGTTCACGATAATGTTTTAAAAAATCAGTGGTCTCCCCCATTCTCTGCTACTGAGTTTCTGCGCATGCAAGCGGCATCCGTAGAGTTCGAGTGTTGTTTACACGTTCAAGCATTTGCTCCAACCACATGCAAATTATCTGACCAGCCGACCAGCCAGATTTCACTCAAGTCAAGCTTTCTGGCTTGTACAAGTGCACGATTTCAGTTTTCATGGAACAATTTGCTTGCGCAAATTAGCATGCACAAGTCAATTTGCACAAATTAGCATGCACAAGTCAATTTGCGCAAATTGCATGAACGTAAAAACGGCCCTTAAGACTACCATATAGCAGTCTAGATACAGTGATAAGTCGGTGGTAACATACAACTCTAGGCTCCATTGCCTTCATCTAACTAACACTAGAGTTCCTAAATGTACTTGACTTTTTTGTTAATATACAAAAAACGTCAAAACAGCAATGTCAAGTACATTTAGGAACTCTAACACCAGTGTTCTCATTCAGGGTAAATTTTTCACACACCCTGGCGATGCAACTCAATGGAGCATTTTGGGCATTGGCAGATCTGATGTGTGCCCTCCTAGCGGATGTCTGGTGGATCTGAGCGTTCAGTTGATGATGATAATGGGGGTGGACAATATGGTCAAAATATTCAAAGGAACTTTCTTACAGTGAGTCTGTAACACTTACAGGGTGACAACTTGCAAACGAGCAGCACTAATTTTTTCCTCAACTGATGACATTATGAGAATTTGGTAATTTGGCGTAACAGAATCCAATCAGCGTAAGACAAATTTCTCTTCAAAATGACTTACATATTGTTGTCTGTTCTTTATTGATCAATCTGTCTGCTGATAATACAATTGAGTCGATCATGGTCAAATCATGTATTAAGATTCTTGCGCTGGAAAAAATAGGAATATTGATTTTGGGTGTATGATAAATTGACATTCATCATACAAGGCGTGGAAAGAAATTCTAAATTGAGACTCTATCACGAATCTGCGATTAGAGGTCTATAAAAATCACAAGTTTCCATCGTTCAAGTTTGGAGCCCCCTGATTGGGTATGATAGTGTTGAAAAGGAATATTCTCAGATAAATTATGAACATACAAAAATGGATATATATTTATATAAAGCAATACATTGAGAATTCGCATTCTCTATGTGATGAGAATATTTACTCTTTTTCAGTTGATTCAATAGAAAACAACTACTTTCCTGGCTATATGCCACGACGAACATTGAATTATATCTATTGAACACACACGATAAGAGTTTGAAAATAAAATATAAAAACTTCTGAAATTGAGAATTTGCATTCTCCTTCAGACAAATATATGTATATGCACACATCATTCTGAATATTCAACAGAAAACCTGGACCTTCAGCTTGTGGAACTTGAAGATTTACTTTCACATGACACTTTATTTTGGACCATATTGCTTCAATTGTGTTCATCATTGGAGAATTTGGAGCTGAACGAAGAAGCCTTGCCTCAGTTCCGCCCAGAACGTTTTCAACACAACAACAACATCCGATAATTGATTTCCTTAAGCTTGCCATTGCTGCAAAAACCTTAGCACCCAAGCATTGGCTGAATCAGATGTGAAAGAGCCTCTCCTCCTCTCGAAGTGCACTACACCTGCTGCCAACACAGCGAGCACAAAAACATCTCAGAGATGTTAAAAGTACGAGATTTCGAGACATTGAACCTCCACTACGATGTTCTGTTCACACATGAATAAAACTATTATAGATCAGCCGATGTCCGCCGCAGGCGGCAATTATCGAGATGTCCTTGATATGTCACAAAAACTACCTTCTCCCTAGTTCTTTTTAAAGCCTTTTCATGGACACAACAAAACATTTTCAACGCGTCTTGCGCACATTGAATCGCTGTAAAAAAACCATTTTCGAGGTACTTTTCTGAAGCCTTTTGTCAAAATGAACTTTTGCATTAGGATTCCATTTACCTTGAATGAAAAAATGCATTAAAAATAGATTGAACATAAAAATATTTTCTTGATAAGAAATTACCTTCTTAATCGGTTTCTGAGTAGTGCTTACTGCACACAGATATATACCTGATTGGAAATAGGTTTCCCAATTTTTGAAATGTTCTCCACAATGCATAATTTTGCAACTAAGGAGAAGCTGTGTATTGAAGAATTCGTATTTTTATATATTGATTACACTGAGGCACCGAACAACACATCTTGCATCTGATGGTCATTATTACAAAACTAAATAAGTCTTCTAACACAATAAACTTCACCAAATTCCTTTCTGTTCGTTAGCAGCGTGATGTAAGCGTGACACGCTGCAAACGCGAATGCCAATTGCGAACAAGAAGAACAAAATCGAAAACAAATCAGAATTCATCGTATTGTGACGTGAGCATGAGACGTTGTGGTGGGGCAAACAAAGAAAGGACACAAAAGAACAAAAACAATACTTTCAATATCCTTCTAAGACCTCTTTGGGAAATGCATATTACGCCTCAAAAAAACATCCTCATGCCTACATTTCTTAAACATCCCAAAACATCCCAGGGATACCTCTCAGTAGGCAAACAAAGAAATGCCACAGAAGAACAAAAACAATACTTCAATATCCTTCAAAGACCTCTTTGGTCAGTGCATATTACGTCTCAAAATAACATCTTCATGCCAACATTTTCAAAACATCCCAGGGATGTTTGTGCTCGCTGGGAATATTGCAACTATCAAATGAAGTTATGCTTCTTGAAGTACGATTGACAGTTTCTGAATTACATTTCACTAATCTAAATTAGATATTATGCTTTCTGAATAACAATTAACTAATCTGAATTTTAAGCTATACTTTCTGAATCACAATGAATAACTATTCTGAATTACAACTTATACTTTCTGACTCACATCTTATACTTTCTGAATTACAATTGAAAAAGGTGTAGATCATAGAAGTATGTTGGTCGTGATTTCAATACTGATTTTATTTCAAGGTATCTCTCAGTACGATATAATCGAAGCATTCGCAAATATAAGGGTCCCAAAGAGTTCACAAGGCAATGGGAAGAAGACTTCAATCTCTTACCAGTTGGGACGAACTTCCTCGATGATGCTTACATCGATATGGGTTGGTTGGACCATAGATTAAAGATGGATTTATGCACACCGCTTTTTCACTAATTTGTTGCTTTCCTTATCTGCCATTGACTTCATTTTTATTTAAGGAGTACTGATACTTCTGTGCACCAACTTCTTTTAATTTTAAACTCTTCTTCTTGATCAAAAGTTAAGGTGGATTCATGCAACATCAACTAAATTATGATGGATTTGAGATTTAAACGAATTTTAAGTTGAAAAGGACGAATCAATATTAGGAGATATTACATTATATATTGAAATCATAAAATAATCGACGTGAAATTTTCCCGTGGGAAAATAGTGAGTACTTTTTTCCCGGATATATATCACATATACAGGGTGTTTCAAAAAAACCTGACCCCCTTGCTAGGGTAGGTAGAACACTGCAAAATAAGTTGGGTTTGCTCAGTGAAAAAAATGTCCTAACGGCATCTGTTTTCATGATACAAGGTGTTGAAAAAAATATTTTTCTACACATTTTTCACGATTATGTCGAAACTATTGGCAACATTGCAATGACATTTTGTATGGATGTTTCTTGAAATCTGACACATCGCATGAATTTGTTTTTATATCTGACTCTCATAGAGGGCGCTAGTTACACGGTTCGTACCGAGTAGTTTTGAACATAACTTTTTTTAGGTTAGATTTTTCAATCCAAATATGATACGAACTTGAACATCATTCAATTTTACACCAAAAATATACTCCTGGTGAAACTCGATACTATGTTTCGTTTTCGGAATATTTCGATTTGAAAATAATGGGGTAGTAATGATGATGGTATAAAATGAATTTTATCGAGTTCAATTACCTTTTTCTTCAGATTCAAAAACAATAAAATTATTCTTGTGCTGAAGTTATTGATGAAATAAAGAATCATGAGTGGAAAATCAAGAGATATTTGACAAGAAACATGAAATATTGAATCAGTTAGAGTAAGTGTTCAAAATGTCCTACGTTTCGACGAATACACGATCCTATATTCTTTTCTTAGGAGTGTATTATTCTTCTAAACAGTTGAGGACCAGCTGTTAGGTCATTCAAGTTATGTTCAAAAATGTCTTACAACCCTTGACGTGAATTCACCTATGTAGCATAGACTTTCTGCTCAAGATACAACAAAACTGTGTAATCCATGTTCTTAGTCAAATCTGTTTCGATGTTATTATTGTGATTCATCGTTAAATCAATGACTTTTGCATCAGATATGTATCGTTGTTTTCGGTTTTTAATAAATAGGTGATAATTTTTCATGCGATACTCACTCTAATACATAGCTTTATACCAGCAACAGTTATCACTTCATCATTTTCAAATCGAAATATTCCGAGTATGGAACACAGTATCGAGTTTTACCAAGAGTACCTTTCTGGTGTGAAATTGAATGATGTTCAAGTTCACATCAAATTTGGATTAAAAAATCTAACCTCAAAGAAGTTATGGCCAAAACTACTCGCGGTACGAACCGTGTAACTAGCGCTCTCTATGAGAGTCAGATATAAAAACAAATGCATGCGATGTTTCAGATTCCAAGAAACATCCATACAAAATTTGATCATAATGTTGCCAGTAGTTTCGACATAATCTTGAAAAATGTGTATAAAAATCATTTTTTCGACACCTTGTATCTTGATAACGGATGCCGTTACGAAATTTTTTTACTGAGTAAACCCAACTTATTTTGCAGTGTTCTACCCCCTAGTAAGAGGGTCAGGTATTTTTGAAACACCCTGTATATACACTGTCGATAGCTTTTGTTGTGCTATAGTTCCGAAAAATGAGTCAATAATACCGTCTCCGAGAAAAAACTGCAAGTCTTTTAAAAACTTAAAATTTCACGTCGATAATTTTCAGATTTCAAAGTAATAAAATATCTTCTCAATATTGATTCGTCCTTTCTTCTGCCACAAAAAAAAAGTGTATTACACACGGGAAAAATATTAGATTTTAGCTCACGGTTTTTTGACAACACAACCTGGAGCTAAAATCTCTTTTCTCTTGTCTAATAGATAACTATTTTGGTGGTGCGCTTATTGAGCTGATATACAAATATATGAAAAAAAAAAAATACAATTTCACAGCTATACAACATGGTTACATGTCATTATTTCTGGTTGCATTTCCATTGGCCCCAGTTTTCTCTTTGGTCAATAGCGTTTTGAAAATGAGGTTCGATGCGATCAGGCTATTAAAACGATCGAGAAGAGTTATCCCTAGATATATGACAGGAATTGACCAATGGAATACCGTATTTCAAGTTATCACCCTGTTGGGCGCTATAGCAAATGTGAGTAGATTTTTTCTCATTATTGTATGAATTGATTATTTGTTTTCAGTGTAAGTATTTGCAATTTGCATTGCATACATATTATGGCACGGCATTGGTGATGGTTACTTCACATATTTATTTGAGTTGATTGTTTCGGTTGCAGAAAAAATAGCATGTTTCATTCGGATCGAAAGTGACTTTGTTTGACTCGCAAATTTAGCTTCCGCTCGGCTTCGCTAAACGCTCCGCCTCGCAAATACAAAATTCGCCTTTCAAACGAAGTGCCATTTTTGATCCTGATAAGACAATCAACTATTTTTCTCCATTCAGTTTCCTCAAAATGCTCATATTTTTCTAGCCCCTGTTGATTACCTTCGGGAGTAATTTCGTACCCAGAATATTGTACAGATCACAAAATGGAAATTCTCTTACTGGCTTCATCAACAGTACGCTGTCTGGTAAGGCATTCATTCAACCGCCGGGTGACCCAGGGTATCAGGCTATCCCTGAATCTTCTGCATTCGTAAACGAAGTTTTCTGAAATTCGAAACATTAATATTAGCAACCATTTCGGATTTGATCACATTACAAATCACAATCCAAAATGACGAAGTCCGGTATTTCTGGAAATGACAGCAACCTTGTTTTTCAAATCGATTACCCTGTATATTTTTACATATTCAACATCAACAGGTCAAAACAAGTGCCATCTTTGTCAAATGTCATTTTTTTTTGAAAAAAATGGAATTAACCGAACTACAAGGAGATTCATGAACTAGTTGTTGATTTTTGAATGTATACAATTTGTTACAACACCGAAATAGAGAAATAGATTGATATATTTGTTGGTCCACTTTCAAAGAACTTATACAAGTTATGGGACAATTCATGAAACAATTCATACACAGGAATTGCAGATAAAAATATATAAAATAGTATGAAACAAAACAAATATGGTAGACAAACATTGACATTGAACAAGCCTCATCTGAAATAATCAATGAATACAAAAATGATCTCATTTTTTCCCTTGATGTATTTTCTAGAAAGACATGTAGGTCCATGGCGGTTCCATTTGGAAAGAATGAATTTTTATTCAAAATAAGATGTCACTGAAATGAATCATCGATATCCATCTATTATAAAAGTATTCGATAGACTCATTCATTACTTGAAATAATACCAAATATATTTCAATAATTATTTACAATATGTAAAGAGATCTGATGAAAAAACTGTGCGACAGTGAACAAAAACTGTAAATTCTTTGAGGTTAGGTCAGTTGGATTTTTTCATCAGTTCATTCCTATCTACAACATACCAGAAATTCAGTAATTTTCAGAGATTTTCTTCTTGAAAAAATTGCCTTTGGAGGTCAATATCGAAAAAACTGTCAATTTTTTGAGGTTAGTTTAATGGAAGATCTGTTCAGTATATCAAAGTCTGCAACATACTAAAAATTTAGCGATTTTCATCGAGAGCCATTTTCCCTATAGAGAAAGTGACAAATGTGTTTTATTGTAATTATTTTTTTAATAGAAATGGAACCAACAACAATTGGATAACCACATATACGGTTAGTTTCATTGGAAATGACCCTCCCCTACTACCCCACTTCTTTTGATTCATGACTTATGAGACACCCTGTATATCTTTACCAAATTTCAGAAAAATCCAAGCCAGCCAAGCCGCACTGAAAGCCCTAAAATCATTCGTTTTCACATCAAAGATTACATGGGACTGCTTTGAAACACTCATGCAACTGGGAAAGGGCAACAAAGTCACATTTATGTGGGTTCCAGGGCATGAAGGAATCAAAGGAAATGAGGCAGCTGATCGCCTCGCGAAAAAAGGTGCAGCATCTGCACTTTTTGGTCCTGAGCCTTTTTGTGGGATAAGCAAATGTCACCTAAAGGGAGAACTCGGGAAATGGGAAGAAATTGAAAAGTCCTCCTACTGGAGAGCAACTCCAGGTCAACGACAAGCGAAAAGGTTCATCAACCATTCGCAGAACCGAGCCAAAGAGCTACTCAGCCTCAGCAAACCAGAGCTGAAGCTTATCACAGGCTTTCTCACAGGACACGGCCCTCTGAGGTACCACCTCAAAAAGATGGGTCTGTCGGAGACTGACACTTGCCGCTTTTGTAACAATGCGACCGAAACCGCGGAACACATACTTTGCTCATGTGAAGTATTAGTCCGCCAAAGGCTGAACCACCTAGAACAGGTCTATCTCACCCCTGCTGAAGTGGAAAAGTCAACCGTCAGAAAAATCGTAGGCTTCATCAGAAGTCTAGGGTTAGAGGACCAAAACTAGATAGGGGTAATCACAATAGATCTTCTAGGTCGCAGTGATCGAGAGGTCTCTCAGCCTATACGACCCATCTTCAATCTACAATCTACAATGCAGAAGTTGAAGGGGTGGCTCGATACCCTGTGTCACCTGGTAAATATTCGCAAAACAATTTCAAATTTTAGAATTTGCCGTCGATGATTTCCCCGAAACTAGAAGCTTGGAAAATGTCACTACTTGTCTCTATTTTGGTAGAAGATATCCTCCATCGCACTCAAGAAGTTACGAATTAACGTCAGACTTTTGGATACTGATTGCAGTCAAATCGATAATCTTCATCTGTCTAGAGGTTCGAATTCGATTTATTACTACAACTTTTTCAAGTTTTATTTCAGAAAGCATCAATTAAATTTCAGAAAACATCAATTGTATGTACTTCAAAACAGTCAATTGAATTTAGAAAAGCTTCAATAGGCTACTGAACTTGTATGGCATTTTTTACTGATGTGTTGTTACAGAGCTCAACAATGAGCCTTTCCAGTTATTTCTAGAAAACATTTCTTGAAATACATATTTGGCTCTCGAATTCCTTAAAATAATTTTTTAAGATTTTTTTTCTTCAATTCATCGTACAAAAAATTATTGTAAACGCCAAAATTTGTTTATTGTTTATTGAGAAAATAGCTTCCAGTCAGAAATAAAATTCTGGTATGAGGAAGTTGATTAACAAACAACGATGATAAAATAACATAGGGTGACAACAACAAAAAAAAATCTGAAAATGTTGAAACGATCAAGTCATAAAAATAGCAACAGCGACTAATCAGTAGTAGTAGTAGTAGTAGTAGTAGGTAATCAGTTTTTAATTCAATTTTAAATTTTGAAATATGTCTTCAATTTTTTATATTATGTTGTAATTTATTGAATTCAGCTGAAGCAGCATGGGTAAATTTTTTTTGGCCCATTATAGAAGTAGTAGAATCAATATGATTGATTGGATCTTTCTTTTCTTTGATTCAGACCAGGTAAGAGTCCCTCTTATCCTGATATCTATCATGAAAAGAAAAAAAAACAAAATCAAAAAAGGTATTGAAGTTTGATGCGAACAGACGACCTTTTGCCCCAAATAAGTTTCAAAAATACATTCTGAGAATTGAAAAACATCGAACGGAACAATAAATAAATATCAAAAACTTGAGAAGAGTGAATTCGGTCATAATGTTGATATTTTCTCTAGTTTATGGAAAATCTCGGTCTTTTGAACTTTGATTGATCACCTGGGTCATAATTAACTGCATTTCGAAGAAGCTGATTGTCATGAACCACAGCTTTTTCGAAATTCTTGATGTTTCGTTCTCTAACGACGGACACGATTGAAGGGAGTTTCAGATCCCTGGCGATCTGGTTATTCCGAACATACCAAGAAGATCCTGTCACCATTCTCGCGATTTTGTTTTGTGATGTTTGTAATCTGGTGATATGAGATTTAGCTGTGTGGCCCCAGACTACCAAGGCATACAGTAAAATTGGCCTGATAGCCAGGATATAAATATTCAATTTTTGTCTCAAACCCAATTTACTTCGTCTGTTTAGAAATGGATACAGGGCTGCTATGGCTCGTTTACCTTTTGAAACTTGCTGTTCAATGTGCTGGGCCCAGGTGAGCTTTTTGCCAATGCACAGACCTAAGTATTCAACTTGTGAAGACCACTCTAACTCATGACCATCCAGGACTATTCTGGTTCTGGGAGGCCTCCGCTCCCTTCCGAGTGCGATTAATTGTATTTTTTCAGGATTCAATTTGATCTTCCATCTCAGAAAGTACTCGTAAGAGAATTCAGCGCGCTTTGGAGGTTCATAGCTGCTTGCTCGAAATTTGTCGAATATGCAAGAACTGCCGTATCATCAGCAAAAAGCGACATCTTGCACATCACTAGTCTCAGCAAATCGCTAGTATATAAACTGTACAACAGCGGCGATAAAACTGCACCCTGAGGAACACCAGCATCAATGGACTTGATACCAGATCGTTGATCATCAAGTCCATATCGATCATTTTGTACAAGATACCATCATGCCAGACCTTGTCAAATGCTTTCGCTATGTCAAGGAGAGCAAGATGGCTCTTTTGTCTATTATTTCTCAACGATATTGTGTTCTCAATGAGTCTCAAGACTTGTAGTTCAGTTGAGTGGCCAGTTCTGAAACCGAACTGCTCATCTGGTATCAGTTCGTTGCCGTCGATAATGGTTATTTATGCAACAAGTGCAAAAAGTGAATGTTCATTGCACGAGTTGCATAAGTACAACATTTTTTCTGGGTTCATGCAAAAAGCAAAAAATGATTTATTGAGGTGCGGCACTAGGTGTAGGAAAATGAAAAACGCAACTTGAATACTTTATTATTGATATCGATTTGCATTGAAACAGGAACTAATACGTTACGAACAATTTAACTCAAACTTTATTTTTACCCTCAATGTTGAAAGTGAATGAACAATTGGTGCAATTTTCAATATGAATATTTCGTAGTTTAATATGTGACTGACGTTTCTATAACCACAGTTGCAATATAAAAAATGCTTAAAAAATGTTTGTCATGATGACAGCACGTTGAAGTAGAATGACAGATGAGTGCGATAAAAACTTTATTGCACTAAGTGCAAAATTGAAAATAAAAATAAGAAAAAAATCAGTTCACTAGCCTACTGAGAGTTAGTAGTCGATACAATTGTAGAAATCATCAATTATTCTATATCTCGAAATATTCAGTTGGTATTTCAGAATTTGTTCTCAATATTTTTTCGTGAATTTTCTGGATTTTCTTCGAACAGCATGATACTTCTAGCAGAACTCAACATTTTTCATGATATTCCAGAATGTTTGCCTGCTGTTTTCCTTGTTCCTGAACTATGTTGTGCCCACCATACCCAGAAAAGTTGAAATAAAAATGGAATACGAGCAAGAGGTGTTGCGAGAGATGAGGTTGAGGAATAACGCTATTTAGAATTTTACTGAAATAATTTGCAATGTACTATACATTTGAATAATAAAACGTGTCATAAAAATTGTTTTTCAACTTAGGATAGTCTCTTTACGTTTGATAAATCGTTAACATAAGTGAATGTTATTTAGGTTTTCCATTGAAAAGAATTAACATAAACAACTATCTTACCTATCGATGACACCCTGTATATCTTTTGTATGTCTGCTTGCTTTCTCATAATTATGATGTCTGTCAGAAAAATGGCATATGGAAACTATTAGAAAATGGAAAGACATTCCACATTATTTTTTTCAGACGGTAAAAGGAGAATAGATTTCGTTTTGGTATATAAAAGTAATTTACACGAAGGAGACAAACTGAACAAATTTGAAACATATATTGAAAATCTACAGAAGAGTGGATTGAACATTGAAATTGAGAAATTCACGGTAAGTTAAATTTCAAATATTAAAATGAAACTTGAGAAAAAATAAGAAAACAAGTTTTATATTACCTATTGATATATCTTCCGAAATCATTGATGAATAAATCGAATAGCAAAATAAGACTCCAAACCATAAACTAAAGTGAAGAATCTCTCGATGAAAGTTGATCTGGATTATGGTTAAACAAAAGTTGTACATACAGGACTAGGTGTATTCGAACTGTGAAATATCCTAGACCCATGAAGAACAAGTTGGAAAACATTCTTAGTTTCTGTTTTTCAACGCTTTTGACGAGTAAATAAACGAACTATAGGTATACATTAACATTAATTAGACTGCGGTTGCGTGTCCAATATTTTGCATAGGGGAGATATAATTGAGCTTTGAGTGCTATACAATTTTTGGTAAAACTGCATTCATCATGCGATGGGTTTTTTTTTTCGAATTTTTTTATGTCTGAAAAACACGAATTTGATAATGAGAATGTGGAGAAACAGTTCGAAATCTCGCCTTTTCCTCCTGTGTTGGATGCATTTAGTTCATGATGTACTTCAATGACACATTTTTATATACAAAATTCAACACGAAATATAATTTTTATGGCGAGTTTTCCATATTTATTGAACAATCATACCAGTTGATGGCCATTTGCTCTTGAACTAACACCTGTTCTCTGCAATTTGTTCAACTACTCTTACAAATTGGGGATTTTCCCGTCCAACTGAAAAATTGTAAGAATACAACCAGTTCCTAGAAAAGGCAAAAAGACCCTACCTAGCAACTACAGACCGATCGCACTGCTATCTAATATTTCAAAGATCATGGAGAAAGCTATCAACATTGAGCTCATGAAATACCTGGAACATTCAGGTATCATCAACGACAGGCAATATGGCTTCCGTCATCAGAGATCAACTGGTGACCTGCTCGCTTACATCTCACATATTATATGGCAGCAATCTACTGAAAAATATGGTGAAACCTCAGCCGTGGCACTTGATATCTCCAAGGCATTCGATCGAGTCTGGCACCACGAACTCCTCGCCAAGATTCCATGGCTTGCCTCCCCAGCTATGTTCTCTACTAGCTAGTTTCCTCTCAAACAGGTCTCTCCATGTAGTGGTCGACGGAGCTTCATCTGACTCTCTCATCATAAATGCTGGTGTTCCGCAAGGATCAATTCTAGCACCACCACTATTTCTACTCCATATCAACGATTTGTTGGAACCAACTTCATGTCCAGTACACAGCTTTGCGGATGATAGTACCCTCCATACCGCCTTCTCTTCCAGGGCTCCAATACCAGCCAGGCAAATCAGAAACGAACGAGGAAGAAATGTTGACAACATAAATATGGAGTTGGCAACAATTCTCGAATGGGGATCCAATAACTTGGTAGATTTCAATGCAAACAAAACACAAGCATGCCTTTTCTCTAGAAAAGCCGATCTCACTGTGCCCAAAATAAGCTTGTCAGGAGTGACCATACCTTTGAAGACATCCATTTCAATGCTTGGTTTTACTATCAGCAATAATCTTTCTTGGGAAAAACTTGGATTTCTGTCTCGAGCCAGGAGCTATTCCACTTCCAGTCAGCTGCTTATGATCTATAAGGCACAGATCCGACCTGTCCTGGAATACTGTTCCCACATTTGGAGTGCAGCACCCAAACATACCCTGAAACTGTTGGATTCTGTCCAAAAAAGGGCAACTCGTCTCATGGGTGATGCCTTGCTCATAAACTCACTCACTTCTCTGGAACACCGTAGAAAAGCGATCTGGCTTCATTTTATAGATATTTTCTTCTGAAATATCAACAATTGTTCTTCCCTTGGCAGACCCCGCGAGATTAACCCATCGAGTTGAAGCTTCGCACCCCTTCGTGATCACTTTAGAGACCTGCAGAACACCTCTTTCCAAACACTCATTCATCTAACGAACAGCAAGGCTTTGGAACACATTGCCAAGGGAGGTGTTCCCCGAGGCATATAACCCCCAGAAATTTAAGAATAACATCAATTCCTAACTTATTTCCCTTGGTTCTCACGATGTTCTCTGAACATCACAGGATGTCCGTGGGATATTCGTGGGAACCAGGACATAAAAAAAATTCAATCAATAGTCGATCCAAATACCAAAAGTCAAATGTCAAATGATTGCTTTCGAATAACATAACACACGCCATTATTTCGAATGATATTCTTTCTTATTTTCACTAAATATGGATAAATCGCAAGAAAATCATATTTCTAGTTGACTCATATAATAGAAAAAAATGTGTCATTGAAGTACATTGTGATATACAGGGTGTCCTATAAGTCATGGATCAAAAGAAGTGGGGTCATTTTCAATCAAACTAACCGTATATGTGGTTATCCAATTGTTGATGGTTCAAAAGTTATTAATTTTTTTTTCATTTCTATAAAAAAAGATTAACAATAAAACTATGTAACATTTTTTATTTTCTCTTCTACAAATTTCATCCACATGAAAACGAAAGAGTTAAGGGGGGGGGGTTTCCATTTTAAGAGGCGCACCCTGTACCTGCACACAAATGAAAGTAGCAACCCTGATCAACTTGTTTCAGTTTTAGGTAGACCCCTCTGTTAGTTTCGTGAAAATACATGCGCCCGAAAGCTTTGTTGATAGTTATGCTGATATATGCGATGTTGATTTGGCATGCAGAAACCAAGATTATCGACCTCCTTATAAAACTCCTCCGAATTTTATGGCTACGCCTCTGACTAGACCGAAATCAGAAGACGATATTTCTCGTAGAGCGTAAGTATGATCGCCATCAACCACAACAACATATCCCCTTCATCACTAACATTAAGGACTTGAGTTCCTCAGGGGTCTGTTCTCGGGCCGTTGCTCTTTGAAATTCACACTCACGAGTTTTTCAGATGTCTAAAATACTGCAATTTATTTCCCGTAGAGCGTGAGTATGATCGCCATCAACCACAACAACATATCCCCTTCATTACTAACATTAAGGAATTGAGTTCCTCAGGGGTCTGTTCTCGGGCCGTTGCTCTTTGAAATTCACACTCACGAGTTTTTCAGATGTCAAAAATACTGTAATTATCACTTCTATGTGGATGACACCTTTCAAAGAAGGAAACATCGAATAGTTGTCTGTAGGTTGATCGAGGAGGTGGTACATTCATTATTTCAGATTTTATTTTTTTGGGATTTTCTCTCCTCGTTTCTATGAAATAAAAATAGGAATATTATGTCAATATACGTGTAGTGAGGACAAATCAGATGATTTGTCCCAAAATGTCGCTGCGTTTAAAGAATTGTCCTATCAGAGAGCCTAAAAGAAAAATTCACTAGCTTGTCAGTAACAATTTGAATTGAAAAAGGTTTGGAGAAGAGAAATGAAGGTATATAGGAAAATGTCGAATTATCACTTAGCTTTGGACGTTTCTGGGACGAATCTGTTCCCGTCTTCAACATAAAATTTTGACACTGAGAACTAAGAAGAGTCATAACGAATACGAATCTGCTATACAAATATCCATTTTTTATGTTGAAAACGGGAGCAGATTCGTTCCCGAAAGATGAAAATTTGATATTTTTTTTTATTTCTTTGCTCCAAACCTTTTTTCAATACAAATTGTCACTGACAAGCTAGAGAATTTTTCTTTGAGGCTCTCTGATTGGAAAATCAATTTTGGGGCAAATCATCTGATATGTATTGAAAAGGAATATTCTCAGATATATTTATAACCACAAGAAAATGGATATATATATACAGCGTGTCTCATAATATTAATTCTTTCTCGGTTTATTCAACAGAAAACAACTACTTTCCTGGCTATATGCCACGACGAACATTGAATTATATCTAATGAACACACACGATAAGAATTCGAAAACAAAATCTTCTGAAGTTGGGAATTTGCATTCTCCTTCATATAAAGATATGCACATAATATCATTCTGAATATTCAACAGAAAACAACTACTTTCCTGGCTATTTGCCACGTCGAACAGAAGTAGTTTTCTTACCATAGACGCCTTGACTAAAACTTTGAAATTCTTAGAAGGAAACGAAATGAACTGCAAGTTTGGATTTTATGTGACGTGGAGAACAAATCCCATCCAACGAAGTGGACGGGTTTTGATATCGATATTTCATTCAGTTAAAAAAATTACCGATGTTAATTCTATTGGACACACTGTTCTAGAAGGATATTCTCCAGAATACCTACTAGACAAAAATCTCGAACATTAAATTGTAGATTTCAACTGAAGAAATGGAATATTCGTTCAACTTTTCATCAATACTTTTCGATATCTCTAGACTTTTTTTTTAATTTTTGGAGATTATATGTTGTTGGGAATACTTCCACAGGCAATGAATTCCAGAGCCTAGCCGTTCTATGGATGAAGGAGTAAAGTGCTGTTCGACATCTTTCGAGGTTGACAACGAAAGGATGTGCTGACTGGGCTTGTCTAGTTCGTCTGATTGGTATTGCTAGTGGAGGGATGATTGCAGAGATTTCCGAAGAACATTTTCCGTGGAAGTATCGATAGAAAAGTGAAAGGTCGCCGACCTTTCTACGGTGTTCCAATGATGTCAAAGAGTGAGTGAGTGTGGCGTCACCCACCAGGCGAATGGCTCTTCTCTGGATAGAATCTAAGAGCATCAGCGTATGTTTTGGTGCTGAATCCCATATGTGGGAACAGTATTCTAGAACAGGCCGTATCTGAGCTTTGTAGATCATGAGAAGCTGTTGAGGTGTAAAGTAGCTTTTCGCACGGAACAAGAATCCGAGTTTTTGTGAAGCAGCTTTTGCGATGGATCTGACATGATTATCCCATGAAAGAGTGTTGCTGATGGAAATACCGAGCATAGATATGGTGGGCTTGGTGGGGATGGTGGAGCCAGACATTACAATATCGGGCATACTGAGTTCCGCCTTTCTAGAGAAAATGCAGGCTTGAGTTTTGGTGGCGTTGAATTCAACTAGGTAGTTCGTTCCCCAGGCTGAGATTTCAGCAAGATCTTCATTGACAGCATTGACCTGCCTTCGCCGTGAGTTCTTACTTTCCTGGGAAGAAATGGGAATTCTGGAAGAGAACGCAGTATGGAGGGTACTATCATCTGCAAAGCTGTGGATGGGGCAAGTTGTTACTCCCAACAGATCATTGATATGAAGCAGGAATAATGTTGGTGCCAAAAGGTTGAAAGAGGGTTCCATGCACACTGAAGGGAATTCATTTATGTTTACGTGGCAGCACCGCTCGTGTCATTGGATGATTGCAGTTGCCAAGTCACCAGTTGAAATTTACGCATAAAAAAGTTTCCCATTTGATTTTCATTCGATTTCCAGAGAGTCCCCAATAACCAGAATACCCACTGCGGCAACAACAGCAGAAGTAATATTGATTGTATACAAACTTCTAACAAAAACGAAATTCGGTACCAGTTATGGGGATTACGGATTATCGAAACTAAAGAAAGAAAACATTCTGATAGATGCTTATCCCTTGCACGAAGGTCCATACGAATGGACGGAATATGGGAAACTTTCAGATAGGCAGGTGATTATTTCCCAACTATACTTACCTAGTATGGCATTTCATCAATATCATTTTATTTCCTCATGTAAATGAGTCCCCCCTAGGAAGCGCCTCACATTTTGAGATATACTGTTGTGAGTGATAAATATGACAATTTTATACTCATTCATCATTCAATTCTCACATAATGGCGGCTTATGGCATAATAGGCTGGGGAGGTATATATAAACAAGCGTTGAAACCACTTGTATCATTTCAAAAATATACCTTGAAAATTATCTTCAAAGAACTGTCTGATTTTTGAGGTGAGTTTTCACAAAATTTCGTGAAAAAACACTTTTTTTCTTTGACGGGAAAAAAGTTTGGCATTTCATCTCTGTTGGCAGGTTATAGAATGTCACTTTTCATACGTATGGTGCAAATGTATGGAATAATAGTTATTTATTATACAAGGGAAAAAAGTAGTAGATTTTAGCTCCAGGTTGTGTTGTCTCCCGACGCGTAGCGGAGGGAGACAAAAAACCGTGAGCTAAAATCTAATATTTTTCCCGTGTATAATACACTATTTTTTTCTGTGACAGAAGGAAGGACGAATCAATATTGGGAAGATATTACATTATTTCGAAATCTGAAAATTATCGACGTGAAATTTCAAGTTTTTAACAGTAGGGACACCTGCGTTTTATATACATCTTTATCATTCTTTTGAAGTAATCAAATATCTGATGTCACTTCTGTCAGTTAAATTCTGTGATTTGATTTTAAAAAATTGCGAATTCAGTAGTTGTTTAGTAATATACGAAACCGCGAAGTCGAATGGAAGATAAAAGGACTTGCAGTTCTTTCTCGGAGACGGTATTATTGACTTATTTTTCGGAACTATAGCACAACAAAAGCCATTAACAGAGTATAAATATGTGATATATATCCGGGAAAGAAGTACTCACTTTTTTCCCACGGGAAAGAAGTAATTTATGAAAAGTGACATTTTATAACCTGCAAACAGAGATGAAATGCCAAACTTTTTTCCCGTCACAGAAAAAATTCATTATTTCAGAAATGGGCGACATTTGAAGAAATTCCAAAAACACGTGAGTTTTAATTTTTGAAACCTCATCTCATGACATTCATATGAGAGATGTTACGTCACCGGTGTTGGAGTAATGACGTCCATTACGGTTTTTTTAAATACAAACAGGGGTCATGTGACACCTCGTTTGAAAGGTCTACTGATCGTCTATCCAATAGTCAAAATTTGCAAAAGAAGATTGAAATTAAAATGGATTATCATTTGGTTAATTGAATCTTGCAGAGATCTTCTACTGAGAATTGAACATCGAAGGGTCGTCTAGTTGAAAAAATACATCGATAGAAAAGTTCTGAACTCTACTTTTTGGATTTTTTTCGGAAGTCGTCTTATTTTGAAATGAATTTATTTCATACATTTGCATCATACTGTACATATATACAATGTTGATGGCATCTGTTGTGCTATAGTTCCGAAAAATGAGTCTCCGAGAAAGAACTGCAAGTCCTTTTATCTTCCATTCGCAATTTTTTGAAATCAAATCACAGAATTAGAGACAGAAGTGTCATCAGATATTTGCAGATATTTGATTACTTCAAAAGAATGATAAAGATGCCTACAACGCAGGAGTCGCTACTGTTAAAAACTTAAAAATTGACGTCAATAATTTTCAGATTTCAAAATAATGTAATACCTTCTCAATATTGATTCGTCCTTTCTTCTGTCACAGAAAAAAATAGTGTATTATACACGGGAAAAATATTAGATTTTAGCTCACGGTTTTTTGTCTCCCGACGCGTAGCGTACACAACCTGGAGCTATGATCTACTACTTTTTTCCCTTGTATAATGAATAACTTTTTTGCATGAGATAAAAATAAACATCCAAAAACTTGATTATTTGAATTTTTCACATAAATTTTGAGGTTATGTGAAAAAAGTGTGAGTACAAATGTTGTAGGTCTCTTTATTACCTACCTATTTCTCCATAGGACTTGTGGTTTTGCCGGAAATCGAGATACGCCTTTTTTACCCTTAAAACACACCCCCTTCCACTTCTCGACCTCAGATCAGCCGTAGATTGTTTTTCCTTTCATTCTTGTTATATTCTCGTCCTTTCTCAACTGATTTCATCGTAATATTTTTTTTTTTGTTTAAAAAAATATCGACCCTGGTCTAAAGGGTAATTGGGGAGCGTTACCTCTAGGGGGGATTGATTATAAGTGAAAAGAACACCGCATGTTTTATAGGGAAAATTGGCCTCCTGTTCAATTGGCTGAATTTTTGATATATGTTATAGTCCGACTTTGGTATCGGATGACATTTTGGCATTTTGTTCAGAATGTCTTTGGGCGAGAAAGAGACAGTGGACTGTAAATTTGAGTTGAGTGAAAGTATGAAGGTTTTCGAATGACAAGAGGTTGATATGGCCACTCACCTGACGATCTGTCGGACCTAAAAAAAAATTGTTGTTGTTCTACCTCTTCAAAATCCTGTTTTGGCGGCCGCCTCAGGCACTCTTCTCGCACAAATCTTATCGAACATGGTACACGGGCACTATGTCATCACACTTGATGCAATTATATTATGGACACAATGTCATTGAGGTAATTAGCGAGTTTTAATTGGGTTATTACACCGGTCCCGTCTTAATGCCGTGATATTCCTTTTTCGAGCGCCTGGTCACCTTTTTGGTTCACACATCCGTATATTTGGTACGCGGTGGTCCATTAGTGGCATAAGTGACCGGAAGATACCTCTTGTCATTATCACGCGGTAATTTGAATTGTATCAATGAATGTGATAATGAAGTGATTTGCATAATTTTGGATTTATATTATAATTATTATACTATACTATATGAAAACTGAACAGTCTTGAACTAAAACATATCAAAAATTCAATTCGACAGGAGGCCAATTTTCCTTATGAAACGTGCGGTGTCCTTTCATCGTAGTGTAATTTCTAGCTTTTAGCCAAGTTTTGGGGAAACAGCAAATGTTGGTACAAAGCACAGCCGTTGAACTTCATCGACAAATATTTCGGCTCAGAATTTGGTTTCTACTTTGCTTGGCTCGGCTATTATGTGAAAATGTTGGGACCTATGGCTGCACTCAGCATCATCTGCATAACATATGGTGTTGTCACCATAGATACGAGTCATAACGCCAGAAGGTTCGTCTCAATTTTACTTTTTCCATAATTTTTTTTCAAGATGTGAAGGGGTATTTCATCTCCATAGTAGTTTTTTCACTTTACAAATAACAATACCATTTCAACATTATTTTCGAATAAAAATCATATCATGTAAGTATCGCGCATCATTTTGTTGATTCAATGGAACAGAAAGTGTTTCTTGGCAGCTCTGTGATTTGAAAAATAATTGTTTATATCTATTATTGAACAGGGTATCCCAAATTGCTTGATATTTTTCTACATATTTTTATAATAGGTAGTGAAATACTAGGGTTTTGGAGTTTTATTTTTGTGAAACACCGATTGGTAAACACCGCATTTCGAGATCTCTAACCGTTTCTGATATACAGGGTGGTCCGTTTTTTAATACGTATAATTCAACAGCGTATAGTACTCGTTGAAATAATAAAAAAACTTCCTATGAACATATACTTTTAAACTCTTCGTTTTTGAGATATTGGGTGTGAAAAATACGCTTCTGAATATATTTTTTAAATCAAAAGTTAGAAACGGTAGATAAATTAACGAAATTTTTCACAGATACTGAATTTTTTGAGCTTTATTAGATTAAATAAAAATTATTCATAAAAACTATTCAGTGGCGGCTGAATCTGGGGTGTCGAAGGTAATAATTACACACATTTTTCGGGTAATTATTTTTCATTTATTTTTCAAGATTCAATGAAAAAAACTCGCTTGTAAGATTTTATTAAATTTTTTAGAGAAATAATACTACTTGATATCAATTAAAGAAGTAGGCTATGCTCAGTTGCTCACTGTTCACTGTTTTGAAGATAAATAGCAGGATATCCACTGCGATCTATGGTCTGTTGTGACTCTTCTAATACGTAAATGATTGATCTGCAATGGTTACATGATTGGTTTGGTAAACGGCCAATGCTAACTAGATATAATGCATTACAATGTTTCTTTCATTGGGTTTAGTTTAGAGACATGCGCATAGGTTTGATTTTCATTTTTCCTTCTGAAACGAAGCTAGTAGATAAGAAATCTAAGAGGGCAAAAAAATTGTATTACGAAATGCACGCCCCTGAAAATATGTAACTCATTCATAAATAATCGATTTTTTGAAGAAACCTAAACACCCTATATCTCGAAAATGAAGCGTTTAAAAGTATATGTTCATAGGAAGTGTATTTATTATTTCAACGAGTAGGTACTATACGATGTTAAATTTTCCGTATTAAAAAACGGACCACCCTGAATAGGCGAAAATTTACATTTGACCGATTTCGAAACATTGACTTGATATTTTTTTAAACGGTAAAAACTTTCTAGAGGTACTTCATGACGTAGAATTAGGTATATCTGTAAAAAAATACTATTGTTTTTTGCGAGTAGACAAAATTCTAGGCCGAGCCGTAGGCGAGTCCTGGAAGTCTGCGATTCGAAAAAAAAACTGTTTGTGGACGTGTTGCGTTCATTATTTTTTCGGGAACCATGTAGAATAACAAATCAATGAGATACAATTCCATACTATATTTATTTGTAGAATACAATTTTCTCTTAATTAATTCCCATTTGTATCAAATACTGAAATTTGAACAGAATACCTATTATATCTACTAACTATTACATTGGAAATTCCGTATGGACATTTTCAAACTCACTATCGCAGCTGCTTTCGATAGTTTACTGCGATAATTGCAACCAAACTTTCAAAAATCAATATGTCAACTAGTTTCATGTCAAATAGCTGTCAGCCGATATTTCGCTGCTATGGTAGTTATCATCTGCATTTATCAAAATCTTATCTACCAAGATTTTCATAGTTACAATGACAACAACGATGTGAGGTACGTATATACTTCCCGGACTAGGCCGGAAAAATGCTACTTTCTCGGTTGCCGAAAAATATATATTGTCAGCAAGGATGACTAGATATCTCTTGATTCGTAATGAAATATACTATGACATAGCTGGAGCTAGTGATTTTTTTTTATTTTAGTAAAGAGATATGCCAGAGCTCATTGATCATGTGTCCAAGATGCCATTATCAACGATGCAAATATGAAAGGCTTAGAAGTTCCTGCATGCAGTCCCATTTGACGTACTTATTCGACAATCCGGCTACCATAACATTTGCGATTATAATATCGTTTTGGTGTAAGCTCATATCATAGACAATTTTTGTTGAATATGCCATCCATTTGTTTCATAAAAATCACTGGGAAGTTTCGTGCAGAGTTGATACGTTTTCTAATGGATATACATACCCCGAAAAAAACCCTTATTCGAAACAATTTCTGAGTAAAACTAGTTATTTATACACCAAGGTAGTAAATAATATCATTATTACCCAGGGACCAAGAGTATATCCCGAGGCTTCAGCTGAAACTGAAATATCAACCTATACAGTGTGTCCCACTTACCATGCTCACCATGGGTATCTTTTTAACGGTGAGAGATACGAGGTCGGTTAAATGACACCAAATGTGGAGTTTGTCAAGGCCAACTATAATGTGAAAAAATATTTTGATAAAATCTATTCGTTTTTGTTTTATACGCAAAAAACAAATTTTGATCATTTTCATGTATCCTCCGTAACTTCTTTATTTATGAAAATATTCAAATAGGAATTTCAAAAAATATGAAATTCATATCAACTCTTCTAATATTTTAGATATCAGCACCAACTTTAGTTTTTCAAATGTAGGTCATAGCTCACTATGACTTAGTTACAAATAACTTTTTTTTCTCTTAAAGATGATATGGCGCAGTAATAGTTTTGTATTGATAACAACGGAGTTATCGTCATTTATACAAAAACAAAAAATCATTTGGAAGCCGCCATCTTGAATTTATAAATTTTAACAAAAAAATCATGACCTCCGACCTCAAAAACCCCCACTTACCAATTTTGAATGGAATCGGACCAAATCTTGTCCGCCATCTTGGAGCAGCCATTTTTTTTTAATTTCAACAAAAATTCCATAATGAATTGTCACCGAAATTATGAACACCTGCCAAATTTCAAGTTAATCGGAGTTATGGAATTTTCGCTGAAATTAAAAAAAATGGCTGCTCCAAAATGGCGGACAAGATTTGGTCCGATTACATTCAAAATTGGTATCTAGGGGTTTTTGAGGTCGGAGATCATGATTTTTTTGTTAAAATTTATGAATTCAAGATGGCGGCATCCAAATCATTTTTTGTTTTTGTATAAATGACGATAACTCCGTTGTTATCAATACAAAACTATTACTGCGACATATCATCTGTGAGAAAAAAAAAAGTTATTTGTAACTAAGTCATAGTGAGCTATGACTTACATTTGAAAAACTAAAGTTGGTGCTGATATCTCAATTTCTAGAAGAGTTGGTATAAATTTCATATTTTTTTCGAAATCATCTTGAAAAACTGCCATGAGAATGTGAAGTTCCTATTTGAATATTTTCATAAATAAAGAAGTTACGGAGGAGACATGAAAATGATCAAAATCTGTTTTTTGCGTATAAAACAAAAACGAATAGATTTTATCAAAATATTCATTCACATTATAGTTGGCCTTGACAAACTCCACATTTGGTGTCATTTAACCGACCTCGTATCTCTCACCGTTAAAAAGATACCCATGGTGAGCATGGTAAGTGGGACACACTGTATTGTCACTGGAATTGTCATAAAAAAGATTAAACCCTTTATACTTGCCCCATTAACTCATATTATAAATTCATCATTTGCAGAAGGAATATTTCCTTCAAGGCTGAAAACCTCTATGATTACTCCAATATTGAAAAAAAGGAAGCTCTGAAAATATTGAATATTACAGACCATTATCAGTACCTTCGGTAATATCTAAAATAATTGAATATGCCATGATTGATCAGCTCACGAACTTTTTAGATAAGTACAAAATCATTAATAAAAATCAACATGGCTTAAAATATTCTACAATGACAGCGATAACATCCTTCTACGAGGGGATAATCGAAGCCATTGAAGACTGATTACACATCAGTATTTCATACCCACCAAAACTCAAACACACCAACTCTGATCATCAATTTAAATAATAATACAATTGAGGCAATTGGAGACATTAAATTTCTAGGAGTGTAGAAGAAAGAGCTTCGATTTCCATCTAGCTCCTTCTTCTCAGATATATGAAGAAGGATCATATCTTCACAAACGTACTGACCTAACTCTATCAAATATTTTTCCTATCAATTGTATCTTCTATCATTTATGTTTCTATCAAATGTATTCTCAATCATAAAACATTCGATCAAATGCATTTTTATCAAAAACACGTTCGATCAAAAGACTTCTATCAAATGTTTTTCTATCATTTGTCTTCCGATCAAATTTCCGCCACCCATAGGTTGTAATCACCTTCTATGCCATTACTCAATTAACACACAGGGTGAGTCAAAAATCAAGAATAAATCATGGTGCGAGTTATTCCACCACCATCAAGGAGGATTTGAAGAAATTTTCACCTCTTAATTTTTTTTAAAGACAAATGCATTACCTACCAACAAATAAAAAAAATAAAAATCGGCCTACTATTTTTTGTTTTTTTTTAAGAAGATAGGTCAAATATCAAGTGAGTCACTTTTTTTCGAACTGAGTGTATATTGAACCGCAGAGAAACCGACTAATTGATTTTTTTCCACGAGAGGATGTTTATCGTTACCGTTATCATTTTCAGCCACCGTTTTCATGGAATTTTGGCAAAGATCAGAAGCTATTTTACAGCTACAATGGAATGTGAAATCACTGGAACATGATACTGTGATGAGGTGAATGATTCATTTTTGATATGATGCAAGTTCATACCAAACTATACCTACAGAGTGACCATTTTGAAAGCGGACCACTCTCATGATTATTTTATTTATGGAGCGATTTTCACGATTTTTTTTTAAATGTTGTAGGAGGAAACGTGTATTCTAATGCTAAGTGGCGTCCACTTTTTTCCATAACGCAAGGTCTACTAAATCACATTGAGAGGCTGAAAAATCCAGAAACCATATTAGCGATTATTTTAGAAAAAATCCGCATTCAACATTAACGAATATACAGCGTCTGTCATTTCAAACGTCCCATGCTCTATATCTTAACTATCAGTCGTGCGATTCGAACGGAATTTGGACCGGTATAAATAATCATCAATATGATTAGTTTTTCAAACGAACATCCTGTTAGAGTGCCGTGCTTTCTCATTTAAATGAAATGGGGTTGATTTTTATGAAATCATATTTGGAACTTTTGTGCAAGAAATTCCCTATATGCTTCCGAACCTCAATATGCAAAATATAATCTCATTTCAAATTAATAGGATTGGTTCAATTTTTTTGTATTTTCACTCTCGAAAAAATAGTGAAATCAAACTAATTGCAAATTTTGGATCACACGGCACGGCAAAAGGATGTATGACTGAAAAACTGATCATATTGATGGTCATACATACCGGTCAAAATTTGGTAAAGATCACACGACTATAATAGCTGAGATAAGGGGGAAGTCGTTTTTTTTTCGAATTGATTGATTGTCTTTATTACCCCAAAAAACATAATTGTTTATAATAGGGATACATAAACAAAATAGTAAGTACATAATGTTATACATACAAGTATGAAGTTATAATAATAAGACATAACAAGGGAACAAAAAAAATGCAAATAATCATGCAATATCAGCCTTATCTATTAATCTATTATAAATAGGTATTCACATAAGAAATGGAATTATCAAAGTCTCTGAAGAACATATGTTTTCAAACTCGTTTTCGAGTTAATTTTGAATCTAGTTGCTTACTACCAATATTAGACTTATACGTATTTGCTATTAGTAAATTTGATTGTATTGTGCCTTGATTATGTAATGAATTTTGAATGTAAAAACCTCACAAATGATAAGATTCCACAAAATTCTTAAACACACAACATGTTTCGATAACACAGTAGCTTCGTCAGCTGATATACTGGTACAATGGTAAACCAACCTTGTCTTGCTCAACTTTTATATATCCTACTTCCCCAACTTGAAGGATTAGAATTACCTGTGGACAGGTTCCATCAACCTTCATTTTCGGAAAAGTAGCACTTCGTGATATCATCAACTTCGCCTCATTTCCTTCTTCCTTTCTGTTCGTATTCTTGTTATTTATCAAAACTGTTTATATTTGCATATATGGATAGTGACAGTTATTATAATTCGCATTGTACACATACTCATGTAAAGTGACCATCAGAATTAACCGAATCCTTGCTATAGGACTGTAATGTCTTTGAAAGCAATAAAGAATCTATCTAGCTAATGATTCAAAATGATTGAGTTTCATTCCTTCATTTTCTACTCGTAGAATCTCTGAATTATCATCAAAACTATGGTTCTCTTCTAATATATGGTTGGCGTATGTTTGAATTTATTTTCTTTTCCAAAAAATTCATCTTATGTTCATGAATGCGCTGATTAAACGTACGACCTGTCTGACCAATATACACCTTAGGACAAGATCGACAGTTAAGTTTGTATATTGGAAGGTTTATGAAACCTGTCCACAGGTAACTAATCCTAAGTTGGGAAAGTAGGATACATAAAAGTTAAGCAAGCCAAGGTTGGTTCAGTTCATTGTACCAGTATATCACCTGACGAAGCTACTGTGTTAGCGAAACATGTTGTGTGTTTAAAAATTCTGTAGAAATCTTATCGTTTGTGTAAAAAAATCATTTTTTCAACACCTTGTATCTTGATATCGGATGCAGTTACGAATTTTTTTTACTGAGTATACCCAACTTATTTCGCAGTGTTCTAACTACCCCAGTAAGGGGGTCAGGTTTTTTTGAAACACCCTGTATAGTGATATCAGATCAAATAAATGAGACAAGTTTAGATATTTTCTCATGAAACTTGGTACACATCTATTTCAAATGAGGACGCCGATTCCATCAGTGTTGTACGCAGAATTTATTCAGAAACAATCACTAATTTTTTCAGCCTCTGAATTTGAATATGAATGTGATCTAGAAGGCCTTGGTTTTTTTCTCATGGATGTCGCTTACCTCCAAAAAACACCATTTGTCCATATACATTTCTGAAAAAATTCTTGTGAATATCGCTTCATAAATAAAATACTCATGAGGGTGGCTGGCTTTCAAATGGGTCACTCTGTATATGATTTCTGGCGAATTTTCAGGCCTGAATATATTGAAAAATCTGACTCTGAGAGATATTCTCCGATCTTACTTGCCAAAGAACCGCATGTATCATTCAAGAGAAGATGTGTTGGATATACGATAACAATTTTTTCAATTTTTTTTTTGGTAAGTTGGTTTTCCCAATAATGATGTCTATTCAAGTTCATTAATGTACAATTGATTGATTGATGATTTATTACCCCAAGAAACATTGTTGTTTATTGAATACTGTCTGATGTATGTTAATCGAGTATAGGAGGTACATTCATTTTACATGATTATTTGAGTGAATAATATCAGTATTGTTTCAATATATGTGTATTAGGACAAATCAGATAATTTACCCCAAAATGTCACCGCGTTCAACAAATTTCTCTATCAGGAAGCCTAAAAGAAGAATCCAATAGTATGTCGGTGACACTTCGTTTGGAAAAATGTTTGAAGAGAAGAAATATAAGATGCAAATATTATCGGGGGAACTGTAAAGTAACTATTAAGAGATTATTGGACATAGCCCTCACAAATAGATAACCGTATACACGTGTTTCGGGCTTTCGGCCCTCATCAGTACCGTGAAAGGAAGTGCAAAGGATAGGCAGCACTTGGTAGAGAACGAAACAACAAATAAACGGAGTCAACAAAAAGAAACCAGCCGCACATTTGTGATTTCGGTCAGCAGACCCTGAGGTCTCAAAGAAACAGCTAACGTCACCACGGAGGCTTTATTTGCTGGAAATCCCACTCTGGATTCATCGGGAAAACAACCTCCAAACATAACGCCAATTGACAGTCATGTGCCCGAGATCACCTTTCGCCAACGTACTATAAGGAAGATTTTATTGGGTCTCAACACCAACAAAGCTTGTGGCTCCGACGGAATCCCACCGATTGGTCTCAAGAAATGTGCTCCCGAACTAACATTTGTTTTCTGCAAGTTGTTCAACTACTCTTACAAATTGGGGATATTCCCGTACAACCAGTTCCTAAAAAAGGCAAAAGGATCCTACCTAGCAACTAAAGACCGATCGCACTGCTATCTATTATTTCAAAGATCATGGAGAAAGCTTTCAACATCGAGCACATGAAATACCTGGAACATTCAGGTATTATCAAGGATAGGCAATATGGCTTCCGTCATCAGAGATCAGCTGGTGATCTGCTCGCTTACGTCTCACATACAGTGTGACCCATTTAAGATGGAAGCACCCTTATAAAACTTACATTTTTCAACCGATTGGAATGATTTTTTTCTTGTTAGGTAGATATTCAAAAAGTCTATTAGGACACCAAATATCATGAATAAATCTCCATTTCCAGGGCCAACTAATCTGATTTTTCAAGGTCAAAAATCTAAAAAAATTACTAGCGATTTTTTTAGAAAACATCTGACTACACCACTGGATTTGTGACATTTTCAAATGGGTAACATGTAAATTACGTTGAAATGCGTCAATCAATAAAAAAGTTATAAAGGAATGAAATTTTAAAAATATGCCGTTTAATCAACCCACCAATTCATGTTCAGGAATTTTATGAAAATTCTGTATACTCCACTGGATTCAGGATGTCTTGAAATATTACTGATCACAGTTTCATCGAAATCTGTTCAGTAATAAAAATTGATGGGTTGATTAAACGGCATATTTTTCAAATTTCATTCCTTTATAACTTTTTTATTGATTGACGCATTTCAACGTAATTTACATGTTACCCATTTGAAACTGTCACAAATTCAGTGGTGTAGTCAGATTTTTTCTAAAAAAATCGCTAGTAATTTTTTTAGATTTTTGACCTTGAAAAATCAGATTAGTTGGCCCTGGAAATGGAGATTTATTCATGATATTTGGTGTCCTGATAGACTTTTTGAATACCTACCTAACAAAAAAAAATCATTCCAATCGGTTGAAAAATGTAAGTTTTATAAGGGTGCTTCCATCTTAAATGGGTCACACTGTATATGGCAGCAATCTATTGAAAAATATGTTGAAACCTTAGCCGTGGCACTTGATATCTCCAAGGCATTCGATCGAGTCTGGCACCACGGACTCCTCGCCAAGCTTCCATCTTATGACTTGCCTCCCCAGCTATGTTCTCTGCTAGCTAATTTTCTCCCAAACAGGTTTCTCCATGTAGTGGTCGACGAAGTTTCATCTGCCTCTCTCATATAAATGCTGGTGTTCCGCAAGGATCAATTCTAACACCAACACTATTTCAACTCCATATCAACGATTTGTTAGAAGCATCTTCATGTCCAGTACACAGCTTCGCGAATGATAGTACCCTCCATACCGCCTTCTCTTCCAGGACTATAATACCAGCCAGGCAAATCAGAAACGATCGAGGGAGAAATGTTGACAAAATAAATATGGACTTGGCAACAATTCTCGAATGTGGATCCAAAAACTTGGTAGATTTCAATGCAAACAAAACACAAGCATGCCTTTTCTCTAGAAAAGCCGATTTCACTGTGTCCAAGCTTGTCAGGAGTAACCATATCTTTGAAGACATCCATTTCGATGCTTGGTATTACTATCAGCAATAACCTCTCTTGGGAAAATCACGTGAGATCAACTGCTCAAAGTGCATCCCAAAATCTTGGTTTTCTGTTTCGAGCCAGGAACTATTTCACTTCCAGTCAGCCGCTTATGATCTATAAGGCACAGATTCGACCTTTCCTGGGATACTGTTCCCATATTTGGAGTGCAGCACCCAAACATACCCTAAAACTGTTGGATTCTGTCCAAAAAAGGGCAATTCGTCTCGTGGGTGATGCCTCGCTCACAAACTTACTCACTTCTCTGGGACACCGTAGATATTTTCATGGACGATGCTATTCTTGAAATATCAACAATTATCCTTCCTTGGCAGTCCCCGCGAGATTAACCCGTCGAGTTGAGGCTTCGAACCCCTTTGTGGTCACTTTGGAGACCTGCAGAACATCTCTTTACAAATACTCGTTCATCCAACGAACAGCAAAGCTCTGGAACACATTGCCAAGGAAGGTGTTCCCGAGGCATATAACCTCCAGAAATTGAAGAAGAACACCAGTTCCTACCTCATTTCCCTTGGTTCTCACGATGTTCTCTGAACATTACAGGATATCCCTTTTCGTGGGAACCAGAACAAAAAAAAACTATTGTTTATTACAGCTATTTTTGATGGTACTGGCAGCTCTGGGAGTGATGGTATACCGAATCTCGGTAGATTTTATGCTGATTCGAGACAGTACGGATGATATAGTCATAGGAAATACCAGAATGATAGCATCGGCGACCGGCGCTTGTATGAATGCCACCATCATTTTTATATTCAAAGCAGTGAGTATTATCATATACACTAAGTAAGAAAATATGTCCTAGAACGACGTACCATGAATTCTACAGGGTGAATTAGAGACCAAAATCGGCCTAGAGCTTCGCGAGACCAAGACCAAGACTTAGGGCCTATTTAAGCATTATTGTCTTATAATCATAAAAATTGAAAAGTTTGTAACATTCAGGTCATGATTTAATAATTATGATTACATTAATTCACCTATTGAAATGTATGTTCATAACTTGATTTTATGATTGAAACAAAGACTGTGACTAAGACTGAGACAATGATGCATAAATAGACCCTTAATAAATCTTCCCAAGACTAAGACCAATACTTGACTTTCGAGACCAAAACCAAGACCTCATAAGGAACTTAAATCTACTCAATATTAAGAAAAATCTTATGGAGAATGTAATAGCATTTCATTTAGGTGACTCCTTTGTCATATGGTAGGTTTTCAATTTTAGTTCACTCAAAATCCGAAATACATTTTTCAAATCCAGTATTGCAGTTCTAAAGTTTACAAGAAATAAATGTATGTTGTATGTCCTATTGAAGATAGAAACAAATTCAATACAAAAGTTATTTGGATAAAATTCGAATTTTTTTTTAAATATTTTTATAGGGAGAGGAGGTAGGTGTTGAAAAAATTTTCGACTTCTTGACACATAATAATTAAGCTAACCATCGTTCTCATATCTCATCCATGATCCAGAAGCATTTGATACATTAATCGACGAAGAATTTACATTTACTATTTCCACTTCTCTTCACGAGAACCAATTATAGGAACGACCATTTTCAAGGTATCACTAGTAGTATTACATATAAATAAATAAGGTCTAATGAATTTTTAGGTATTCAAAAAACTGTCTTTATGGTTGACAGACTTGGAAAATCACAGAACTCAACATGCTTATGATAATTCGTACATATACAAAAGTTATTCCTTGGCTTTTGTCAATAATTATGCTGCCGTTTTCTATATCGCTTTCTTCAAGGTAAGAAGTAGTTTCAAGAAAAACGAACAGGATTTCCCTATACCGTACGTCAAGAAATTATTTTTCGTGCAATCGTTCGCGAAGAGATTACTTCGCGTTCTCTATCACGGAAAAAAAGGATTTGTTGCATCAACAAATTAATTATGCTCGAATTATTTTTTTCTGCAACCGACACAAAAGTCGTCCATTTTGATACCAAAATTAGCTCTTAAATTGACGTTTCTATTACTGACACAAAAATAGGTAGGTTGCTAGGCAACATATTTAGTTCCTAGGAGCTAAAGTTGAATTTTAGTTCCTAGGAGCTAAAGTTGAACTTTAGCTCCTAGGAACTAAAAAGGAAGTACTGGTTGGTTATTTGTGTTGAGACGCATACCTGATTTGTTTCCGATTTCAGCAGATTTGGAATTTCATACCCATGCTGGAGATATAAATACACCTTATTATAGTTTACTATCGCGGAATTATAAACATCTCAGCTAAGTATTTTTGTTTGATCAGGGAAGCCTTCAAGATTCAAATACTTGCTTGATCTGTATTTCAATCGTTATTCTCGGGATGGATAAATTATTTTTGAATAATCACGGCAAACAATAGTTTTTGTCTCAAATAACGATATTGTTTAGCTTCATTCGATTATCAAGCGAAAAACATTGTATTATAGAGAGGAGTAAATAATCGCCATTATCATTGTTGATATGCTCATTAACCTAACATTTTCCACGTCTTGTTCCTATATAGCTGGCACTGACGCGGTATTTGCTATTAGAGCATCTGGTCCATACACAAATATGTCACTCTGTGTTTGTACTTATATTGAAACTACATTTCGAACATCCTTGAAAATTGAATGAACCTGCTGTTGATGCAGGTAGAATGTTCTCACTACACGGATTATTTATCAATATTTGTTGCATTGCATACATATGGCACGGCATTGGTGGTAACTCCACATATCTATTTGAGTTAATTGTTTCGGTTGCAGAAAAAATAGCATGTTTCATTCGGATCAAAAGTGACTTTGTTCGACTCGCAAATTTTGCTTTCGCTCGGCTTCGCTGAACGCTTCGCCACGCAAATAAATGCAAAATTCGCTTGTCAAACAAAGTGTCACTTTTGATCCTGATAAAACAATCTACTATTGTTGGACTGAAGTTGAAGTTAAACTCCTAGGAAGTAAAAGTGTGTCGGATGACAGCTGATATGATAGCTACTTTGACACTGACATACTCAAGTGAGTCAAAATAGTGGTAGCTTCACTTATATTTTATTAATTAGATGTCAATTATCTCGATTGCAGAAAAAATTGCATATTTTTTCCGGGTCAAAAGTGACTCTGCCTCGCGAACGCAAATATCGCTTGTCAAACAAAGTGTCACATTTGATCCCAATAAAACAATGTACTACTTTCTACGGCTATATGACAACATGACTCCTATTTTACTGTATTATATGACAATGACTCCATTGTATTATTATTTCACAAAACTCATCTTCAATGAAATGTCAATATTCAAGCAATGGCAGCTCTGTCTAATAGATGAGCAATACTTAAAAGAAAATCGGACGACTACAAGAAAAAGAAATGCAGCCGTAGAAAAAGTATAGTGTATAACTTGCACGGAATCCTAATTTTTCAATCGTACGATTAGCAGCATTCGAAATGGCTGTAATTTCGTACTAGTTTGATATACCCACTATTTATTTTCTCAGGGTAGGTTCTTCACTCACCCAGGTGACATGGGAAAATGGACATTTTTCGGAGGGTTGGGTGCCGATATATGTGCCCCAACGGGATGCATTCTCGATTTGAGCATATCACTGGTGATCATTATGATGTCGAAGATGATAGTGAACAATTTCATTCAAATCATACTTCCGTAAGTGTCTATTTTTCAGCTTCTCCGACACGTCACAAATCAAAGTGACATTTTAATCATGTTATTTTTTACACCACATTTTCATCATTGATGGAAGTGACGGTGGACTGGTTTGCAGTTTCGGATGACACAACAGTAATAAATGAACTGAAATCCACCAAAGAAAATATGAACGCAGTTGGTGGATTGATGGAACCACCGGTGAATAAAAGAACGTCCCTATTGTGTAACTTCATTTGAAAGTTTTGATTAAATGTACGTTCGGATTATGAAGATGCATATGATATCATTGGAATTCAAAAAGGATATTATTTTTATTTGTTTTATAATAGTACTGCGGCTTCGCTTCGCTCGCGTTGAAGCCCTTGAATAAACATCAAAGATTATACATTCCAATAGAACTGAATCAATGAGTTTCAGTTTTAAAAATTACTACATACAATGAAGTTTCGAAAACTGAAAACTGAAAACATGCTTTATTGAAATAATATACTACAACGAAAGTTTTATAAGACGAATTTCACTATTTCGCCCTCTCTGTAGATGTATTTCGATTGCGCAGAAGACTAAAACGTCAATGTCAATAATGCCATTTGTAGTCAAGTCACTGAATAGCAAAAAATCTGAAGGGTATCTCACATGCAGTAATGAATTTGCGCCCTCGAAGTGCCCACCTGATGTTTGGTTATACAGGGTGTCCCAAAATTGCTGGGACACAGAGCTACCACGTGTAGAGGAGGTCAAAATAAGTTGATTGGACCCAATTTATTTATGTGCCAAAATGTACCGTTTGTCCGTGAGAAGGGTTCAAAGTTCACTTGAAAAAACACATTTTTGTACGCTGTTCAGGAATAAGTGGAACGAATTTGATGAAATTTGGCAATAGTGTATTTCAGAGGATTACTTTCCTTTTGGTAATCTAAGAAACCTAAAAGAAATTGTAGAAGGGTTGAAACCACCCTCACCCCCTGACGTTTTTTCCAGAACTTTTTTAAGGGTCATGATACGGTTCTGAAATTTCTTGAGCTTGAAGACTCATCAATTACCTTCATTTCATCACTCTTGTAAAAATTTCGTATACCAAATAGTTTCGAAGAAAAAAAATGTTCTCTCAAATAATGCTACCAGATATTCCTATAGTACAAGTTTAATTAAATTGTGATATAAAACTTAGTTGGCAGTGGAAACGAAGGCAAGTCGTGATTTCGACAGGAAACAAATTCATTGTCATTCAAGTTTGTTGTTGACGTTGTCTGTAAATGTTTCAATAAATTCTTCAATTTTGTTATTACCGCGGGTACCATTACTATAGGAATATCTGGTAGCATTATTTGAGAGAACTTTTTTTTTCTTCGAAACTTTTTGGTATACGAAATTTTTACAAGAGTGATAAAATGAAGGTAATTGATGAGTCTTCAAGCTCAAGAAATTTCAGAACCGTATCATGACCCTTAAAAAAGTTCTGGAAAAAACGTCAGGGGGTGAGGGTGGTTTCAACCCTTCTACAATTTCTTTTAGGTTTCTTAGATTACCAAAAGGAAAGTAATCCTCTGAAATACACTATTGCCAAATTTCATCAAATTCGTTCCACTTATTCCTGAACAGCGTACAAAAATGTGTTTTTTCAAGTGAACTTTGAACCCTTCTCACGGACAAACGGTACATTTTGGCACATAAATAAATTGGGTCCAATCAACTTATTTTGACCTCCTCTACACGTGGTAGCTCTGTGTCCCAGCAATTTTGGGACACCCTGTATATTTGTCATTTTCATTTCATCATCTAAATAATCCGTGACTTACCAGTCCGAAAAGTTGTGAAAGTACAACACACGACATTCACATTTATAATATCATTGATTTCGATTTAGCCATTCCGAAATCAAATGGCATTTAGGAAAGAATCACTTGTATCAGTGTTCGTTTAAACGAGTCGATGCATAGATTTCGATAGGATGTAGTTCAATGTTCAGAAGAAAAGTAGTTTTCTGGATATCTACCAATGTAAACGAAGCATTTTCGGACCCATGTCCATATGAATTATTTTCCTTATCGTGTTGAGGAAACTTTCCCCTAGACTTTTGTCACCACAACTCTGAAACACACTGTATTTTCAGGATCATTATCGGTGTTTTCAATATGCTTAAAGCGAAAGTGATACGTACTGAAGGTCTGCCATTATATGAGATAGACTATTTGATGGCTCCCACAGAACAATACTTCTTGGTGGACGAATATTTGGATATGGGTAAGGAATTTTTCAGATATGCCACAAGCTCATCCCTCCATTCAATTCATACCGGAACTATTTTACTGATGTTCTGTTTATTATTCACTGAGCTTAAAAACAATCGACTTCTGGAAATTTTCAATGGAATTTTAATTGAAAGCTAATACCTACAGGGTGAGAAAGCTAGTAGTTGGACAAAAAGTCTATCAGGCCAGTTTAGCAACTAGATTCAGTTAGAGTTCCTAAATGTACTTGACACTGCTGATTTTGACGTTTTTTGTATATCAGAGTACGGACACTATGACAAGCACTGACAATCAGACATAACCACAAATAAATTGATGGAAAAGCGGGAACTGACACTACACGGACGTACATGACATAACTTTCAAAGGTTTGACAAATTGAGAGAATTAGAAGATGCAAGTTTGTGCAGTTTCCAACTGTGAGAACACGGGAAATCAATTCACTCTATTTGAATTTCCATCGGATAACATAATTCTACAAAAATGGAAACAGAATATGATGCAGCCGGCATGGAATATAGGTTCAGGCCACAAAATTTCACGATCATCTTCGTATACGAACTCTTATAATAATTTTGTGAAAACATATAGTCACTTTGTGGAACTCTGATGTACCAGATATTGATGTATCTATATCAAATAGTTGAATAAAACAACATATTCTGAGTTTATATAACGAAATCAGGTTCAGGAAATGACTAGGTTTGTATAAATTTGCCGTTGGTGAATGAAGATGAAAAATGCATTCAGTTAATTGATTCGTTTTTTAATTTCATGAGAGGTTTAAGGCGTGAAATATTTGTACCATATAAAAATTGAATATTGCTTTGAATTGATACTGAAATAAAATCATTGAGTTGGAATCTTTCAAATTATCCAGTAGAAAATCCTCTTTTGTTAATTGTTTCTTCTTTCTAAGAAATGGTGGCCAATTTCAAGAAATTTTCTTCACATCCCATGTCAGTCAGCATGCCCTTATCCACCATGATTCCATCATTAGGTTCAGACTTCCCAATAAAATTTTCTTTATTAAAAATTGCTTCATCAGTAGCTCAACCTCCATATCCATAAATGCCAATAGAAATCTGTCCTGACAGAGTGATATTGCAAATAAGAATTTGACTGTGTGTGTTTTTATAATGTGTCTGTACAATAGGAGCACTGAGGAACTGAACATCTTTCTAGATTTCTGTTTCCACAGTCTTCTGTACTTGCTGCATGTTTTGGGAAAACAGTAAACTATCTCGTGAAAACAAAAACATATTGGGAAACTTTAAAATTTATCAAAATTCACTCGATTGCACAAAGCTAAATTCGTTCGTTTTGTTTATCACCTCCGCCATTTTCATTTTGCCTCTTGACAAAAGACGACTGGGAAAACAGTGACGTCAGGCCAGAAAAAATATGAGGCAACCTTATAGAGTTAAATAGCCTTGGGAGTGTAGTACTACCAATCTAGTAAAATAGTCAATAGGTTCTTGGTAATTAGTATAAATAACTGAATCTATTTGCAAAACTGGCCTGGTATTTGTCAGACTACTGGGAACTTCTTCCAGTCGCAAATTTTTTTGCAGGTCAATGTATTTTTGAACAAATTTATTTCAGTGATACAGTACGGATTCGTAGTATTTTTCGTTGCTGGGTTCCCGTTAGCACCTCTACTAGCCTTCCTCAATAATATCCTCGAAATACGTGTCGATGCCTCTAAAGTAACTAAACATTTCCGAAGACCGATACCCAATAGGGTTTCAGGACTAGGGGCATGGTTTGGAATACTGCAAGCGACCACTTACGTTGGAGTTGTTACCAACGTGAGTAATAATTTGTTTGGTATTTATATTTTCACATATAACAAATAGATCGAGTCACTGGATGGTATTAGTTATATAAGAGTCGGACACACATATGGGGAAGGTGATGTATAATGTCTTGATGAAAGAATTTGAAAGAAATCAGTTGATCAGAGCTCATGTCAATCAATTATAAACCCCGTTTCACTCATATCAAGGATGATGAGAACTCTCAAAATCAGCTACCATTCTCAATACTTTTGGATTCATTCGAAATTATAAGAGGCTAAATTAAATGACAACTTACGAGTATTCCAAACAGTACCTAATCATAATATTATAATGCTCAAAATCAACCATATAGAAAATGACGGGCATATTTTATTATAGGTAGAGCTCTATGATAAAGTCAAAAACAAAATATCAAGGAGAATTACATAAGTCAATAAATAAAAATCATAATCATAATATTGTGTAGGTATACTTGCGAATTCGAAATTTACAAAAATACATGTTGTTACTATACGTTAGTTCTTACCATCATTTTCTACTAAATCATCTGAATGTTGTTGAAATTCCTAAGCTACGTCTTCTTTCTTCAATGGAGAATATAGAAGCGAACAAGATCGTATAAAATGTCTATGTTTCATGAAATAGAAGTATATGTAGTACTTTGAAACAATCTTATTCTGTTGTAATCCACGAAGAGCTCCATATTTTTCACACACCAGAAGCAAATGATATTTGATAATCCCAAAAAAATTTGGTGAATACATTTCTGGCCCGCATAACCTTCATTACAAAACTTGCATAAACCGTATTTCGCGAATCTCTTCATCACTACAAAATCTATACAACACAACGAATTTATTCAGATAATCAATACTCAGATAACCTCAGAAGATAGAATTACTTACCTACAAGGTTTGACATTCTGTACGTTCAACAGAGATATTACAATGAACTGATTGATTATCTGTATACTCTGTATATTGAACCATTATTAACTTTTCTGTAGAACTTTTATTGAACTAAAGTGGATAACTAAGATATTAGGTCTCCTGGAAATAGTAGAGAACTTATTATTATACTATTTGTATATTATTATCTATCATTTTTAATAGGCACCCGCGCAACTTTAGTGAACTAAATTTGTGAAAACTACAAAAAGTGAGCTACTATCGATTCATTTATCATTATTTTGTGTAACTAAAGTGGGTTAATTGGGTTTTATTTGACTTAACGATGTTATGAATGTGCATTTTATTAATAATATTAATACTTTTTCATATACACACTATGATATTATACCTACTCTCCAGTTTTGACATGAAGAATGACATACGTAAATAAAAAAAATATATTATTCTTTTGAGTTAACATATACAAAGCCTACTATTCAAATCGTCATTATCCAAGTGATTTTTTAATAATATTTCAGTATGAAGTTTTTTTACCGAATATACCACTTTAGCTTCAATTAATATCCGGGAATTTATTCTCGAACACGAATATTTAAAAAAATTTCGTGTTCTCGAAAAATTTTCCGGAAATAATTGAAGCTCTCGTGATATTATAAATGAATATCCCATTTCATGGAGACCAATTCACTACACTGTTTTACCACTAACCAAACCGATTTTTTAAACGCCTCGACACGTGTTTCGCTAACTATGTTAGCATCTTCAGGAGAAGAATAAAACTCTACCTATCTAGTGTGCTGCTTATATACTAGGTATATGTTCACCCAACCGTGAAAATTACTAACCGTCAAGTTAATATTTGTCATGGTTGAGTTCACATGTTAATCTCAATTTTATATTACTAAACCATATAGAGCATGGTTATATGGAATAGGTCCATTATCCTTATTCATTACTCTATTATTATTCTAAAATATCTGTAAGCTTTCATATGCGTCTAATTTTTTAATATTATCAACTTGCTTAACTAATTTGAGGTTAGTTATATGTATTATGATTGTGATTGAACATATAATCGGCTGCACACGATTTATCTAACCTACCATATTTCAAATGTGCTATGTGTTCTTTTAACCTTGTTTTTATGGGTCGCCTGGTTTGGCCTATATATTATTATGTTTTATCACAATCATAACAACTTATTTCGAATATATTCCCGACTTTTCAAGTATGTCCACTTCATCTTTCGGATTGACCCAGACTGATAAACGCTATCAAAACCTTTCAAAACCTGTTTGGTTAGCGCCGTTAGTGGTAAGACAGTGTAGTGAATTATCGTGTCAAAGGTTCCAGTCTTCGATAAATGGAGAACAATTGAAATTCTGATTCTAGACTATGAAAAAAATGCAGTTTGAATTGTTGATGGTAATTTTGTTCATTTAGGCGTTGGTTATAGCCTTCACCAGCAGTTTCGCCAAACATGAATTCTTCAATAAAAGTAACCGGGGTGGATCTGGAACATTCCTTAATACATCTATATCAGGTGAGATTATTTCAGATATGATGAGTTTCAAAGTGATAACGCCATCTTGGAGTCCAATAAAAGTTTTTAAGAGAAAGTTTTGTCAATTTAGGTTCCATAGATCCATCAGTTTCCTCAACTGAAATCAAAGATCAGAATCAACATAATATATTCAATAGGTATCAGAGGAAAACTATTTGATTCTGGAAAATGGAAAGCAGTATGTTGAAGTCAATAATATTTGTAGCTCCATAAGGGAGATAAAGTGTGGTGTACCACAAGGTCCTTTTTAGTTCCCATTTTATTCTTAATTTACATCAATTCAATATAATCTTTGGAACTGACAGGATATCGTTAGTTATTTGAAGACGATACGACAATAATCTATTCCTTTAAAGAATTTAATGATATGATTGATGATATAAAAATTGACTTGGAAATGATATCATCTGGGCTACAAATTCATAAGCTGACTCTTAACTATGACAAATCTACGTATATGTATATTTTAGAAAGAAAAACTAATATATCGAAAACAACAATATTTTTTACCAGAAAGCCATAAGATATTTGGATGTTATAACATTCTTAGGTCTTTATATTGATGAACAATTATCGTGGACTAAACATATAGATCACCTAAAGAAAAAGCTGAATCCGATTACTGGCATTTTATAGAAAATTCGAAATTTCATTCCTCTTATTAGATATTTGAAGAATATATATTTCTGTCTGATTCGAAACCATCAATGAAATTACAAAAAATTAAAGCTTGCCCTGAGAAGTAAAATTATTGTGATATGGATAAAATATGAATTTAGTCAGCCTTAGTCATGCTTGGCTGGAACATACCTCACCCTGTATACAATTAATTTTTTGTTTTTTTTTTCAAGCATTTGCAGTTTCCGATTTTGAAATACTGCAACGAGAAATGGTTGGAGCACCAAAAATATGTTATTACCCTGGAAGAAGATATCCCCCTGATCATGTCAATAAATATGAACCCAGCACCGACCATTATGTTCTGCTAGCAACCCGTTTAAGTGTAGTGTTTATTTTCGAGGCAAGTATCTTCTCTTGAATCTTTGGAAGAAAAGAGGAGTGGTGTAGTTCATAGATGAGAACCCCAAAGTTATCTCCGGAATTTCTATTGAAATGATCAATGATCATTAAAAGTACATGTTTCTGATGCCAAAGGAGCTAGCAAAGCCACAAGATGAAACACATCTCATAATTTTAGGCTCAATTTAGGCTAATTTATTACCCCATTCCCGAATTTATCGCTCCGCCCTATCACAGAAAAATCTTTGGCTTGGCTATAGCTTCGGCCGAACTCAGCAAAGCCAAAAAACAATATTTTTTGAATATCTGATATGGTGAGAATGCACCAATCTTGAACAATAACAAATCCAATCTTCATGTTCTGTCTCCAGAATTTCCTGATTCTTAGTTGTTGAGTTGAAAGTGGCCAACTTTGTGATTCTTAATTTTATTCATTTATTTCATATCTTGCTTTCGACATCACAATGCATCTCATATAAATATAAATATATTCATTAACATTTACAATGAAATAACATGAATAATCAGACAGATTCATATCTGGTATGAGATTATTCATGCGTTATTAAATTAAATTATGGTTATTGAAATAATCAACAGATTAAAAAAACGAAATATTGAAACAAAAAGCTCATGAAAAGTACATTATGACATGATGAAATAAATTAGTGAATGAGAAATCATTCACTCAGGTTTGATTTTCTCTTTGAAAGAGGGTATTGTCACGAGTAGAACATACGGTATATTAGTAATTTTGAACCATGAGGGTTTTTTAAACATAAAGTTAATCAATTCTGATTGAACTGTTCATCCTTCATTGTATTGCATATTTGATTTTTTTCCCTCTATAAACATTGTATGTTTCTTGGGATCAATAAATGTTATTATTATTATTATTATTATCAAATCATCCGTTGACATTGAATTATGAAAACTGACCAAGGAACTCTCATGAGAAACGTGCGAATCTAATAAATTGATGTATATAAATATTGGATGTGAGGGTTCCGAAGTTAGTCTGGTCTGGGGCTACTCTTGATTTGACAAGAGCTCGTCATGATGGTCGTTCTGTGTTATAATGTAAGTTGTTATCAGGTCTTTATATTCATTGTTGGTTATTCATATTTGTCATTGCTACCCATAATGTTTCATGCTTCAATGAATATCGTTATTTCTCAATATAGTCTCGTACTCTCAGCTACCCCTAAAATATTAGTGCCTATTTGAATATTACCTCTCGCAAAATATTGAGCCAAACATTACCCCTCATAAATGGATATGGTGGAAAAACCAAATATCATATCGTGACAATATGTTTCTTGACTTTTATTTTGAATTGGGAGATATTTGTGCAATTTCTGATGATATCATCAGATAATTTATTGAATTTAGAGATAGCTCCGTGACTGAACTTTTTTAAGTTAAATGACAGATGTAAATGTATAATCCCCTCATAGATGTTTCCTCTTGTATTCAACTTTTGAAGTTTATAGTTGATAGTTTAATAATTCTTAGCTTAGGTGAATCTATACAAACCCAGCATAAAAGTGACACATTGTTACCCGTCAACAGAGATGAAATGTCAATTTTTTTTCTTCGAAGCTGAAATCTTTCATCGTTTCAGCATATCGTCATATTTTTGAAGGGGATTTTGGCTTACGCGATCCCGGACGTCCCTACTGAAGTTACCAAAAATCTTGCTATACAAGACAAGAAGAATAAAGATATGAGGATGAAAGTACTCAACGAAGAATACATGAAAAAACGCAGAGAATCTGGTTTGATTGCAAGTTTCAAACCTATCAATATATCTTGATTGTCTTTAATACCCCATTATAGTGAATACGTTTTCTAGTGTTTTCGATTCTTTTTCTCCCGTAGATGTTTTCAATGAATAATACACGCCTATTCTTAGAGCCAATGAGTTATTCAATTTCCTGAAACCGACCAATCACCAGGCATTTGTATAGTGACAATTCAATTCATGTACACTGAGGAAAATTATGCTATTAGAGTTGTTGCAGAGATATTTCTTGCTACCTACCAATACAAGAAATCCTATGATAGCTGTCGCTATCAGGCAGCCACTCTGGGATAGCATGATTTTTTTCATAATTGTCTAGCTGAACTACCTAGTGCTTGTGGCTGCGAGGTTTATCGCATAGAAATGCACTCACTACCAATAATACAACTGTCAGTCTGCCACGAAAATAATATTTGACGAACCTACTTGGGGTTATTTAGCGCCTACTTATCGTTATTCAATGTTTTGCTGATTTGTCTCCCTCTATACAGCTAAACGTCAAATTAACGCTCATCGTGAAAAGACCTGTATAGTTTTGATGACGGACCTGCAACTATGTCTGGAACAAAGAACGATATGAAATACTCCTTCTAAATGTAATACTCACGTATACTGAATAGGAAGTAGTAAAATTAATAAATCTCGTCTGATTCCAATTTTGTACCCCAAAATGAGTAAAAATAATATTTTGAGCACATAATATGAATAGTTAAAATCGTCTGTGCACGAATAGAAAGCATATCGTTGAATAGAAATTTTGATGTTCTTTTCAGATATGGCAAAAAAAATGAGAAATTATGTATAGGGTGTTGTTTTCTGGCAGAAAGAATTTGTGAATTTAAAGTGAAGCCGGACCTAGATTTCATCTTTTGTTGTTGCCTCAATCAATTCCACAGGGTAGATTGAGCAAGTGTACCAATTTTCAAAAATATATACAGGTTGGTTGGAAAGTTATGAGACAATGAATATATGGACAAAATTGATGAAACATCCTGTATCTCGGTTATAAGAAGTCGAAGACCCATTCCATGTGTTTTTTCAAATCACCCTAGTGACCCCTGTCCACAGTTGGATTATTTACCTTTCCCAATGAAACACCCTGTATTAGCATTTGTCAGACATCTTAGTTGATATCAATCATTCACAGTTGGGCTCTTGATGCAAACCCATGTACAGGACGACAATCTCGACGACACGACAGTTACGAATACTTCCCAACTTGAATTCAATTCATTATTTGAAATCTGAATCTGAATTCAAATATAAAATGAAAATATTTTTAAACAAATAAAAAAATCGTCTGTGTCCCTTTCAGTGCTTTCGTAGATCTGAGTGCTTCAGTTATTACCAGGATTGATGCAATGATAAAGGTGAGTTTTCTCGCGGTATTTCGACTGAAATTCAAATATTGCACATTCAACATTTTCTTCTTTTTGGTACCATGAAACTTTAAAATTGTCAAATATGTTCCAGAGATTCTCTATAGAATGTGGTCTGAAAACTTATTGTGACCAAAAATGTACAGGTTATGAAATTATTTGAATAATTTTACTGGTACCATCTTGTTTTCCTGTACGCATCTGTAATAACTTGCCTAGTTTTCGAAATACAATGGTTTCAAAAAGTTTCAGAAAAATTCTTTTTTTCATTAATAATTACCCAAAAACCTTTTGTTTTTCCTGAGGGTGCATGAATCAATTGATCTATTAATTGAATTTCAATGATCATTGGTCCGAAATTTTCTTCAGGAATCAATAAATTGCTATTCATACCAAACATCAGGGTGGAAATTATGGATATCAGTCCGAATTTCACCAAAATAACTGAATAACTACAGCAAGAAGGTCATGCAATTATCTATATGAATTGAATACTTGTCTCATTTCTTAATGAGACAATTTTCCCTTGTGATAATTTGATATTGTTAAATATTTATTGACCTATGTACATTTATTTATTTTTTATCCTTACTACAAGGTTAACTTCGTAAGGTTTTTTCCAGTTTATTCAAATTACCTATATGTTTATTCCAATGTATATTTTGTAAACGTTTTTGAATAAACTTATATTATTATTATTATTATTACCCATCAAGAGTAGCAAAATTCCCTACCTACGATTATAACATTGCTCTACTCCCATTATTAGATGCACTCACTAGCGGTAGCAAGGTTCCATATCTAATAATCGCAGTTGGGTTATAATCAGCAAAGTCGACTTTATAAGCACAGGTGATAATTCGTTTGTCCCCTATGCTATTAGAGTTTCTTGCTGGGGTAATTCGATTTTTGACTATGGTTAATAGGAATTTTCCTCAGTGTATGAAAAATTCCATAAGCTTCTGTCATGAACTAGGTTTAGTTCATTGTATAAGTATATATCATCTGACGAAGCTACTGTGTAAGCGAAACCGTGTGTTTGAGAATTTTATGGAAATCTTATCGTTTGTGGAGTTTTTATATTTGCCATGGATTTCCATCAAGTAACGGCCGAGTCGAATCAAAATACATATTTTATATACAATATGATCTGAAAACAAGTGGACAACTTTTTCATTCAATCAATAGATGTTTGCTCTGGTTGTGGGGCATATTGTTTGGTCAATTCGGTGGAACCTTCTTTTGATGAAGTTTTTCGGATAGGAATTCAGTTAACAAACATTGAAAAACACACTCTTTTCATGTTCTGGTTCCCATACTGCGTTCTCTTCCAGAATTCCCATTTCTTCCAGAATTCCCATTTCTTCCCAGCCAACTAAGAACTCACGGCACAGGCAAGTCAATGCTGTCAATGAAGATCTTGCTGAAATCACAGCCTGGGGAACAAACAACCTAGTTGAATTCAACGCCACCAAAACTCAAGCTTGCATTTTCTCTAGAAAGGAGGAACTCAGTATGCCCGATATTGTAATGTCTGGCTCCACCATCCCCACCAAGCCCACCATATCTATGCTCGGTATTTCCATCAGCAACACTCTTTTATGGGATAATCATGTCAGATCCATCGCAAAAGCTGCTTCACAAAAACTCGGATTCTTGTTCCGTGCGAAAAGCTACTTTACACCTCAACAGCTTCTCATGATCTACAAAGCGCAGATACGGCCTGTTCTAGAATACTGTTCCCACATATGGGGTTCAGCACCAAAACATACGCTGATGCTCTTAGATTCCATCCAGAGAAGAGCCATTCGCCTGGTGGGTGACGCCACACTCACTCACTCTTTGACATCATTGGAACACCGTAGAAAGGTCGGCGACCTTTCACTTTTCTATCGATACTTCCACGGAAAATGTTCTTCGGAAATATCTGCTATCATTCCTTCACTAGCGATACCAATCAGACGAACTAGACAAGCCCAGTCAGCACATCCTTTCGTTGTCAACCTCGAAAGATGTCGAACAGCACTTTATCAAGACTCCTTCATCCATAGAACGGCTAGCCTCTGGAATTCACTGCCTGTGGCAGTATTCCCAACAACATATAATCTCCAAAAGTTCAAAAAAAGTTCCAATACCTACCTCTTGTCCCTATCCTCCCTAGGAACGCACGATGTTCTTTGAAAATTATAGGGATTCCCTTTCGTGCGCTCCAAGCGATAAAAAAAAGATATCCTGTAATGTTCAGAGAACATCGTGAGAACCAAGGGAAACAAGGTAGGAATTGGTGTTCTTCTTAAATTTCTGGAGGTTATATGCCTCGGGGAACACCTGCCTTGGCAATGTGTTCCAGAGCCTCGCTGTTTGTTGGATGAAAGAGCGTTTGGAAAGAGATATTCTGCAGGTCTCCAAAGTGACCATGAAGGGGTGCGAAGCCTCAACTCGACGGGTTAATCTCGCGGGGACTGCCAAGGGAGGAACAGTTGTTGATATTCTAAAAGAGCATCGTCCATGAAAATATCTATAAAATAGAGCCAGATCGACAACTTTCCTACGGTGTTCCAGAGAAGTCTGAGTTTGTGAGCAAGGCATCACCCACGAGACGAATTGCCCGTTTTTGGGCATAATTAAACAGTTTCAGGGTATGTTTGGGTACTGCACTCCAAATATGGAAACAGTATTCCAGGACAGGTCGGATCTGTGCTTTATAGATCATAAGCAGCTGACTGGGAGTGAAATAGCTCCTGGATGGAAACAGAAAACCAAGTTGTTTGGGATGCACTTTTTGCAATTGATCTCACGTGATTTTCTCACGAAAGGTTATTGCTGATAATAATACCAAGCATTGAAATGGATGTCTTCAAAGGTATGGTTACTCCTGACAAGCTTATGTTCGGCTCAGTGAGATCGGCTTTTGTAGAGAAAAGGCATGCTTGTGTTTTGCATTGAAATCTACCAAGTTATTGGATCCCCATTCGAGAATTATTGATGTCAGATCGATGTCAAAGTCATTAGTGACAATAGTTATTTTTGTATCTAGAGCGCGAAATACTACTTTGGTGATCGAGATCTGACTTTTTAACGAGGCGTAGCCGAGTTAAAAAAATAGTCGAGATTACCAAAGTATTTCGCGCTCGAGTTGCAAACAACATTTTTTCTACAAACGTCAAAAAATATAGTTCTGAAGTAAAAATATGCTTAGCTTGATATCAAAAATAGTGTTGAACTGGCTTAAAAAGACCTCCCCCTATCCTCCCTAGGTACGCACGATGTTCCATGAGCATAATAGGAATTTCCTTTCGTGCGCTCCAAGAAATGAAACAGAGTTTTTGTTGAACATTCAGGAATAAATGATTTCGTGGATGTTTGTTCGATTGAGGACCATGAAGTTGAAATATAAATATCTCATATATTTTACATAACAATGCGCGAAGTAGGTACTTCGCGCACTGTTTTACTTCGCGCACTGCTTCGCACATTGTGACGTGGTAACGTAGGAAACTGAAAAAAAGTGTCACTTCGCAATTTGTTATCAATGCGCGAACCTTGTCATTTTTTGACGTTTGTAGAAAAAGTATTTTTGTTGACAATTTTCACCAAGATGGTATCAGATACCGTAAAAACAGCTAACGGTTGCTTTTTTAAGGATGGAAAGAAAAGAGCAGATTTCGTTTTGGTAATTGATCCTGATAAGCTGGATGAATTGCAGATATTCATCCATAATTTGGAAACAGTAGGATTGGAATTTGAAGGAGCCAAAGGAAAAGTATGTTTGGTTTCAATGAACAGACGAATTTATTGAACAAATATATTTCAGTCCATTGAGAAGACGTTTTTGTTAATTCACATCTCCCAAAAAGCTACTGAACACTTTTCCAAAATGTACGATATTGGAAATGAAGAGAAAAAAATATATGATGTAAATACCAAATACGTTTATCGTGGAATTTTCGAAACTCCTCTTTCCAATCAGCCAGACAAAGAGAAAGGGTGAGCACGTTTATTATTCATTTTGTACAATATGGCAATATTCTTATCATCAAGACCAAAACTCCAAACATGACCAAACTTGCCAATGCAGTATCTCGAGCTTTTTTGGTTTCTTCATCTCCATCACTTGTTCTATTATCTTGACTCCTTCTCATTTCTGAGTTCAATATGCCGATTTTGCGGAACTTAACAATTTTTCGAATTATTTGTCAAAATATCAAGATGTGTCAATAAATGATTGATATTATTGTAACTTCTAATGAACTTTTACAGGGTGCTTCTATAAGGTCAACATAAAAACACCACAAATTCTCGAAACAAAAATACAATGATTCAACTTACTAAGCTTACCTCCAAAATGTCATTCGAACTGCCAGATGACATTTTTTAAACAAGATTCTTGAATAATTCGAGATGAATATTTTCATATATTCATTATTTTTTCGGGGCAAGAAATGGAAAACATGTTGCCGATCTTAGTAATTCGAGTGGGGTAAATTTTCGCATGTGATGTGTCCAAGGTAAGGATGTCTATCATGATGGGGATCTCGAGAATGGATGAAAGAAAATTTGAGCACTTTCAACACTATGCTCTTTAGAAATTTTCCAAATTCCGAGTAGTTTCGGAGATATGCCTGAAAAACCGAAATTTGCTGATTTCGTTTATATTTTTATCTGACGTTATTTAATGAGATATAGGAAAACGAAAGACATTTTCTCATTGCCACTATTTGAGCTCTATAAAACAGTGTTGAGAGATCTTATACAGGTTATACTTTTTAACGGGCCATATAATAAACAAAGTGTATGGTGTTTTTTCCGAAACGAAACGTCTTCTATACAGGGTGTTTCATAATATATGCCCAGGACTTCAGGATGTGATAGCTCGTTTAAAAATAAGAGAATATAGTTATTTGTTTTACTAGGCAGAAAAGTAGTAGATTGACTGCCACGGCTGATAGTTCATAGGAATTCAACAAAGGCAGTCAATCTACATTTGCTGCCGTGTGAAACATAGAATTTTTTCTGCGAATGATAATATGAAACCAATTTTGTGTAATTTTTTTATTGAAAACTCCATCATTTTGTGTTCATCCAATGTCAGTGTCAATTTTGATTACTAATTTCATTAGAATTTCTTGGAAAGTTGCATAGCAACAAACTTTTTCTGCCTAGGCAGTAAAAGTACACCTTTTCTGCCTGTTGAACGGCAGAAAAAAGCCACTATTCCTGCCGCTTGGAGAGAAAGTTATTATTAACTCACTTTCTGAAATGCACTATTTCCGAGTGTTGAAATTTGACAAAAAATCGTTTTTCGCGAATATTTCTGGAACCATTCATCGCACAAAAAACAGCTTTCGTAAGCATTCTGTACTTATAATAAGCTTTGTTTTGTGAAAGATCATTTCATTTTTATTTCATAATTGGTGAAGATTTTGAAGGGGTAGTGAGTATTTTCCTCCCCAACTTCTACGCCACTGGGAAATGTACAGTTCTGAGCAACCCATTTGAACTGCAAATATTTCCTACACAAAGAAGTAATTCCTGGCCAAAGGCTCTGAATTTGACCGTTCTCAAGAAAAATCAACTTTCATGTTGAAAATCATGGTAAAATTTTGTTAATATTACTAGGTGCATTGAAGCCAACCGCAGACATTTCCATTCGTGCGCTCCAAACGATAAAAAAAATTATTAATTTAACTGAGTATATGATTTGCTATTGTTTTTTTGTCCAATTTTGGAATATGAAGTTATCCTTTGGTTTGTTACTCGTTCTAAAGGTTTAAATAGATTTTGTTTAATTGGTAAAAAAATTCGTTTCCAAACATTTACCATGATTCTCAACATGGAAGTTGATTTTTCTCAAAAACGGTCAACTTTAGAGCTCATGACCACGAGTCTCTTTTTTGTGTAAGAAACATTGGTTGTTCGAATGGGCGACTCAAAGCTGTACTTTTTCCAGTAGCGTAGCAGTTGGGGAGAAAACTATCCACTAACACTTCAAAATCTTCACTAATTATGACTTTGAAACAAATGAATTCCACACAAAACATAGCTTATTAAGAATTAAGACACAACACAACCTCTAGCTAAACACTACTACTTGTTTCCCTTATACAGGGTGTTTCAGACTAAAATGTACATACGATACAGGCAGATAGGGGACACTTTGACGGTTTCGAATCACCCCTATTGAAATGTTTACCATCTTTTATAACTGACATACAGGACGTTATCTTGATTTTGGCAAAATCTTCATCATCTGGTCATGATTTTTGAACCACGTTGTATAATCTATTCATACTTGGTAGAAATATTTCACTTATATTACACATCAAAACTAAATAAAAATCGAGATATGAATCCAGGTCCGTCTAAAGGAAAAACACAAAACTTGTTTATTCGAAAACAACACTCTGTATGGCAAAATTTTGTGGATGTGTTTTGATATTTGGAAAGAGCAGGGAAAAATTAATGTAGTGACCTACTTATAACAAGCGCGCATCCAATATTTGACAGATGGTTTATTATTATGTTTTGAAATATTCACCCCATTTCGAGGAATTTTTATTGAACTGTTTTTCAAAATCCAATTTTGATACAAAAAAATAATTGTCTTCAAAGTTGATCGTCATTAAAAACAAATTAGGTGAACTATTGATAGATTTACCGCAGCTCATGAATCAATAGTGAAGAATAAAACAAGCCCTCAAAAATTTTCAAAACCACAGACGTTATTCTGTCGAACGAACAGATTTATCTATTTCACCCCGTTTATGTTGAACTTCGTAGGACGTTATTATTTTGTGAAATAATTGGATTTTGAATTACGAAAAATGACTCAAAATGGAGCCGAGTATATCAGAAAATAATAATAAAACCTCTGTTAAATCGGATGCGCAGTCGTAAAAAGTAGGTCACTTCATTCGTTTTTCCCTGCTCTTCTGAAATATTGAAACAGATATAAAAAATTTTGCCATACAGAGTGTTGTTTTTGATATAAAAGAAGTGTTCTGTTTTTTCTCAAGACGGACCTGGATTCTGATCCCGATTTCTATTTAGTTTTGATGGGTAATATAAGTGAAATAGTTCTACCAAGTATGGATAGATTATACAAAGTGGTTCAAAAGCTATGACCAGATAATGATTTTGCCAAAATCAAGATATCGTCCTGTATCTCAGTTATAAAAAACGGTAGACACATCAAAGGGGGATGATTTGGAACCATCACCCTATATACAGGTATCGTATGTACATTTAAATCTGAAATACCCTGTATAATAAATAACTTTTTTTTAATTACTTGTATACTGAAAACAGATGCCATTATGATTTTTTTCTACTGAGCGAAACCAACTCATTCGACACTTCGGCAGTGTTCTACCTACTCTATCAAAGGGTCACCTCATTTTGAAACACCCTGAATATGTATAATCATTGTGCTTCATTATTTTCTCTAAGTCTCAGATTTTTATTCGATTCAAAACAAGAAGACACATTTTTCTTGTTCCATTAGATTTCAAGTATCTTGACAGATTTTCAAGGAACACAAAAACACCCTGTATATAGTTAATATCTTATTGAATTTCAGTGAATTTTTGAGCGCTGATAGGATCATGATCATAAGAATATTGTTGACAACCACTAAATTTGGAGAATCCTCAGAACATATTGGTTTGGAGAAAATGATGAAAATTGGCCTTATTCTAACAGCATACCCTCTACACGACGGGCCACTGAAGTTGCATGATTTTTCGTCATCGCCTACACACGACAGACAGGTATTTAAAGTAGCACTTTATCGCCCGGATTTGCGGGCGTAAAGTAACACTTTAGCGCCCTAGGGCGATAAAGGAGTACAGCGGGCGGGTGGTGAAGTAGGTGAACGGGAGTTATAATTATTTATGTACAGTAAGTGCATTATACAGGGTGATTCAAAAGTGAACGGCATCCTTTCAGGGGCGTATGCCTTGCATGAAAATAAGGTGAAAAGTTCCTATTAATAAGGGTCCGAAAATGGTTTTCAAGGCAGCTATGCCTCTATGAATAGGACACCACAAAGACGATTTTTCTCTATAACTTTAAAATCCTTCACAATTAATTTTCGAAAATTGATGAACGGCATGAATATTTGATGCAGTCAGTGAAATATAAAATAGTTGAAGTAAAATGAGATATAAGTACAAGATTTGAAATAGTAATAATAATGATATATACAATGATGAATATAAAAGAAAGAATTAATGCACGAACTATGAAATTTCAATTTAAATACCTAAAAAATCTCCTAAACTATAGAAACATTCTTCCAATAAAAAACATATCAAAGTTGAATGTCTTTTCCGCACTAGTACGGAAAAGTGACTCTCTCAAGAATAAAATGGGCTTTACCGCACGCTAGTAGAAAAGTAAATCATTGAAAGTGTTTCCCATATATGATCCCAACTTTATGAAAGAATAGTAGATTGTTTTATTAGGATCAAAAGTGACACTTTGTTTGACAAGCGAATTTTGCAGCGAAAGCAAAATTTGCGAGTCGAACAAAGTCACTTTTGATCCGAATGAAACATGCTATTTTTTCTGCAACCGAAACAACAAAACTATAATAAACATGTGAAAGTAACCACCAATGCCGTGCCATATGTATGCAATGCAACAAATATTGACAAATAATCCATGTGGTGAGAATATTCTACCTGCATTAACAGCAGGTTAGGTTTTCTACTATGTTCGAATTGTAGTTTCAATATAAATACAACCACAGAGTGGCATATTTGTGTATGGACCAGGTGCCCTAATGGCAAATACCGCGCCAGTGCCAGCTATAGTAACAAGACGTGGAAAATGTTAGGTTAGTGAGCATATCAACAATGATAATAGTGATTATTTATTCCTCTCCATACTACACTGTGTTTGACTTGATAATCAAATGAAGCTAAACAATATCGTTGTTTGAGACAAAAAAACTATTGCTTGCCGTGATTATTCAAAAACAAGTTATCCATCCCGAGAATAACGAATGAAATACAGATCAAGCAAGTATTTGAATCTTGAAGGCTTCCCTGATCAAAACAAAAATACTTAACTGAGATGTTTATAATTCCAATATTGAACTATAATAAAGTGTATTTATTTATCCAGCATGGGCATGAAATGACAAATCTGCTGAAATCGGAAACAAATCAGGTATGCGTCTCAACCCAAATAACCAACCGTCACAATGTTGTTTACTCTTGATGACGTGCAGTAGATCCTTTTTAGTTCCTAGGAGCTAAAGTTCAACTTTAGCTCCTAGGAACTAAAATTCAACTTTAGCTCCTATAGGAACTAAATATGTTGCCTAGCAACATACCTATTTTTGTGTCAGTAATAGAACCGTCAATTTAAGAGCTAATTTTGGTATCAAAATGGACGACTTTTGTGTCGGTTGCAGAAAAACTGTATTAATTTTCAGATGCTGTATCGACATTGGGCCAATCTCACGGTATGGTACAAAGAGGTGCCGCTGAACGTCGTCAAACGATATTTCGGTTGTGAAATTGCCTTCTACTTCTGTTGGCTCGAATTTTTCAACAAAATGTTGATTCTTCCCTCCATCTTGGGATTCCTGATAGTTATTACGAATATCATCGTTCTCTATGTCAAGACGATACCTCAAATGTATGTACTATACAAAAATCTAACAATACACGGTGGCTTTGAAATAAAAATACAAATATTTCAAACCCTGAGGAAGCTGGACGTAAAACGAAAAAACTTTTTACCTACTACAAATATGTAATGTGAAACCGCACTAGTGCGGTAAAGTGAAAAAAATATAATTTCAAATCTCATACCTAAAATCAATTCTCATCGATATATCGATAAATTCATCAATATATCGATATTTTTCCCAGCACTACTGTGATCATTTCGAATGGTAATAACAATCGCAAAAACTATTCAAAGATGTTTTTTTTTTAGCAACGAAATTTGTCATTCAGACAATATGTTCCTCTGCCCAACATGTGTGTCTAGTCATACGTGTGGGTTCAAACCCCTTTCTAGTCTTTGTGACTTTTCCCAGTGGAATTACGTATTTGACAACTATTTAAGCGTCAATTTCGCGATATTAATGTCAATTTGGGGTAAGTTACCTAGGTTTTCTACAACTAACAAGAGACATTCAAATTCACCAATTTGTATTTTTAAGACACGTCATGTTCTATTGATTAAATTTCTAGATAAATTCATTGAATTGAAAAAAACAACAATTTTTAATTTGTGATTTTGAAGTGGCCATCATTATTGAGTAAGTATACCGGGTGTCAACGAATCTATTACACAAGTCATAACTTCTAGACCATTAGGTGTATCAAAATGAGATTTGGTATAGGTAAATGGTATGTGAAGTGGAGAGTTTTCACATATTTTTCACTTTCCGATCAAGTGTACCATGGATAATAATTCATTCACTTTTGTAAGCACTTCCCGAAAGAGGGATATTTTGACGAATCTAACGATACTAATTTATTTGCTCTTGAAGCTTATGTCACTGTCATAACCTAAGTGAGTGTTTTGTTCTCCCAAGAAGACTTGATCGAAATAACTGCAAAATATTATGCATCATGCCTATCCTCGGCACACTTGACAAAAGTAAATAAATTATTATGAATTATTTTCGTCAGTAATATTTAATTCATGTTCTTATTTGTAATCCAATCGCAAATAAATTTGTATCGTTAGATTCGTCAAAATATCCTTTTTTCGGAAAGTGCTTGTCAAATGGTCGCCATTTGAGAAATAATATAGTTAGACACGAAAATGTAATTGTGCCAACTTGTCTTATTCATATCTATCATACTTGTCACTAAAACTTCGCGATTTTCTGATATCACCTGAGGTCCTTAGATTAGTTTACTTCCGATCAAGGCCACCTAGATGTAATTTCAAAAGTGACCCCGAAAAAATTAAACATCAGGCATAAAAACTTTCGAAAATGTCACATTCTGATCTAGAATTGTCTCAGAAATCAAAAAATGTTTCAATATACAGGGTGTTCCATTCAAAAATTTAGAACCGGAGCCATTTCCGGTGAAACTGGAAGTGACCGGAAAGTGAAAAATATGTGAAAACTCTCCTCTTCACATACCATTCACCAATACCAAATCTCATTTTGATACACCTTATGGTCTAGAAGTTATGACTTGTGTAATAGATTCGTTGACTCCCGGTATATAGTGAATCGTTATTAATTGATGTATTTGAAATTTTTAGCAACTCTGTTCATCAATTTGTGGCGAAGAAAATCCAATGCTTTGAAATTGAAATGGGATGTTCAATTTGAAGACACCGAAACAAATATTAGGTAGGTATGTATGTAAATCATCTTGGAATGCAGCTTTCCAGGAAAAAACAATTCGATGACGTCATTACTCCAATTTCCAAGCATTTTTTTAAACTTTTGAAGTGCACGAAAATAAATTCCTATAATGTTCGGAGAATTGGGAGAGGAGGTAGGGATTGGATTTTTTATAACTTTTGGAAAAATTCTTTTAAAAAAGGATGCAGATTCGTTCCTAAGCTAAGTCCGAAGCTCGAAGTGAAAATTTTATAACTTTTAGGTTATACCAATATTCCTCTTTTTTGTTTTCAATTCACATACAGGGTGCTGTCGAAATAAATACATTGAATTTAAACCACAAGAAGGCTCTAGGTCTAGGTCTGGCTCTAGCGATCCAAATAAGGTTTGATACAAGAGAACCTACAGAAAACTGGCGTTATCAATTATTATTGAAATACTACAAATTTACCAGTTGTATTTCAGAAGATCGGTTGAATTTGGGGAAACGTCATTTATATCTAGAGCAATTAATTTTTTTTTTTTTTTCGTTTCAAAAGGTATTTTTGAGGAATAAATTATGGTAACAGCTCAAAATTTCAAAAGTGTCACATTAGAAAAATTTGTATTAGGATATAAATTTTTATCTGATCAGATTCGTGATGGAGTTTTCTCAATTCAGAATCTGGGAACAGCTTTTTTGATTCTGTACAGATGTCTCTGTTGAATAATATTCTCATTCAGAGGTACGTGTTTTACTTTTACAGGGTAGGTATCTACAGGGTATGTCACGACGAGCTTACACTATCTCTATATCAAGAATCAGTCGGGAGAAATCCATGAAAATACGCAGGCAATGTTGCCGCTTCTATCAAAAAGTAGCAACAACTTTGTTATTTCAAATAGAATACCCTGTATTTTATCGCATTTTTAGATTCTCCCTGAAGAGCTGATTTTATCGATACCATACACTTCGGGTCTATCGGTAAGGATTACAGAGATATAGGGTGTTCAAAATCGAACACCCTATATCTCTGAAATCTTTCTGGATTGATCCCAAGTGTGATATATCGATAGAATAAGCTCTTCAGGGAGAATCTAAAAATACGATAAAGTACAGGATGTTCCATTTGAAATATCAATGTTGCTACTACTTTCTAGTAGAAGCGGCAACACTGCATTGTCGAAACTATTAGTAATGAAGAGAGCGTATTCTAAAATATAGTCCGGGAAAACTCTTTGTCTTGTAGTGAATGCTTATTTGGCCGAATATATACCGTACTCTGTACCAATTCATTTTTTAGATGGTTAATTCTATCTTTTTTCTAGGTTGAAGCACCTGGACAGTGTGAAAAGAAGAAAATTCAGTTACATAACTGGTACATATGAACCTTATATACCTCTATTCAAAATTTTTTTTCGAATGACTATCACCAGTTCAATCTGCTTATTCATGGTAAGAACCCAAATATGATTCCTGTAGTATTTTGTATGTCTGTGTCATTTATTCAAATTCATCAATCAATATCCAATACAGGTGTCCTAAATCTGAACCTCATCATTGGGATTTAAAGACTTTCGGAAAACCTGAGGTTCATGAGAATTAGCTTCTTCAAAATGCAGTTGATCAACCGGAGTTCAATTTTTGGAGAAAAAATGAATATTCGCGATTTACTTATTATTTTTGTTGATAACTCGATTTGAATAGATGCAACAAAACAGATTATACATTCTCATTGCTACTTTTTACGTTTCATTTTGAGCTGCCATAATCATTTTTGTTTTCTCAAATACGGCCCTGGATTTTTCATTATGGATTTTGAGAGCTTTCAATCTCCTAAAATCAACGGTGCATCGCAATTATTCAAAAAAGTCATATCAATTTATTTGTTAGAGAGAGACAGTGAATAGATTTTTCATAAGATTAAAAACGAACACTTTTAACGAGTAAGTGCGATACTCCATTGAAAGCTCATAACATCCTGGGCCTATTTGAAAAACAAAGTTGATATTAGCAGTTCATAGACAATGTGAAACTTGTTTTGTTACATCTATTCAAATAGTCATCTTTTATATACATATATAAAAATGAATGTCTGTATATACGTTTGTTTGTCCTTTATAGAATCGTAAACGGCTTGACCGAAATTCTATCTTGTTGTATTTTTAAATGTCAAGAGAAGGGTTCCTATGAGATATGAGATAGAAAATTAAGAAATTCAATATGGCGGATCCAATATCGCGAACGAATTTCGTAATTATAATCCGATTCTATTCTAAATAGGTATCTCTGGGTTTTTGGTGTCGCAGATCATATTTTTTTGTCAACAATGGAAAATTGTAGTTGGCGGATCCAATATGGCGGACGAGTTTCGTAATTATGTTCCGATTCTGTTCGAAATTGATATTTGGGGGTTTTTGGGCTCAGAGATCATCTCGGATATTATGATTCTTTCCTCAATATTTGAAAACTCGTCGAACGAGGTTTGTAATTATGATCTGATTCTATTCTGGATTGGTAAAGAAAAGTCCCAGAGGCGTCCTCCATATGGACAATATGGAAGCAACGCCATCTGAGTAGAAAAGAAGAAAAGAAAAACTCCAAAACCAAAGTTCCTATACGGAATATAACAAATTACCAGATAATATAAAAAATTGCAGAAATACAATAAAATTCAAATACCATCTAAAAAAATTTATCATTTCTGAACGAAATAGATGACTTTTTTTCAAACTTTTGATTCATATTCAAATTGATTTTTGCTCACCAATATGAAATGATTTGTCAAAATTTAATAATTAATGTTTTCAAATATTTTATTATTCATCAGTTTATTATAATTGTATAGTTTTAGGTATTATTATAGTTAACTATACTTCCTTGTACCAGAACTTGATTCTGACTGGAAGTAAATAATAAATAAATAAAATAAATACGGATATTTCACTTCTGAAATCGTTGATGAAATCACAAAATGAATCGAACCAAGTTAATTTTCAATTTGCAGATATTGCTGGACATAGCAGCTGTATTTGGTATAATTAGTTTCAAAGTTGCTCTGAAGACGTTTTTTTGGACTATCAGATTCTTCAGACCCCATTCAACGTATTGGGCTATGGTTGTGGGTTGCATTATTCAAGTTATTATCATCAAATTATTTGCTAAGGTAAGTGCAGTTATGCTTTCATAATATACAGGGCGTTTATTTTGGAAATACTTTTCTGGGCTCTCACAAACCTCAAAATGACAAGATATATTCGACCATTACACAAGTTTCGAGAAAATTCATTTATCTCACTTCAAAGATCATCATATACAAGGTGTTTTTGAAATAAGTGCACATATTCAGCACATTAATATGCTACAGTCTGAGGAATATTTCCATGGTATCAGATTTTCTCTAATTCTTTTAATGAATGAGAAATTTCATCCGGAAAATTGAACAAAATACGAGAAAAAAATCAAGTACGACAGTTTAAAACAATTTAAATGATTGAACTCCGCGTGATTGTGCCTACCGCATAGAAATTTGACTAGAGGTGACGTCAGATTTGATACAGTGTAGAACTTTGGATGGAAAAAGTGGTCTAACCTCGAATTTTATTTTGATCCCTAATTTTTTTTCATTAGTGCCATTCGATAGTACATGTCGAGCTTTCTCAGTGTTTGATATATTTGCACTTATTCCAATTCCATCCTGTATATACTGGTGGAAATTTGAAAGATCCAATCTAGATAATTTTGAAAAGAAGAATTTTTAAAGATATTATTAATGCCGATGTTCTTTAATAATATAATGCTGATCTGGTTTTACTGGACTTTGTCCAGATCCTATTTTAAATTCAGGACTGATATTGTGAAATTCGGCCTAGGCTTTTGATTTAATTTTTTGCTCTTGATATGAAATGCTGAGGTTATAGTATACCGATTCCTTGACTATTTTTAGACTCCTTAACAATGTCCATAATTATCTTTTAGGGACTTTCGAATACATAATCTTTGTGTCTGATGATGGCCTGTGGCCGAAACTAGTTACAATATTCATCAAAAAAATATTTTCGTGGTCGACAGACTTTGGCACTTTCATTGCTTTTTTTTTCTGAAAATGTGAAAATAATCGATAAAATTTGAAGGAATTTTACATAACCTTCGATTAACTTCCACAAATATTTCAGATGTACGGCAAATTGTCTATCTGGCTGACCGATTTTGAAAATCCAAGAACTCAAAAAGAGTTCGATAACTCTGTCCTTTACAAAAGATATATATTGTCGTTCGCCAATAATTACACATCTTTATTCTACATAGCTTTCTTCAAGGTAAGTCCTACATGAATTTAACTGAATGCCATTATGAGTTTTATCACCAGCATAATATACAGGGTGTATTTAAATAACACCTAAAAATTCAAGGGATGATTTCTTGTGATATTTAAGAAAATAAAGTTCATGTAAACATGTGTCCTAACTTGCTTCGTTTTCAAGATACAGGGTGTCAATATTTCCATGAAAAATCGTTTTTTTATTCAATACTCAGTTGTCTTTTGATCAATTTCGATAAAACGTTGTAGTTTTGTTAATAGTAATATGAGGCTTCATCTGGTGCAATAGATTGGAAATAATACTTCCAATAGCGTCACAGTGGGTATATTCATCGATATTTATGGTGAATGTCATTGTACGCCACCGGTTTATCTGAGTTTCATATTTTTATTAGATTGAACTATTGAAATAACAATTTTTTTTATCCTTTGTGTAATTTTTGTATCTAGCTTGATGTTTGAGAAAACAATGAAACTTCGATTTGACTCCAAACTTTCATGTAGGCGTGTTCTCAAGACTTCCATTGAGATTACTGAATAACCTCAATCAGAATCATTTAGAAATTTTGAGGCATTCTCAGTCTCCATCCATACTGAATTTTGGCACCATGAATACTTCCAACTTCAACATCCTGTATCTCAAAAACGGAGCAAGTTAGGACAAATGTTTATATGAACTTTATTTGCTAGAATGTCACAAGGACACACTCCTTGAATTTTTTAAGTGTTTTTCAGATACATCCTGTATAAAGAAATACAACGAGAATTCACATTCTCTATACAGTGTGTCCCACTTACCATGCTCACCATGGGTATCTTTTTAACGGTGAGAGATACGAGGTCGGTTAAATGACACCAAATGTGGATAGTTTATCAAGGCCAACTATAATGTGAAAAAATATTTTGGTTAAATCTATTCGTTTTTGTTTTATACGCAAAAAACAGATTTTGATCATTTTCATGTCTCCTCCGTAACTTCTTTATTTATGAAAATATTCGAATAGAAATTTCACATTGTCATGGCAGTTTTTCAAAGTGATTTCGAAAAAAATATGAAATTTATACCAACTCTTCTAGAATTCGAGATATCAGCATCAACTTTAGTTTTTCAAATGTAGGTCATAGCTCACTATGACTTAGTTACAAATAACTTTTTTTTCTCTTACAGTTGATATGTCGCAGTAATAATTTTGTGTTGATAACAACGGAGTTATCGTCATTTATACAAAAACAAAAAAAATATTTGGAAGCCGCCAACTTGAATTTATAAATTTTAACAAAAAATCATGATCTCCGACCTCAAAAACCCCCACTCACCAATTTTGAATGGAATCGGACCAAATATTGTCCGCCATCTTGGAGCAGCCATTTTTTTTAATTTCAACAAAAATTCCATAATGTATTGTCACCGAAATTATGAACACCTGCCAAATTTCAAGTTAATCGGAGTTATGGAATTTTTGTTGAAATTAAAAAAAATGGCTGCTCCAAGATGGCGGACAAGATGTGGTCCGATTCCATTCAAAATTGGTAAGTGGGGGTTTTTGAGGTCGGAGATCATGATTTTTTTGTCAAAATTCATAAATTCAAGATGGCGACTTCCAAACATTTTTTGTTTTTGTATAAATGACGATAACTCCGTTGTTATCAACACAAAACTATTACTGCGACATATCATCTGTAAGAGAAAAAAAAGTTATTTGTAAGTAAGTCATAGTGAGCTATGACCTACATTTGAAAAACTAAAGTTGGTGCTGATATCTCATATTCTAGAAGAGTTGGTATAAAATTCATATTTTTTTCGGAATCACTGCCATGAGAATGTGAAATTCCTATTTGAATATTATCATAAATAAAGAAGTAACGGAGGAGACATGAAAATGATCAAAATCTGTTTTTTGCGTATAAAACAAAAACGAATAGATTTTACCAAAATATTTTTTCACACTATAGTTGGCCTTGACAAACTCCACATTTGGTGTCATTTAACCGACCTCGTATCTCTCACCGTTGAAAAGATACCCATGGTGACCATTGTAAGTGGGACACACTGTATATTGAACACATACGATAAGAATTTGAGAATGTATGCAAGGTGTCCCAAAATTGTTAGGACACATACCTCTACCACGTGTGAAAGAAAATAAGTTGATTGGACCCATTTTATTTATATATCAAAATGTACCTACCGTTTGTCAGTAAGAAGAGTTGAAAGTTTACATAAAAAAAACACATTTCTGTTCGCTGTTCAGAAATGAGTAGAACAATTTTAATGAAATTTGACAAGAGTGCATTCCAGAGGAGTAGTCTCCTTTCAGTATCCAAAGAAATCTTAGCATAGGATGAGCTACATTGTTGAGTGGAAGAACAAAATCTGTTTTCGAACAGAATTTTGAACTCTGCGTTTTGACAAACCTTCAAAAGATTTATATTTATCATATGTTTATTTGTATCATGGTTATGTCAATGAAAGCGAAATCATTATTATTATTATTATTATTATCTAAAAGGAATTGTAGAAGGATTGAAACTACCCTCGCCCCTGAAATTTTTTCCAGAACATTCTTAGGGGTGGTAATACGGTTCTATTTTTTTAACAAGAAGACAGATTAAATATCTTCATTCTGTTACTCTTGTGAAAACTTCGTCCTCTCCATATTTCCGAAGGAAAAAATGTGTTTGATTATGCTAACAGATATTTCTAGTACAAGTTTAATAACATAGTAATACGAAATTTAGTTGACAGTGGAAACGCAGAATGCTTTTTTTGTAATAAATGTTCATTGCTTGGAGCGCACGAAAGGAATGAATACAAAGGTCATTTCGATGTAAAAAATTTGTATGCACCCGCTTTATTATTGATTGATTGTCTTTATTACCCCAAGAAACATAGTTGTTTATAATAGGGATACATAAACAATATACATAATGTTATACATACAATTATGAAATTATAATAAGATATAACAAGTTAAAAAAAAAAAATGCAAATAATCATGCAATATCAACCTAGTCTTTTATAAATAGGTATTCAAATAAGAAATGGGATTATCAAAGTCTCTGAAGCAGATATTTTTTTAAGTTAATTTTGAATCTAGTTGCTTCCTGTATATTCCTCAATTGACTTGGTAATGAGTTGTATAGAACGATTCCTGTGTGAAAAATTGATTGTTTGCCGATATTCGACTTGAACTCTTATCTCGGACAAACGGTACATTTTCATGTAAGTATAAATAGATTGGGTCCAATCAACTAATTTTGACCTATTCTATACATGGTGGCTCTGTGTCCCAGTAATTTTCGGATATATGAGTTCCGTCAAAAAATATCTGCATGAGTGATGATCCTTGTATTTCAATTTTTTATGTTATGTTTCGGGCAACCTGAAGGCATTGAATTCAACTCGAAGCATTTTTCAGGGATATTTTTATACAGTACCGCATACAGAATCAGCAATCCCACTCATCACCAAAGATTCTTGTAAACCATTACCTTGTGTGGTAAGACTATGCATTCAGATGTTTTTTGTCATGATATTCAAACGACTAGCTGGGAATGTTCTAACACTATTATATCCGTGAGTATAAAAACCAATATTATAGTTATTTATACACTAAGGTAGTAAAAAATATAATTTTCTCTGTGACGGGAAAAAAGTTTGGCATTTCATCTCTGTTGGCAGGTTATAAAATGTCACTTTTTATGAATTACTTCTTTCCCGTGGGAAAAAAGTGAGTACTTTTTCCCCGATTATATATCACATCACACTGTTGATGGCTTTTGTTGTGGTATAGTTCCGAAAAATGAGTCAATAATACCGCCTCCGAGATAGAACTGCAAGTCCTTTTATCTTCCATTCGACTTCGCGGTTACGTATATTACTAAACAACCACTAAATTCGCAATTGTTTGAAATCAAATCACAGCATTAGACCGACAGTAGTGACATCAGATATTTGATAACTTCAAAAGAATGATAAAGATGCCTACAACGCAGGTGTCCCTACTGTTAAAAACTTAAAATTTCACGTCGATAAGTTTCAGATTTCAAAATAATGTAATATCTTCTCAATATTGATTCGTCCTTTCTGTAGTAATGATATTCTTCACTACCAAGGTTTATATCGAATTTTTCTCACCACTAGCAATATTTTTCAATCATTTCAGTTCTGTGATACCGACATATGAACCTATTTTCACTATGAAAGCACTTATTTATTCTTAACCAAGACCATGACAGCTAAGGCTTCGCTAGACCAAGAGTCCACTGGTCCAGTCTTGGTCTTGTCTCGGTCTTGATACACTAATAAATCTTCCCTAGACCAAGACTTGACTTTTGAGACCAAGACTGAGGCGAAGGCTCTCTCGCAAAAGTCTTGGTCTTGGTCTTGAAAGAAAAATAATGAACCAATATAAAGAAATTTTTTTATGGAAAATGCAATTGCATTTTATTTCAGTTATATATTTGTCATATGGTATTTGGTTTTTGATTTTTGTTTACTCAAAATTCGAAATACAATTTTCAAATTCTGTATTGCAGTTTCGAAGTTTACAACAAATAGCTGTATGTAAGGTTACAGTGGTCCACACCACCTACTATTGAAGATAGAAACAAACTTGATACAAACGTTATTTGGTTTAAATTTGCAATTTTTTGAAATATTTTGATAATGCGTTATTGTCAGTTCCGCCCCTTTTGAAACTTTTTCTGGCCTGTCGGGCGTTGGCCTGTTTGCTGTTTGGTTCTCATCCAATGTTTATTCAAGGTTTCTTGAAAATTATATTCTTATGGTAAAAAGGGAAATTTATTTCGCTTACTTCATACGTACATATCGACAATTTTAAAGACTGACAAATACGAAATACCTAATATATGCATATAAACTGTTGGATATTTGAATAAGATAATTCAAATTTCTAGACGCATCTTGATCCAAGACCAAGACCAAGACTGTGCCAGTCTCGTCTTGGTCTCGATCTCGAAACATCAAGACCAAGACTACATTTATTTTTCGAGACCAAGACCAAGACTGGTCTTGGTCTGGCGAAGCCCTAATTGACAACATATGACAGTCGTTATTGATAAATACCTACTAGATTCCAGTGCCACCCAGTGCCATTCCTGTGAATTTCTGCGATCAAAACATTGCATTCGGGTTAAATAAAACAGAGTAATAAGGTAGTAAGAACAAACTTTACGCCTCGAATGGGAGTGAATAATGGCTAGTGGTGAAAAAAAAAACATAAAGGTTTGTCTGTCTCTGCCTGTCTGCCTTCTTCAAATGTGTCAAACTTCTGATTTAGTTGACACATAGAAAATCGGCTGAACCACGTACAAGTTCTCGAAAATGATTTCGACTATTCAATTCTAATGATTCTAATGGCGATAATTCATATTAATTATCATTATTAGATATTATTGTGCATTGTTTGTTTGATTGTGACATAATAATTCATTGATACAATATTTCTAGTATCTAACTAATTTCTTTCGAACCGGCACCACAGCATCTTTTGACATGTATGGCGTATAGATTTTGAATCTTCAAGTGGAAGTAGTACAGGCAAAAGTAACAATCAATTTTGTTAGAAAAATAATATTATTTATTTTTTGTAAATTCGATCTGTTTCAAGACAAATAAAAAAATTTATATGGAGGGCATTGAGAAAGAGCGAAAAGAAACCGTCAGAAGAAGAAGAAGAAGAAGAACTATTGCCACAGTATGAAATAGAATATAAGTTACTGCCAACAAACCGATATTTTTTAACAACAGAATTCTCAGAAATGGGTAAGTGAAGTTATAATATAATATGGATTCACTCTGGATAAGCTTTGAACAAATGCTCGAACAAAAAAAAATGCTTAAAATTTCGAATTTCATTAGTAGGACGTATTTTGAGATGAATTTGCCATCTGTCTTTTCTTTCAAGATATTGATAGTGAAAGTTTCTTCTTTTTCTCAGATATTCATTATACAGTTGTCATAGGTTCTCGAAAACACAAAACATTGGCTGAGCCAGTTTTACACAACTAGTACTAGGATCCCGAAATCCTCTCTCTTTGATACTTGTACGCTTTTTTATTGAATATGACTGTATTTTCCCTAACAACACCAGTACATCCTAGGGACTTCCCATGGACGTCCCTGATTTTATACTAGGACATCCCAGGGATGTCCTTTGTCGGGACAACGTACATACTAGGGATGTCCCAGGGACATCCGCTGGCCGCTAAAAAAGGCATCCAGGGGATGTCCTTCTGATACGTCCCTGGGATGTACCAAGTACGATGAAAGGATATCCCTAGGACGTCCCAAGGATATCCCAGGGAACCCGGGACCTTTGGCTTATCATGCACGCACCTTGCTCCATTGGCTATCATGCCTCCTGAAGATTTATGTACTAAACAGATTTATAAACAGGACTTAACTACAGAAACCTGAATAAATACAACTTTATTAGGAATTGGGTATAATTATTATCATTCTAGGGTGTTTAAAAATGAGGGGCATTATGCATGTACGATTTCTGTCTGCGAAAAATGGTAATTTCTTAAGAAGTTCTGAGACTTTATTCTTTATTTTCATTACAATCATTTTCCGGAAGAGAAACAAACATTTTCAAAAAAATTCAACTCAATAGTTGATGACTCTGATGTGAATGGATATCAGATACTCCAGGGACACGAATAGGATAACCTAGGGATGTACCGGGCGGGATGTTCACTGGACAACCCCTGCAGGACATCCCCTGGATGTCCCAATCATGTCCTTGTACCGCGGAACAAAAAAGGGACGTACCTAGGACATCCCTGTGTTGTTAGGGTTCCTCAAAGGACCCTATTCTTGGTAGGAGAATGTACAATTCCTCACGACTCACCCTGTATACTGGCCGTTGATGACAGATTCTTTGCAACGTTTTATTGCATCTTTCAAGTCATGATCCTTATGGGTTTTCAACATATCCTGGATCGTACCAGTATATCACCTGACGAAGCTACTATATTAGCGAAACATGTCGTGTGTTTGAGAATTTCGTGGAAATCTTATCGTTTGTGAAGTTTTGACATTTGACCTTCATTACACCTATTTCCATAGTTATCCAATTCGGCTTCGTGACCTTTTTCGTGGCAGCATTTCCGCTGGCACCTCTATGCAGCTTGCTCAACAACATTCTGGAGATGCGCCTCGATGCCTTCAAAATGATAGCTTTGTATCGGAGACCGTTGCCTAGAAAAGCGAGCGGTATTGGGGCATGGGACGGCGTTTTGTTAGGTCTGACCTATATCAGTTGTGCCACTAATGTAAGTAATAAAAAACGGCGTCTTTCGCGATACACAGCAAACACGAGATAGCTGGCGAATCAACGGCCCATTAATGGCCCATTGAGGGTACATTGATGGCCCATTGATGGTCCCTATTGTTCGCACTATTTGTCGGTGATGAATATTTGTAGGTGTTCATTGCTGTTTTTATCATACAATACGAACAGTTGTTTGCATAAACAAGTCTTACAAGGTTTTGTATGGTGTAAACCTGCCCATGATATTCCAGATTTCATTAAAAAGTGGTACACGTATACATTTGCGCGTTACTGACAAAAAATAGTTTGAATTTTGACACTACTTATCGATAAGAAGATTAATCAAGATTGACAAGCCTGAAACAAACTGCCTATACCAAATACCTTTGTATTTGGATTGATGAAAAGATAACATGGAACAAGCATATTGGCATGCTTCCACATCCTTAGTAGAATGAAGTATCTCATAAATATTTGGGGTTCCTGTTCCAAGAATAATTTCAACAAAATATCTGTACTATATAAAAAATAATTAAAAGTACTGTATCGTCTTCCATATGACACCCCATCAAATCAACTTTTTGAAGAAACAAATATATTTTCTTTGAGTCAAGAAACATTTTGCAAAGAGAGAATCAAACCTAAGTGAATGATTTCTCATTCACTAATTTATTTCATCATGTCATAATGTACTTTTCATGAGCTTTTTGTTTCACTTTTTTTTTTAATCTGTTGTTAATTTCAATAACTATAATTTAATTTAATAACGCATGAATAATCTCATACCAGATAATATGAATCTGTCTTTTTTTTTATCGCTTGGAGCGCACGAAAGGGAATCCCTATAATGTTCAAAGAACATCGTGCGTTCCTAGGGAGGATAGGGACAGGAGGTAGGTATTGGAATTTTTTCGAGCTTTTGGAGATTATATGTTGTTGGGAATACTTCATTGTAAATGTTAATGAATATATTTATATTTATATGAAATGCAATGTAATGAAATGAATAAATATTAGTATTTCACGAATCTTATTAGGTTTGTATTTGCAATTTCGATGATACTGTTTTTTTTTCTTGACCCATAACTGGTCTTTTTTAGTCTGATGATGGCCGTTGTGCCGAAACCAGTCACTTCCTAATTGTATTTTTTGATATAAAGTGGGATCGACCGACTTGGAGTTCATCTTTCATTTATGGACCTATGTGATTTTTCAGGGGATGGTTATAGCATTCACCAGCGATTTTGTGTCCAGGAGGCAGTACTTCAACAAGTTCTCCCATCTCAGAGGATTCGTCAACCATACACTTTCAGGTAAACGTAACAATAAAAATTAACTATACGTAATTACATAACACGAGAAAAAACGTCCTTTTTTCGATGCCCTTACGAACCTGGTATTCTCGAGGGAAATTTCAGATTGCCTTTGTCTCCAGACGTTTGGAAAATAGCAAACTGACTTCAATCGATAATCCTAGAATCTCAAGACTAAGAGAAACTATAGGAAATTTTTGGTGAATCGATTGTCAGCTGATGCAAAACAGACTGTTTCGGCTTATAAAGCCCCATCAGTTGCACTAGGCCATCCGACGAACGATTAACGAAGGGTACTTCCATTTATATGATACAAATCAAAGCCCGGAGGGGGCAGAAATATAAATCTAGCCATCAGAGCCATCTAGTGGCTTTAGTGAAATAGTGTGTAAGAAGATTCAACAATCATACTTTGCTAGTAAGTCTTGCACAGACCCCTACGTTCATGCTTACAGGAAGACACCTTGGCACAATGGGGTTGTACAGGGTGAGCCTAATTGGACACTTTTAAAGGAAAAGTCCTATTCCTGTACTAGATAGAAAAAAAAAACTGATGTCGATGCCTATTGATAACAACTATCTTCGTTTCAGAGTGACAAGATGTTCGAGAATATGAATTTTCGAAAAGTGGCTGAAGCTCGTATTTTTCCAAAAATTCTTTGTTTCCATAAAAACATTGCCAAAGCATTGTGTTTGTCATGATAATTGATCCTCAGGCTCTGAAATCAGTCACCATATACCTAGTTTCGAAAAAACCCTTTTCCTTCAAGAAGAACAAGACGTACATTGAGAATTCGCATTTTTTATGTGATGAAAATATCAATTCTTTCTTGGTTTATTCAACAGAAAACAACTACTTTCCTGGCTATATGTCACGACGAACATTGATTATATTTCAGAATACGCTCTCTTCTGTTCATATATTCTCGACAATGCAGTGTTGCCACTTCTACTAGAAAGTAGTAGCAACATTGATATTTCAAATGGAACACCCTGTATTTTATCGCATTTTTAGATTCTTCCTGAAGATCTGATTTTATCGATGCATCACACTTGGGGTCTATCGAAAATGATGACAGAGATATAGGGTGTTCAAAATCGAGATTTTTTCAACTTCGGAATTTTTTCGTGTCAAAACTATTCATTATCGGTCAAAACGGTTCACATGTCCCAATATCAACTTTTGATTCACTATTTACTAATATTCAATCGGAACAGATACAGGGTGGTTCAAGATTCAGAATTCTGATCACCCTGTTTCCCTTCCGATTGAATATCAGTAAATAGTCAATCAAAAGTTGAGATAGGGACGTGAGCCATTTTGGTCGATGATAAATAATTTCGACAAAACAAATCGTAAAGTTGAAAAATCTCGATTTTGAACACCCTATATCTCTGTAATCATTTCAGATAGATCCCAAGTGTGATGCATCGATGAAATCAGCTCTTCAGGAAGAATCTAAAAATGCAATAAAATACAGGGTATTCTATATGAAATAACAAAGTTGTTGCTACTTTTTTTATAGAAGCGGCAACACTGCATTGCTGAAATTATTTTAAACGATCAGAGCGTATTCTGAAATATAAGCATGCACATTTTCATGAATTTTTCCTGACTGATTCTTGATATAGAGATATAGTGTAAGCTAGTCGTGACATACCCTGTATATACATTGATTCGAGCATTGGCTATAATACAGGATATATCCACACCAGCATCTATGACGCCAGGCGTGCATAACTCATTATACAGGGTGTTCTATACATTTTATGAAATATTTTCAGCTTTTGCAACAGAAGACAATCCATTATACAACGACATAACACCGAAAAAAGAAATTTGTTTCTATAGAGGGATGAGGTATCCCCCCTGGGACCCACATAAGTACGAAATTACTTCTGATCATTGGGTTGATGTCACTTGGAGATTATTTTTTGTTTTGATTTTTGAGGTGAGTATAAGATACTAGCAACATAAACAGGGTGTCCCCGAAAGGTCTGTACAAAATGATGACACAGACGAGAAAAATAACCACCCTGTATAATTCGAGTACATGAAAATTCTACAGAAATATCACGCATCTTTTCATCAAATGATATTCAAATTCATAATTGTGACTACAGTGATTTTTTCGGTATGCATCTGTAGATGACATTATTTCGACAAAAAAATTAATAACTTTGAAATGATCGGGATATAGTCAACAATATTATAGGAGTTGTTAGAGGTCACAGGAATGCTTCAAAAAATGTACTAATATACAGATCATTCCATTTAAAAAAAGTGATCTTGACCCTTTAGATTTTTTCCGGTGCCCCCTGTATATGCGGCAATAATTTCTAGTTATGGTCCTTGTTTTCTCATCCTCATTCGGTTTTGAATCGAGTTTCTAGCTATCATAGAACTCGAGCAATCGAGCTCCGACGCACTAATGCCCCACCCTGTATATTTTTTAATTCAGATTGACAGGCTTCATCGAATTATGGAAAAAAATATGGATAATTTCATTTGAAAATTTGTTTCTCTGAAGCCACTCTGTAATTTGTTGATATTAAGAAAAAGTAAGCACAGATTCAAAAAATTCTTGAAAAAATATTCTGGAAAGTTTTTGAACGACCAAAATACACTCAGTTCCAAAAAAAGTGACGCACTTGATATTCGACCTATCTTCTGAAAAAAAATAGTAGGCCGATTTTTTTTTATTCGTTATTTGTCTTAAAAAAAAAGAGGTGAAATTTTTTTCAAAGCCTCCTTGATGGTGGTGGAATAACTCAAACCATGATTTATTCTTAATTTTTGACTCACCCTGTGTGTTAATTGAGTAATGGTATACAAAGTGCTTACACCCTATACGAGAGAGGCTTCTTTTGCGAGCATTTTATTTTTTATTCATTCATTTATCCCCAAAATTTTCCGAATTACAGCTTTTTTGCTGATACCTTACGCTTATCCCACAAATTAAATTTATTGAACGATCAGAGTACTCAAAATTGATTGGGTTGTACTCTGGTAGGATCACATTGTCTTAAAAAAAACAAATGCCGTTGCCATAGCAACTAATTTGTTGTATGCCTCCATATTTGACCATTTGTCGTTGTGTAATTAATTGAGTGTCTTGTTTTATTGACTAAAATTACATAAAATGCCTCCAATAAATTCTGAACAAGTAGCAAGATTAGTTTGCGTTAGTAAACGATGGGCGTAGTAAACGTTACGTCGCTCGTGCAGTGGGAGTTCATGAAGCAACTGCTCGTAGAGCAATCCGCAAGTACGAACAAACAGGAAGCACCGCTCGGAGGGTCGGTTCTGGTCGCCCCCGAAAAACTTCTCCAAGAGATGATCGCTTCTTGAGATTGCGGATTTTACGGAATCGATCAAATACTGCGGTATGTAGACGTCTAAAAGAAGTTAATTTAAAAGCTAGACCTGCAAAAGGTCCCGAACATCGTGCTGCTAGAAGAAATTTTGTTGAAAATTATGGACAGTGGAATATTCCTGAATGGTCGAATGCCTTGTTTACGGATGGGTCAAGGTTTTGGAAGAAAAAGAGTGTGGAGAAGAACTGGTGAACGGTTTAATCAAAATTTAATAACAAAATGCGAAAGTTTTAATGGTGGGTCCGTTATGGTGTGGGGAGGGATTTCAATGAATGGAAAGACACCCCTTCATGTTTTTCCGGTGAGGCAGTCGATGAATGCCCAAATTTACATTGACATTTTAGAGCAGTATGTCTTACCTTATGCAGAGTTAGTGGGCAATAATTTTATATTGATGCAGAATAATGCCCGACCACACTCTTCTTCTCAGGAGCTACTGGTATTACCACATTACAATGGCCTGCGAGAAGCCTCCATATGAATCCTATAGAACATTTGTGGGATGAATTAGGGAGAAGGGTACGTTCTCGCGAGAAATCTCCGGGAAGTCTCGCAGAAATGGCAGATGCATTAGCGGAAGAATGGGATCGTATACCAATGGAAACGATAAGCAACTTAATTTACAGTATGCCTCGTAGATTAGAAGTTCTTAGAGTTGCTAGAGGAGGCAATACACGATATTAAGCAGTCATCCCAATTAATAATTTTGTGTTTAAAGAAATGTTTTGTAATGCGCCTGGTATGTCGTGGTTGCAGTTTATTTTATTTTATTAGTGTGTTTAGTCAAACAATCAGATGCTAGGTTTTGTAGGTAGTTCTAGTTGTAAGGGGGAAGTGTGCGAATTGAAATTGACTCTGAAGGGAAGGCAATGAAAAAAATGGAAGGACGTTGTCAAAATAAGAAAAAAGAAAAAAGGATTTTTTTGACAAGTTGTCAAGGAAGAAGAAAGTGGATGATCAAGAAAATAAGCGGACGATTTTTGCATGAAACCAGTATTCTGACGATACTGGATATCACCATATCACAGAGTGAGGAGCGGAGTGGATGTTTGATTCACGGCCAGTTTACCGGCCTACAGGGTGCACCCAAGGAGCAGCGAGAGCAGTGGCGAGAAAGACGAATCAATATTGTGAGTAGCAATATTGCTTTTCTTGTATAGTAGCAGTTAGAAGGTGAAAGGAGTTTCCAGGCCTACGATTGCATTTCTTTTGGATCTTCGTCATCAATCTACAGAGTGGTTTCAATTATATGAACTTGTTCTTGGGGGGGTTAACCGCAGATAGCGCTATAGACTTGAGATAGGGTTTAGGTTTAGAATCTGAAGGTTTGACCATTGTAGGGAGTAAATTATTGAGTGTCATTTCTATCTATGTCATTGTAATAAACGTTTTGAAATACTTCATTGTTTATTCTGGTGGAAGCAAGAGCAGAACCATAAATATATTCTCATTGAGTTACCTACAACATAGGGCTCTTTTCAGTTTTTTCAAATTATTGGTATCAGTTTATTTCATTAAAAAATTGTTTCTCGATAAATTCAGAAAGTTGGTAATCTGCAAGGATTCAGCAAAAAAAACCTGAAATTAGGAAAATTTTAGAGATAAATCAATGAATGAAAAAACAAATTGCTCGCAAAAGAAGCCTCTTTCGTATAGGGTGTAAGCACTTTCTATGCCATTACTCAATTAACACACAGGGTGATGTTATTCCTTTTCAGCATATTGTTCTGGTGATGAATACGGTTTTGTCCTTTGTTTTACCCGATGTTCCCCAAATGGTGAAAGACCAATTGAATATGGATAGAAAACTCGCCAAAGAAGCTAAACTGGCTTTACTTAATAAAGATGAGAGACGATTGTCTGATGATACTTCTAGGCAAAGAAAGAAAGATACCACACAAGTTGGCCCGATTAGTGGATATTCATATTGAAAATATCATCGTATACCTTGCTTTTACCTATTATTATTTATTATATGTTATACATAAAATATACGAGTTGATATTTCGTATTTAATTTCCAGTAGATACGAGGTCGGTTAAATCAAGGCATTCTCATGCTGAACATTTATCTGCAAGAAAATTCGATGTGTCATTTTCAGATTATGAATTATTTGAAGAAAACGAACATTTGTAATTTTCGTTTTAATTTTTTCAAGCGAAAACCAAAAGACCTACACGTTCCTGACTAGGACATTCTCAAGGCACTTTTTCACAAGAAATCTGAATCTGTCATCGTGTTTTCTATTATGTTCTTGATGCCAAAGTTATATTGGATTTTTGCATATTTGGAAAGTTTTTTTTATCTGATTACAATGATGTATCACACGATATGATCGAATCTTTCCTGTTGATCAAAATTGGGAACAAACCATTTTTGCGAAGGGTGCTCTGGAAGGAAAGCGAGCAGGTTTGTTTAACAAATTGAATTTTGACAATTCAATTGAATATGCGACCAGAACTGTTGAATTCATAAGCTTATTCACATAACGCAAAAAGGGTTACCGAGTGTCTGTCAGATATGATTCCTGACAAGGTAATTTCCAACAACGGAGACATACGTTCATACGTTGTACATCCCGGTCATCTGCTCTCTCTTCGCTGGATAATTATTTTTTGGGAACTACACTCAGTTCCAAAAAAAGTGACGCACTTGATATTTGACCTATCTTCTTAAAATAAAAATAGTGGGCCGATTTTTATTTGTTGGTGGGTAATGCATTTGTCTTAAAAAAAAATAAAGAGGTGAAAATTTTTTCAAAGCCTTCTTGATGGTGGTGGAATAACTCGAACCATGATTTATTCTTAATTTTTGATTCACCCTGTGTGTTAATTGAGTAATGGCATAGAAAGTGCTTACACCCTATACGAAAGAGGCTTTTTTTTGGAAAATTGCAGGAATAGCAGAAATTGCAGAAATTCCTGAGAATTAGAAATATTCCTGAAAATTGCAAAAATTCCTTGGAAATTGCAAAAATTGCAAAAATTCATGAAAATTGCAAAAATTGCAAAAATTCCTGAAAATTGCAGAAATTGCAAAAATTCATGAAAATTGTAAAAATTCCTGAGAATTGCAAAAAATGCCTGGAAATTGTAAAAATTGCAAAAATGCCTCAGAATTGTAAAAATTGCAAAAATGACTGAAAATTGCAAAAATCGCAAAAATGACTGAAAATTGCAAAAATCGCAAAAATGACTGAAAATTGCAAAAATCGCAAAAATTCCTGAAAATTGCAAAAATCGCAAAAATTCCTGAAAATTGCAAAAATCGCAAAAATTCCTGAAAATTGCGAAAATCGCAAAAATTCCTGAAAATTGCAAAAATCGCAAAAATGACTGAAAATTGCAAAAATCGCAGAAATGACTGAAAATTGCAAAAATCGCAAAAATTCCTGAAAATTGCAAAAATCGCAAAAATGACTGAAAATTGCAAAAATCGCAAAAATGACTGAAATTGCAAAAATCGCAAAAATTCCTGAAAATTCCAAAAATCGCAAAAATGACTGAAAATTGCGAAAATCGCAAAATGACTGAAGAATTGTAAAAATCGCAAATATTCCTGAAAATTGCAAAAATCGCTAAAATTACTAAAAATTGCAAAAATCGCAAAAATTCCTGAAAATTGCAAAAATCGCAAAAATAACTGAAAATTGCAAAAATCGCAAAAATTCCTGAAAATTGCAAAAATCGCAAAAATTCCTGAAAATTGCAAAAATCGCAAAAATTCCTGAAAATTGCAAAAATCGCAAAAATGACTGAAAATTGCAAAAATGACTGAAAATTGCAAAAATGACTGAAAATTGCAAAAATCGCAAAAATTCCTGAAAATTGCAAAAATCGCAAAAATGACTGAAAATTGCAAAAATCGCAAAAATTCCTGAAAATTGCAAAAATCGCAATTCCTGAAAATTGCAAAAATTGCAAAAAATTCCTGAAAATTGCAAAAAATCGCAAAAATGACTGAAAATTGCAAAAATCGCAAAAATGACTGAAAATTGCAAAAATCGCAAAAATAACTGAAAATTGCAAAAATCGCAAAAATTCCTGAAAATTGCAAAAATCGCAAAAATTCCTGAAAATTGCAAAAATCGCAAAAATGACTGAAAATTGCAAAAATCGCAAAAATTACTGAAAATTGCAAAAATCGCAAAAATTCCTGAAAATTGCAAAAATCGCAAAATGACTGAAAATTGCAAAATCGCAAAAATGACTGAAAATTGCAAAAAATCGCAAAAATGACTGAAAATTGCAAAAATCGCAAACATTCCCTGAAAATAGCAAAAATTCCTGAAAATTGCAAAAATCGCAAAAATGACTGAAAATTGCAAAAATCGCAAAAATGCCTGAAAATCGCAAGAATTCCTGAAAATTGCAAAAATCGCAAAAATTTCTGAAAATAGCAAAAATTCCTGAAAATTGCAAAAATCGCAAAAATTCCTGAAAATTGCAAAAATCGCAAAAATGACTGAAAATTGCAAAAATCGCAAAAATGACTGAAAATTGCAAAAATCGCAAAAATGACTGATAATTGCAAAAATCGCAAAAACCCCTGAAAATTGCAAAAATCGCAAAAATGACTGGAAATTGCAAAAATCGCAAAATTGACTGAAAATTGCAAAAATCGCAAAAATGACTGAAAATTGCAAATTGCCATAATCGCAAAAATGACTGGAAAATTGCAAAAATCGCAAAAATTCCTGAAAATTGCAAAAATCGCAAAAATTCCTGAAAATTGCGAAAATCGCAAAAATTCCTGAAAATTGCAAAAATCGCAAAAATGACTGAAAATTGCAAAAATCGCAAAAATTCCTGAAAATAGCAAAAATTCCTGAAAATTGCAAAAATCGCAAAAATGACTGAAAATTGCAAAAATCGCAAAAATTCCTGAAAATAGCAAAAATTCCTGAAAATTGCAAAAATCGCAAAAATGACTGGAAAATTGTAAAAATCGCAAAATTCCTGAAAATTGCAAAAAGCGCTAAAATTCCTGAAAATTGCAAAAATCGCAAAAATGACTAAAAATTGCAAAAATAGCAAAAATTCCTGAAAATTGCAAAAATCGCAAAAATGACTGAAAATTGCAAGAATCGCAAAAATTCCTGAAAATTGCAAAAATCGCAAAAATGACTGAAAATTGCAAAAATCGCAAAAATTCCTGAAAATTGCAAAAATCGCAAAAATTCCTGAAAATTGCAAAAATCGCAAAAATTCCTGAAAATTGCAAAAATCGCAAAAATGACTGAAAATTGCAAAACTCGCAAAAATGACTGAAAATTGCAAAAATCGCAAAAATTCCTGAAAATTGCAAAAATCGCAAAATTCCTGAAAATTGCAAAAATCGCAAAAATGACTGAAAATTGCAAAAATCGCAAAAATTACTGAAAATTGCAAAAATCGCAAAAATTCCTGAAAATTGCAAATATCGCAAAAATTCCTGAAAATTGCAAAAATCGCAAAAATGACTGAAAATTGCAAAAATCGCAAAAATGACTGAAAATTGCAAGAATCGCAAAAAATTCCTGAAAATTGCAAAAATCGCAAAAATTCCTGAAAATTTGCAAAAATCGCAAAAATGACTGAAAATTGCAAAAATCGCAAAAATGACTGAAAATTGCAAAAATCGCAAAAATAACTGAAATTTGCAAAAATCGCAAAAATTCCTGAAAATTGCAAAAATCGCAAAAAATTCCTGAAAATTGCAAAAATCGCAAAAATGACTGAAAATTGCGAAAATCGCAAAAATTGCTGAAAATTGCAAAAATCGCAAAAATTCCTGAAAATTGCCATAATCGCAAAAATGACTGGAAATTGCAAAAATCGCAAAATTCCTGAAAATTGCGAAAATCGCAAAAATTCCTGAAAATTGCAAAAAATCGCAAAAATGACTGAAAATTGCAAAAATCGCAGAAATGACTGAAAATTGCAAGAATCGCAAAAATTCCTGAAAATTGCAAAAATCGCAAAAATGACTGAAAATTGCAAAATCG